>OY804588.1:52005387-52605387 GCA_963680875.1 Bathymodiolus brooksi
CTGACCAGCTTGTGTTAGTCACTCAGATTTCAGTTATCTCCCTTTATTTCTGTGCACCATTAACTTTTGTTTACAACATCTCTCTTATAATGAGCTTTTTCTGATAGTTAATATAATATAAATTATGTTATGATAAAAGTATAAATTTATATTTAGATTTGTCTTGAAAATTTTATACCTGAAAGAGCTCTCACGATTGTTATTATTATTTTACTTTTGTTTTTACTATTTTATTTTTTATAGCATCTTCTATATGTATCTGACAAAGCATGTGCATGGTTTTATTGTTTATTTTGATATATACCATATTTTATGGACTTTCTTTCAAATGATATATAGCTGCAAGCTTCTGAAGTTGGTGTTAAACACCAATCAATCAATCAATCTATCAAAATGATAATTTTACCATTACAGTAAACCGAACCCCGAATAAACTAGAATCCTGTATAAACCGAAATAAATAATGTCCCAATGTAGGAAATCTTTCGTAATTTAATCTGTATAAACTGAACATCTGTCTATTCCGACCCCCCAAAGTTTGTCCTAAGGGGATTCACTATAAGCCTGTGGAGAAAATATGTCATTTCATTAGGCCTCTATAGTTAGTCCAATAAGACTTATAGTCCAGGAAATATGGTATATAAATATGTTAGACTGATAATTACTGTGTGAATCATATAACTCAGAATGAACATTTTTGACAGTTTTCACAGAAATTAGATACATGTAATAACTTCTATAATTTTTTTTACTTCAAAGTTTATGATTTGTATTTAGAATACAATACCTCTATGAGAATAATTAGATATTGATGAATTTACTTGTTTTTTTTAGAAAGACTGAAAAAAAAATTTGAATTATTTTCTCACCTGTATAATGTAAATAAAAGATAGTAGGAAAAAGTTGCCTTTTAAGGGTGATGGCCTCTGTTGAAAATTCAATATCATTTCACTACAATATATCTCTATTCTCAATGCATTTGAAATCTGATCTGATCTTTGGTAGGAGTAGCCTTCTAAGAGGGGTGGCCTTTGGTAGGAGTAGCCTTCTAAGATGGGTGGCCTTTGGTAGGAGTAGCTTTCTAAGAGGGGTGGCCTTTTGGTAGCAGTAGCCTTCTAAGAGGGGTGACCTTTGGTAGGAGTAGCCTTCTAAGATGGGTGGCCTTTGGTTGGTGTAGCCTTCTAAGAGGGTGGTCTTTGGTAGGAGTAGCCTTCTAAGAGGGGTGGCCTTTGGTAGGAGTAGCTTTCTAAGAGGGGTGGCCTTTGGTAGGAGTAGCCTTCTAAGAGGGGTGGCCTTTAGTAGGAGTAGCCTTCTAAGATGGGTGGCCTTTGGTAGGAGTAGCCTGCTAAGAGGGGTGGCCTTTGGTATGAGTAGCTTTCTAAAATGGGTGGCCTTTGGTAGAAGTAGCCTTCTAAGATGGGTGGCCTTTGGCAGGAGTAGCCTTCTAAGAGGGGTGGCCTTTGGTAGGAGTAGCCTTCTAAGATGGGTGGCCTTTGGTTGGTGTAGCCTTCTAAGAGGGTGGTCTTTGGTAGGAGTAGCCTTCTAAGAGGGGTGGCCTTTGGTAGGAGTAGCTTTCTAAGAGGGGTGACCTTTGGTAGGAGTAGCCTTCTAAGATGGGTGGCCTTTGGTAGGAGTAGCCTTCTAAGAGGGGTGGCCTTTGATAGGAGTAGCCTTCTAAGAGGGGTGACCTTTGGTAGGAGTAGCCTTCTAAGATGGGTGGCCTTTGGTAGGAGTAGCTTTCTAAGAGGGGTGGCCTTTGGCAGGAGTAGCCTTCTAAGAGGGGTGGCCTTTGGTAGGAGTAGCCTTCTAAGATGGGTGGCCTTTGGTTGGTGTAGCCTTCTAAGAGGGTGGTCTTTGGTAGGAGTAGCCTTCTAAGAGGGGTGGCCTTTGGTAGGAGTAGCTTTCTAAGAGGGGTGGCCTTTGGTAGGAGTAGCCTTCTAAGAGGGGTAGCCTTCTAAGATGGGTGGTCTTTGGTAGGAGTAGCTTTCTAAGAGGGGTGGCCTTTGGCAGGAGTAGCCTTCTAAGAGGGGTGGCCTTTGGTAGGAGTAGCCTTCTAAGATGGGTGGCCTTTGGTTGGTGTAGCCTTCTAAGAGGGTGGTCTTTGGTAGGAGTAGCCTTCTAAGAGGGGTGGCCTTTGGTAGGAGTAGCTTTCTAAGAGGGGTGGCCTTTGGTAGGAGTAGCCTTCTAAGAGGGGTGGCCTTTAGTAGGAGTAGCCTTCTAAGATGGGTGGCCTTTGGTAGGAGTAGCCTGCTAAGAGGGGTGGCCTTTGGTATGAGTAGCTTTCTAAAATGGGTGGCCTTTGGTAGAAGTAGCCTTCTAAGATGGGTGGCCTTTGGTAGGAGTAGCTTTCTAAGAGGGGTGGCCTTTGGCAGGAGTAGCCTTCTAAGAGGGGTGGCCTTTGGTAGGAGTAGCCTTCTAAGATGGGTGGCCTTTGGTTGGTGTAGCCTTCTAAGAGGGTGGCCTTTGGTAGGAGTAGCCTTCTAAGAGGGGTGGCCTTTGGTAGGAGTAGCTTTCTAAGAGGGGTGGCCTTTGGTAGGAGTAGCCTTCTAAGAGGGGTGGCCTTTGGTAGGAGTAGCCTTCTAAGAGGGGTGGTTTTTGGTAGGAGTAGCCTTCTAAGAGGGGTGGCCTTTGGTAGAAGTAGCCTTCTAAGATGGGTGGCCTTTGGTAGGGGTAGCCTTCTAAGATGGGTGGCCTTTGGTAGGAGTAGCCTTCTAAGAGGGGTGGCCTTTGGTAGGAGTAGCCTTCTAAGATGGGTGGCCTTTGGTAGGTGTAGCCTTCTAAGAGGGTGGCCTTTGGTAGGAGTAGCCTTCTAAGAGGGGTGGCCTTTGGTAGGAGTAGCTTTCTAAGAGGGGTGGCCTTTGGTAGGAGTAGCCTTTTAAGAGGGTGGCCTTTGGTAGGAGTAGCCTTCTAAGAGGGGTGGCCTTTGGTAGGAGTAGCCTTCTAAGAGGGGTGGCCTTTGGTAGGAGTGGCCTTACGTAGGAGTAGCCCTCTAAGAGCAGTGGCCTTTGGTAGGGGTAGCCTTCTGAGATGGGTGGCCTTTGGTAGGAGTAGCCTTCTAAGATGGGTGGCCTTTGGTAGATGTAGCCTTCTAAGAGGGTGGCCTTTGGTAGGAGTAGCCTTCTAAGAGGGGTGGCCTTTGGTAGGAGTAGCTTTCTAAGAGGGGTGGCCTTTGGTAGGAGTAGCCTTCTAAGAGGGGTGGCCTTTGGTAGGAGTGGCCTTCTAAGAGGGGTGGCCTTACATAGGAGTAGCCCTCTAAGAGCAGTGGCCTTTGGTAGGGGTAGCCTTCTAAGATGGGTGGCCTTTGGTAGTAGCCTTCTAAGAGGGGTGGCCTTTGATAGGAGTAGCCTTCTAAGAGGGGTGACCTTTGATAGGAGTAGCCTTCTGAGAGGGGTGGCCTTTGGTAGGAGTAGCCTTCTAAGAGGGGTGGCCTTTGGTAGGAGTAGCCTTCTAAGATGGGTGGCCTTTGGCAGGAGTAGCCTTCTAAGAGGGGTGGCCTTTGGTAGGAGTAACCTTCTAAGAGGGGTGACCTTTGGTAGGAGTAGCTTTCTAAGAGGGGTGGCCTTTGGTAGGAGTAGCCTTCTAAGAGGGGTGGCCTTTGGTAGGAGTAGCCTTCTAAGAGGGGTGACCTTTGGTAGGAGTAGCCTTCTGAGAGGGGTGACCTTTGGTAGGAGTAGCCTTCTAAGAGGGGGGGCTACTGTATAACTTCAGAAACTTTGTCTGTCTTTTTTTTTACTGCTTTTGTTTATTATTTTTAAATAAATGTATTTTAATAAATAAACTTAGATATGCGAGACACACAGTATAACTAACTATATAGTAGACAATTATAATATGGTGCAAATGTATTGATTTCCTGGATATGGTGTTGATGGAGGATTAACAGGTCATTAATTAGGACATGATGTGAATATTAATACAGGTACAATACCTGTGAACATATAAATATATATATACTCATGCTTTATATCTATGTATAATATAGAAACCATGAATTACCAAAAACTATGTAAGCCTATAAAGCAGAAGTTCTTGACTGAAAATGTAGGGGGGAAATTGTTTGTTGTGCATTTTATTATATGTCTGTTTAAGACATGGTGTATTATGGTATACTGGCACTTATCCATTTACACAGCCGACAATAACTCAGTAAAAAAAAATTTTGCACTGCATTAAGAATGAGGTACAAGTACAGTGCCTTCCAATTTTTACAATTTTAACTGTTGTCGTTGCAGAGTTATGGGACTTTGTTCCAAAGAAGGGCTTACGAAGGCATGTTTTTTATTGATTTTTTCTGTGGTTTTCTCAGGGAACTCCAGTTTCCTCCACAAATAAAACAAATTGCCATGATCTATCTGAAATATTGTTGAAAGGGGCATTAAACACCACCAAACCAAACCTTTGTCATTGACTTAAAGTCATTCAATCTTCAACATTGTACAATCAGAAGAAAGCATTCATTTGATACACTGTTTTTTTTTAGTATGAGTTCAAACTTGTTCTCAAAAGATTTTTTGGGTTCATGTTCAGCCGAGTAGCCAATTTATTTGCATGAAATTTATGTACCCACAAATTTAACTCTTGATGTACTTCAATTAGCAGTGACCATGGGTAAATATTCAATAGATAATGGCTTCTGAAAAATTGCATTGGTAACTTTTTGTACAAGCAGCATGAAGCATCTTGATTTAAGATTGTCTGTAGGCTAGTAATTGTTTGTTGTACGTGTATCAGACCTTTCAATAATGGGCAGTACCAGGTACTTTTACCCACTTACAATGATAATTGGTACCTCCTAATTTCAAAGAGTGTTGCATAATTTATTCATTCAAAATTTTCAAATTTTATGAAAAAGTACCACCTGTAAATAGTGAAGTACTGGTACACTTATATTGGAAGCCCTAATGTTTATGCATGAATTAGTTAAAAAAAAATCAAGCTTGAAGAGAAACCTTAATAAGATGAAAATTTAGTAAGGGGAGGTGGGGATCAATTTTCATTTTGTGATTTATGTGTTGCAAATCATTTACATGGAGTTTATTTTTGGCACATTGTAGCGAAATGCAGAGTAAGCCAAAATTTGTACAGTAGCATATTCAAATGTATATACACTGTATATAATGTTAACAATTCATTTTAAAATGTCTCCTCAGTGTCATGCATCAATTAATTAAGCAAATTAGTCATTAATATACAGTAAAGCCTGCTTTAGTAACCACCTCTATTAAGTATTAGTAACCACCTCTATTAAGTATTAGTGGCCACCTCTATTAAGTATTAGTGGCCACCTCTATTAAGTATTAGTGACCACCTCTATTAAGTATTAGTGACCCCCTCTATTAAGTATTAGTGACCACCTCTATTAAGTATTAGTGGCCACCTCTATTAAGTATTAGTGACCCCCTCTATTAAGTATTAGTGGCCACCTCTATTAAGTATTAGTGACCACCTCTATTAAGTATTAGTGGCCACCTCTATTAAGTATTAGTGGCCACCTCTATTAAGTATTAGTGACCACCTCTATTAAGTATTAGTGACCACCTCTATTAAGTATTAGTGACCACCTCTATTAAGTATTAGTGACCACCTCTATTAAGTATTAGTGGCCACCTCTATTAAGTATTAGTGACCACCTCTACTAAGTATTAGTGACCACCTCTATTAAGTATTAGTGGCCACCTCTATTAAGTATTAGTGACCACCTCTATTAAGTATTAGTGACCACCTCTATTAAGTATTAGTGACCACCTCTATTAAGTATTAGTGACCACCTCTATTAAGTATTAGTGGCCACCTCTATTAAGTATTAGTGACCACCTCTATTAAGTATTAGTGACCACCTCTATTAAGTATTAGTGGCCACCTCTATTAAGTATTAGTGACCACCTCTATTAAGTATTAGTGGCCACCTCTATTAAGTATTAGTGGCCACCTCTATTAAGTATTAGTGACCACCTCTATTAAGTATTAGTGACCACCTCTATTAAGTATTAGTGGCCACCTCTATTAAGTATTAGTGACCACCTCTATTAAGTATTAGTGACCACCTCTATTAAGTATTAGTGGCCACCTCTATTAAGTATTAGTGACCACCTCTATTAAGTATTAGTAGTCACCTCTATTAAGTATTAGTGACCACCTCTATTAAGAATTAGTGGCCACCTCTATTAAGTATTAGTGGCCACCTCTATTAAGTATTAGTGACCACCTCTATTAAGTATTAGTGACCACCTCTATTAAGTATTAGTGACCACCTCTATTAAGTATTAGTGGCCACCTCTATTAAGTATTAGTGACCACCTCTATTAAGTATTAGTGACCACCTCTATTAAGTATTAGTGGCCACCTCTATTAAGTATTAGTGACCACCTCTATTAAGTATTAGTGACCACCTCTATTAAGTATTAGTGACCACCTCTATTAAGTATTAGTGACCACCTCTATTAAGTATTAGTGACCACCTCTATTAAGTATTAGTAACCACCTCTATTAAGTATTAGTAGTCACCTCTATTAAGTATTAGTGACCACCTCTATTAAGTATTAGTGACCACCTCTATTAAGTATTAGTGGCCACCTCTATTAAGTATTAGTGACCACCTCTATTAAGTATTAGTGGCCACCTCTATTAAGTATTAGTGACCACCTCTATTAAGTATTAGTGACCACCTCTTAATTATTAGTGACCACCTCTATTAAGTATTAGTGGCCACCTCTATTAAGTATTAGTGACCACCTATATTAAGTATTAGTGACCACCTCTATTAAGTATTAGTGACCACCTCTATTAAGTATTAGTGGCCACCTCTATTAAGTATTAGTGACCACCTCTATTAAGTATTAGTGACCACCTCTATTAAGTATTAGTGGCCACCTCTATTAAGTATTAGTGACCACCTCTATTAAGTATTAGTGACCACCTCTATTAAGTATTAGTGACCACCTCTATTAAGTATTAGTGGCCACCTCTATTAAGTATTAGTGACCACCTCTATTAAGTATTAGTGACCACCTCTATTAAGTATTAGTGGCCACCTCTATTAAGTATTAGTGACCACCTCTATTAAGTATTAGTGACCACCTCTATTAAGTATTAGTGACCACCTCTATTAAGTATTAGTGGCCACCTCTATTAAGTATTAGTGACCACCTCTATTAAGTATTAGTGACCACCTCTATTAAGTATTAGTGGCCACCTCTATTAAGTATTAGTGACCACCTCTATTAAGTATTAGTGGCCACCTCTATTAAGTATTAGTGGCCACCTCTATTAAGTATTAGTGACCACCTCTATTAAGTATTAGTGGCCACCTCTATTAAGTATTAGTGACCACCTCTATTAAGTATTAGTGACCACCTCTATTAAGTATTAGTGACCACCTCTATTAAGTATTAGTGACCACCTCTATTAAGTATTAGTGGCCACCTCTATTAAGTATTAGTGACCACCTCTATTAGGTATTAGTGACCACATCTATTAAGTATTAGTGGCCACCTCTATTAAGTATTAGTGACCACCTCTACTAAGTATTAGTGACCACCTCTTTTAAGTATTAGTGACCACCTCTATTAAGTATTAGTAGTCACCTCTATTAAGTATTAGTGACCACCTCTATTAAGAATTAGTGGCCACCTCTATTAAGTATTAGTGGCCACCTCTATTAAGTATTAGTGACCACCTCTATTAAGTATTAGTGACCACCTCTATTAAGTATTAGTGACCACCTCTATTAAGTATTAGTGGCCACCTCTATTAAGTATTAGTGACCACCTCTATTAAGTATTAGTCAGTGACCACCTCTATTAAGTATTAGTCAGTGACCACCTCTATTAAGTATTATTGACCACCTCTATTAAGTATTAGTGGCCACCTCTATTAAGCAATAACTTTTGATATGTGACCTCAATTTTTATTTCCCTTCACAGTGCATTTCATATCAATTCAACTTGTATTAAGCAAACACCTGTCTTATGTGACCATATTTCACTGTTCTCTTGGAAAGTCACATAAGACAGGTTTGACTAATTTACTTAACCCTCTGTGTTTCAAACCTAATTCTATTTTTATCTTATTTTTCAGAACACGAATGATAAGTACAGCTCATTTTATACAGACTATACTACACATTATACAAGTTTTTATGAGCTATTGTCTTATGTTAGCGTTTATGACATACAATGTCTGGCTGTGTCTGGCGGTCATCTTAGGAGCTGGAACCGGTTACTTCATGTTCGGATGGAAACGAGCAGTTGTCGTGGACGTCAACGAACATTGTCATTAGAATTACGTGGAGTGTACAGCAAAATCTATATAAAGACTTACGCAGAATGTGATTTTTATGAAAATTATGTTGTAATGCATTGATATAGTAATCAAAACCTTGTCATCAGGCCAAAGAATGAAATACCTGTGTTTATGCTAAAATTCTTGAAAAAAAAATAGCATGGGCAATGATGGGCATGACTAGGCAAAACTTAATTTTTTTTCCCCAAGGTTATGAGGGCTTTCAATATTTTTCAAGTCTACAAGTACTTCACTATTTACAGGTGGTATTCAAATAAACAGATGTTCAGTTTATACAGGTTAAATTAACACAGATTTATTATATTGGAACTTTATTTAAAGTTTGGTTTATACAAGATTCCTTTTTATTCAGGGTTTTGTTAAAATCCTGTATAAACTGAACTTTATTTAAAGTTGGATTACGTTTAAGCCAAACTTTAAATAAAGTTCGATTTATACAGGATTTCTTTTTATGCAAGGTTCAGTTTAGACAGGTTTCACTGTATTAGCAAAATTTGATTGATATTATTGTTCTGATAATACTGTAAAAAGTTGAATTTAAAAAAAAATGAAATTCATTAATTGCAGACATTATGAAATATATGCAAATTTTAAAATTGGTAATAATTTATTTTTAATATTGAAATTTAACAAATTATAAATTTGTAGCATTAGAAATTTTAAACATTAGAAATCATACAGTCAGGTAAAGTCAAATAAGAAAAAAATTAAGTTTATTTTAATACAATAGATTTTTGTCTTCCCTACGATGAAAGCTGTATTAGATATGATTTAGGGATCACACTTGTATGTATATATCTTCTCCATGTCACATCTATTTTTTGTCAACATTTTTCAAATCTTAAATGTTTTTTTGTTTTGTCATGAAGTTTCTTCTTGGTCACAAGTTTGTGCTTAGATGCAAATATTAAAAACAGATTTGATTACATTTGTTTTCCTGTTTCTGCCAAAAATTAATTTTTACCAAAGTTTTACATCTACGACATATATACATGTATGTAGTTATAGTTAACTTCACAAAATACTATTAGGATTTCATCTAAATTTGGACAGAAGTGTTCTATGCCATTCTTGCGGAATTTTCCTTTATTTTATGCCATTAGAATTAATGAAAGAAAGTGTAACTTTTAAAATTTTCCATTTTCTATTCTCTTGAAAAAGCCTGCACCTTTACAGATAGCTACTATTTAATATAAAGAAACACACACACATTTTATATATAAAGTGTTTACAGAGTGTCAAATATTGCTTAAGATTTTTTAAAGTATTATTTTTTATTAAATTTATCATTCATAAATAACAATTATATAAACATATATTATGGTCACTTATTTTTAAATAGAAATGTAAGGCATACTAATTTTATAAATAGTTTTTTTTTAATTAATAGTGGATGTAGACTACAAAGGCTTTTAATTGGAACTACTTTCTGTGATGAAAAAATTAAAAATATTTAATACAAAAATTTAATATCGTTTGTGAAGTAAATAATGGTGCTAACAAAATAATTGTCTGGTCCACAAATATTTTGTCAATAGAAAGAAAAATTCAAGACTTTGTTATTATGAAGATTTGATCAAGTAACAATTATATAATACTGTTGTCATGATTGTGTTTATAACGGGAAAATTAAAGATTATCTCCCTTAGTTAAAATAGCAATAATATTATTTCTGTTTTATAATAATGCATAAAATTTGTAGCATGTATTTTGGTAACAGCTGTTTTCAGGGTATATTATGAGAGTGATAAATTCAACCATGAACATTTTACAAAATTTTGTCATTAAATCAGATTTTTTATTTTGATAACTTATATTAAGAATTGCAGAAATGATCGACTGAAATTATAAGGCCAGAAAATAATGTTATTTTATTTGGCCTCATTCACATCTTTGTTAGTTATTCTGTATCAGAATACATTATGAGTAGAATAATTTAGCTGTTAACCTGTTTTTTGGAAATACAGTAATATTTGACCTTTGACTTGACCTTTATGTTGTAAATAATTTGAAGTGTTTGCTTGTGTAAATTTAATGGTTGAATATGAATTCACTTTGTGATATTTCTGTAATAATTATATAGCAACATTATCAATAATATATATTTAATATACACAAGATTTTATTTTTTATTGTGTCATAAAATATTTCTTATATTAATGTGTCATCAAGTTATTTCTTATATTATTGTGTCATAAAGTATTTCTCTTGCAACAAGTTCAATTTAACATCCTGGTAATCTACAAAATATATTGGTGAGATGGATATTTTAAATTCAAGCACATCAATATCGACCAATATCTTGCCTGTTTTTTGTTTCATGGTATAGGTTTCATGAATTGAACTGTAAGGGATTTATCTGCTTTTTTCATTTCTTAAAATAACTATTTCAATTTTTCCTCTTCAAGGGAGATAATCTGAATATTTCCTTGTTTCTTATCAAGGGAGACAAGCCACATGTTTCCAATTTAGTATTAACTTTTGGGGTCCATTTGATTTCCTCCCTCATTACACATGGTAGTACCTTAAAATTTTTCTGAAAGTGACGATAATCCAACCTAAAATATCTATATATACATATACATGTAACTTTTCAGCTTTGTGTGCAACTCGATACAACATTATGTGATAAAGTTTGTCAGTGACGTACGGCAGGTCGGTGGTTTTCTCCGGGTAATCCGAATTCCTCCACCAATAAAACTGACCAGCATGATATAACTGAAATATTGTTGCAAGTCGAATTAAACACCATAACCCTAATCCCTCCTTAACTTTGTGTGACAGAAGGAAATCAATATTTTCATTGACCTACGATTTCTCTCCTCCAAATAAGTGTCGTCTTTCTTTTTTTTGGGACTTGGTTATTGTTTAGGTAGAAGTAAGTTTTTCAAAGATGACTATTGTTTTGTGATAAAAATATGAAATGAAAAACTAAAAAATACCACGTTGTCGAAACTGTTCCAATATTTAATAGAAAAATTGTAACAACAATTTACAACATAGGCAAAATCTATACCCCTAATGCACAAATACATGACCCCTCACTTTCCTGGCTTGGTACAGGCACTTCAGCAAAAAATGACAGGGTTAAACTAGTTTTAAGGGCCCAAATTCCACTCTAAAATGTTTATTTTGCTACAAAAACAATTTCCGATAATAATTTTTTTTTTAATGAGTGTTCAGCAGGTTACGTTTGTTTTGCATAAAGAGATACAGTAAAAAAGGACATAATATATTCTTGCTGTCTATGTATAATATCGGCAGAACAAATAATTCTGAACAATTCAGTACCTGTATGTATATGAATATTTGAGTCATTTTTAAGTCCTCAAATGGTGTATACATGTATAGCAATATATGTGTGTATTACATGTATAACAATATATGTGTGTATTACATGTATAACAATATATGTGTGTATTATGCATTGGTTATTTGAACAAGTATTAGGTTGTTGATTTTTTTTTAAATAGGTTGAGTTATATTTAGTGGGTCATGAAATATTAAATGTGTAATGTAAATATTTATTTACAGTAGATTCTAGGACTCTGATCAATTTTTCCCACGGACATCTTGAAGTAAATATTTGGTCCGCTCGTAGTACACATAGGTTTTAGTTTAATTTAACCCAAACAACTAGAATTATCTGTTATATTGAAGTAAAACATTAGTCCCTTAGTTGCGGACACTACATGATTTAACAGTAGACATTATCTAACCTGTATGTATTGTGATCACTTAGATTGTTCTCAATATTGTTTATGGGAAAATGTTTTTAGAATATCTCCTTCTCTGAAACCATGCAACCATTTAAAAAAGATTGATTGATTGGTAATAAACACCAACTTTAGCTTTATCATGGCACGTTTAAAAAGGAAACATATTTTAAGCATAGGACCCAATGAGGGAAATATTTTTCGAAAAATCTCCTTTTCAAAAACCACTAATAAAACTTTTGACATTGAAAAATGTAATAATTTTTTTTTTTATCATAAACTACTTTTGCATTTAAAAGGAAACATATTTTTGACCTAAGACCCTATGGAGAAATGTAAAGAAGTTTATTCACAAACTACTGGACTGATAGCTAGAACCCAAACTGTACACAAATAAAGATAATTGGATTAGGGTGTTGTGTCGTTCTGAAAATTAAATTAAAATGGTCGCCATTTCTAAATATAGTTTATTAACAGGATAAAACTCCATACATTTTAGTTATTTCTACATACAAAACATTTTAATCAGTGCACAAAAAAATCAGGCGAGGTTTATATTACATTCCAACATTGTCTACATAACTAAATATAGACCATGGAAATCCCCATAAACAGTCATTTTATGTTGAAGCATTTGATTGGACATATAATTTGAAATCTACCAATCAACTGTCACCTTTCAAAAAGATTCAAAATAACAAAAACATCTAACTTGACCAACATATTAATTTTAGCTAAAGAGGAATGAAAAGTGAATTTGTTGTGGAAAATAAATTGTATTTACTTCTTAAGTATTCAATATTGCATTTGATTAATTGAAAAAAAATACCCATTGATAATATATACACATGAGAAAAAATGGCTTTGCAATGTCATTTATTCATAAGAAATATAATATAGCGATTAATAACTTTTTACTAGACAATGTATATATATTGTCTATGCCATGGCCTGTTTATCAGGTATAAATGGATTACATTAAATATTGATATAATGTTTATTGACTACATTTTAAAGGGTACAAAATATTGTTTTTGTGAAAAATGTTGCATTAAATAAAAAATATTATATTTTTACATTATTTATGAGTTGTTTTTATATTTTTTTTTTATATGACTGGAAAAACAAATTGCAGTTGTATTATGTTAAGGTGCTGTTGCCCTTGTCGTGGTCATCCGTATGTGCAATAACTTAATTTGTAGTTGACCGATCCTTCTGAATTTTGAACACAATGATTATTGGTACTGAATAAATTGATTTTGGGTATTTTAACCGTACCCATTGCCAAACAAGAGGTCCTAAGGTGTAAAGATGGCTGTTTCTGTTATTTGTACACAGGGAGCTTATTTTACATCTGATTTTGATGGGAATTTCTTAGGAAAATTTCTTTCAGAAAAATGCATATCATTATTATTAAATATTGTACATAGCACTGTATAATAACCTATTTATTATACAGCTGAAATGATCAATACTATAACAACAATTTTATGTTATATTGTAATCTCCCCACCGCTTGTACAAAAAAATTCCGGAAAAAATACTTAAGACAACCATCTATCTGACTTTTGTAATGGATCGTCATCCTGTGATGTTGTTTACAGGGGACGCTGATTGACACAAGTTGGTTACTGATTTATTTTACGATTTTGTGAATATTTTACTTGTTTGAGTAGCTAAATTCCAAAATGCCATCAAATTGGAAAATATCAGTAACTTAATTACATCACCGTCTAGTTATCAATGTAGGAAAACAACTTAAGCAAGGTTAGTGCATTTTGTTATTCTTGGCTGACACACATCAATGGAATGTATGTGTGCGTATTGGGGATCCCCAAAGGTAAATTTTCAAAACAAATCAAAAAAAAATACTTAGTTACAGAATTATAAGGATTAAACACATTTTTTCCAGAGTTTATTCATGTATAACCTGGACCAAGTAACTCACAAACTTACATAAAAGTCCGAAGGGCGTTTATATAAAGTTTGTGAGTGCATCGGCACACATGCATGAACTCTTGAAAAGAAGCGTTTTATACTTATAATTCTTAAATTCAATATTGTAGACAGTATTATTCTTGCATATCCCTGGTCTAAAAATCGCACAAATTAAAATTCTGCGAAATGTTGTTGACAACTTTGGAACATTAACAACATGACGTCATATGAAGACTTCCAGTTTAAAACGTAAAGATCAGGCGTCATTTGGCTTCGTGTATGCTTCAATTTTAATAAGATTTAACTAAAATAAGTTTACAAGGTGGGCATTTTAATTATATTTGTATATTGTTGTAAATATGACATGTATAATTTCACGTTTTCAAGATGGTGGATCCTCGTAGTTACGGCTTGCAGATTGAAAAGTTCATTGAGTTATGACCGAATAAAAAAAAATAGGTGACAGTGTCCTTGTCCAATCAAAAGGAAAGGAAATGATATACTTTAATTCTATAAGAATTATCATTGAATGTTCCACCATTTATACAAGCTCCAGTAAACAGATGACAAAAATCAACGAGTTACTTCCCTTACATAATGTACAATACGAAAAAAATACGGATTTATCGGGACGTCCAATACGGAAAAAATACGGCTTCCGGTTGTACAGTACGGAAAAATAATGTATGGTCACATGTCTTAAATGGGTGTTTTTGATTGGATTAAAATTATAGCTGTATAATAAGTAACTATACTGTATTACAGTTTTTGACATATTTTTCATCCAATTTTATGCATTGTTTTGCAAAATGAGCATCTTCATGAGTTATTGATGGACCTTAAAAAAATTGCTACTTTATCCGAAAAGGGGTCTAAAAGGTGTCAAAATTTCACATATTTGGAAATTGTATAGAATTTTTATCTTTCATCCAATTTTAATGCAGTTTTTTCTGTGAATTGATTGCACAGAGAGCTTGCGGTAGTGTGTGACATATTTCCTCTATCTTTTACGGTTTTGTAGATATACTCAACCAAAAGGGGCCAACAAAAGCAGAAATTTGAAATATCATATTTAAAACTTTAAATAGTAAAACAAGAAAAATGTCCAAAATACAGTTTGTCCAGCAAATTACTGTTTCCAGAAAATTTCTGTGTCAAGCAAAATACTGTTTCCACAATTAATATACACTTGTCCAACTTTGCCATGTCAACATGCTGTGGTTATATTATTCTTTGCTCTGTGTAGTCCTTTAACTATTATTATACCCCCTGCAACAAAGTTGTAGGGGGTATACTGGTTTCACCATGTCCGTCCGTAGACAAATCCTATGTCGTATGATAACTTGAGTTGTGTTTCTTAGAATCTTTTAAAATTTTATCAGCTGTTTACTGGTGAAGAGAGGAGGATCCCTTTCATTTTTGATGATTTTCACTTTTGTTGTTCCAGAGTTATTGGACTTGATATGATGGAAAATAGGACTTTTATCCTATGTCGTATGATAACTTGAGTAGTGTTTCTCAGAATGTTTTGAAATTTTATCAGCAGCTTACCGGTGAAGAGAGGAGGGTCCCTTTCATTTTTGGTCTGAACAATCAGTAATGTTTTGGTTATGGAAATAGGTTGGACAGATGTGGGGAGTGGGGGTATATCTTAGTGAGCTGTGCTCACAGTAATACTAGTTTTGTGTTTGTTTTTGTTGTGGAAGTCTAAAGTTGCCTGTGTCTGGATTGCCACATTGGTTTTCTCTGCCCTTTATTTTTACATCATTCTAAATAGTGTGATTATACAAGACAAACTGACCTTGTATGTCAGTATAAACTTTGGAATACCATACGAGCAGCTACTGTTTAAAGATTTATTGTTTTGAGGATTAGGGTTAAAGTGTTTAGCGCCACTTTCAACAATATTTCAGTAATATCGTGGCAATCAGTTTTATTGGTGGAGGAAACAGAAGTAAACCACCGACCTGTCGAAAGTCACTGACAAACTTGATCACATAATGTTGTATCGAGTACACCTCACAATGAGCTACTGTAGTGATGTACAGTATTTTATCAATATACAAGTGCTTCTGAAATATATTTAGGTCATACTTAATTCTGTGTAAAGCAGTCATAAATTTGACAATTTTAAACACTTGCGTTTTTCTGTGACCTGCAAAAGGTTGGTGGTTTTCTCCGAGTACTCCGCTAAAATACATGAAAACCGTGGGCAAATTAATGGTTCTGATCAGATGAAACTTTACAAACTATTCCAATTTGAAACAACTTTGCAGAAATTATGTTTATGAGGTTCTCTACAAAATATCCTCCTCAAATGACATGACCGTTATATGGGCATTTCTTTATAGTTATGATTGGATGGAATTTTTTTAAAATCTTCTCCTCTGAAACTACTAGGTAAATTGTTACAAAACTTTACAGGAATCATGTTTGTGAAGCTCTGTACGCAAATTTCTCATTTTGGCTTGACCCGGTAAAACACATAATCATAATTTTTGGATCTCAATGGGCTAAATTTCTGAAGCTACAAGTTCGAAATTTAAATGATTTGTAGAACAAATAAATTATATAAGGTGCTTCACATAAATTATATAAGGTCCTCCAAATAGATTATATAAGGTCCTCCAAATAGATTATATAAGACCCTCCACATAAATTATATAAGGTCCTCCACATAGATTATATAAGGTCCTCCACATAAATTATATAAGGTCCTCCACATAAATTATATAAGAACCTCCACATAAATTATATAAGGTCCTCCACATAGATTATATAAGGTCCTCCATATAAATTATATAAGGTCCTCCAAATAGATTATATAAGGTCCTCCACATAAATTATATAAGAACCTCCACATAAATTATATAAGGTCCTCCACATAGATTATATAAGGTCCTCCATATAAATTATATAAGGTCCTCCACATAGATTATATAAGATCCTCCACATAAATTATATAAGGTCCTCCACATAAATTATATAAGGGCCTCCACATAAATTATATAAGGTCCTCCACATAGATTATATAAGGTCCTCCACATAAATTATATAAGGTCCTCCACATAAATTATATAAGGTCCTCTACATAAATTATATAAGGTCCTCCACATAGATTATATAAGGTCCTCCACATAAATTATATAAGGTCCTCCAAATAAATTATATAAGGTCCTCCACATAAATTATATAAGGTCCTCCACATAGATTATATAAGGTCCTCCACATAAATTATATAAGGTCCTCCACATAAATTATATAAGGTCCTCCACATAAATTATATAAGGTCCTCCACATAGATTATATAAGGTCCTCCACATAAATTATATAAGGTCTTCCACATAAATTATATAAGGTCCTCCACATAAATTATATAAGGTCCTCCACATAGATTATATAAGGTCCTCCACATAAATTATATAAGGTCCTCCACATAAATTATATAAGGTCCTCCACATAAATTATATAAGGTCCTCCACATAAATTATATAAGGTCCTCCACATAAATTATATAAGATCCTCCACATAAATTATATAAGATCCTCCACATAAATTATATAAGGTCCTCCACATAAATTATATAAGATCCTCCACTTTGTTGCTTAATTTTTAGTTTTCTGTATAGTGTTTTGTAGATCGTTGTTTGTCCCTTTGTCCTTCGTTTAAATTTGGTCATTGTGTTGTCCATCCTTTTGTCCTTCTTCGTTTAAATTTGGCCATTGTGTTGTTCGGCCCTTTGTCCTTCTTCGTTTAAATTTGGCCATTGTGTTGTTCGTCCCTTTGTCCTTCTTCGTTTAAATTTGGCCATTATGTTGTTCGTCCCTTTGTCCTTCTTCGTTTAAATTTGGCCATTGTGTTGTCCGTCCCTTTGTCCTTCGTTTAAATTTGGCCATTGTGTTGTCCGTCCCTTTGTCCTTCGCTTAAATGTGGCCATTGTGTTGTCCGTCCCTTTGTCCTTCGTTTAAATTTGGCCATTGTGTTGTCCGTCCCTTTGTCCTTCGTTTAAATTTGGCCATTGCTTTGTCCGTCCCTTTGTCCTTCTTCGTTTAAATTTGGCCATTGTGTTGTTCGTCCCTTTGTCCTTCTTTGTTTAAATTTGGCCATTGTGTTGTCCATCCCTTTGTCCTTCGTTTAAATATGACCATTGTGTTGTCCGTCCCTTTGTCCTTCTTCATTTAAATTTGGTCATTGTGTTGTCCATCCTTTTGTTCTTCTTCGTTTAAATTTGGCCATTGTGTTGTCGTCCCTTTGTCCTTCTTTGTTTAAATTTGGCCATTGTGTTGTCCGTCCCTTTGTCCTTCGTTTAAATTTGGCCATTGTGTTGTCCGTCCCTTTGTCCTTCTTCATTTAAATTTTGCCATTGTGTTGTCCGTCCCTTTGCCGTTCGCTTAAATGTGGCCATTGTGTTGTCCGTCCCTTTGTCCTTCGTTTAAATTTGGCCATTGTGTTGTCCGTCACTTTGTCCTTCGTTTAAATTTGGCCATTGTGTTGTCCGTCCCTTTGTCCTTCGCTTAAATTTGGCCATTGTGTTGTCCATCCCTTTGTCCTTCTTCGCTTAAATTTGGCCATTGTGTTGTCTGTCCCTTTGTCCTTCTTCGTTTAAATTTGGCCATTGTGTTGTCCATCCTTTTGTCCTTCTTCGTTTAAATTTGGCCATTGTGTTGTTCGGCCCTTTGTCCTTCGTTTAAATTTGGCCATTGTGTTGTCCGTCCCTTTGTCTTTCTTCGCTTAAATTTGGCCATTGTGTTGTTCGTCCCTTTGTCCTTCTTCGTTTAAATTTGGCCATTGTGGTGTCCCTCCCTTTGTCCTTCGTTTATATTTGGTCATTGTGTTGTTCGTCCCTTTGTCCTTTATTTAAATTTGGCCACTGTGTTGTCCGTCCCTTTGTCCTTCTTCGTTTAAATTTGGCCATTATGTTGTCCTTCCCTTTGTCCTTCGTTTAAATTTGGCCATTGTGTTGTCCGTCCCTTTGTCCTTCTTCGTTTAAATTTGGCCATTATGTTGTCCGTCCCTTTGTCCTTCTTCGTTTAAATTTGGCCATTGTGTTGTCCATCCTTTTGTCCTTCTTCGTTTAAATTTGGCCATTGTGTTGTTCGGCCCTTTGTCCTTCGTTTAAATTTGGCCATTGTGTTGTCCGTCCCTTTGTCCTTCTTCGCTTAAATTTGGCCATTGTGTTGTTCGGCCCTTTGTCCTTCTTCGTTTAAATTTGGCCATTGTGTTGTCCGTCCCTTTGTCCTTCTTTGTTTATATTTGGTCATTGTGTTGTTCGTCCCTTTGTCCTTCGTTTAAATTTGGCCATTGTGTTGTCCGTCCCTTTGTCCTTCTTCGCTTAAATTTGGCCATTGTGTTGTCCGCCCCTTTGTCCTTCATTTAAAATTGGTCATTGTGTTGTCCGTCCCTTTGTCCTTCGTTTAAATTTGGCCATTGTGTTGTCTGTCCTTTTGTCCTTCGTTTAAATTTGGCCATTGTGTTGTCCGTCCCTTTGTCCTTCGCTTAAATTTGGTCATTGTGTTGTCCGTCCCTTTGTCCTTCGTTTAAATTTGGCCATTGTGTTGTCCGTCCCTTTGTCCTTCGCTTAAATTTGGCCATTGTGTTGTGTGTCCCTTTGTCCTTCGTTTAAATTTGGCCATTGTGTTGTCCGTCCCTTTGTCCTTCGTTTAAATTTGGCCATTGTTTTGTCTGTCCCTTTGTCCTTCTTCGTTTAAATTTGACCATTGTGTTGTCCGTCCCTTTGTCCTTCGTTTATATTTGGCCATTATGTTGTCCATCCCTTTGTCCTTCTTCGTTTAAATTTGGCCATTGTGTTGTCCGTCCCTTTGTCCTTCGTTTAAATTTGGCCACTGTGTTGTCCATCCCTTTGTACTTCGTTTAAATTTGGCCATTATGTTGTCCATCCCTTTGTCCTTCTTCGTTTAAATTTGGCCATTGTGTTGTCCGTCCCTTTGTCCTTCGTTTAAATTTGGCCATTGTGTTGTCCGTCACTTTGTCCTTCGTTTAAATTTGGCCATTGTGTTGTCCGTCCCTTTGTCCTTCGTTTAAATTTGGCCATTGTGTTGTCCGTCCCTTTGTCCTTCTTCGCTTAAATTTGGCCATTGTGTTGTCTGTCCCTTTGTCCTTCGTTTAAATTTGGCCATTGTTTTGTCCGTCCCTTTGTCCTTCGTTTAAATTTGGCCATTGTGTTTTCCGTCCCTTTGTCCTTCGTTTAAATTTGGCCATTGTGGTGTCCGTCCCTTTGTCCTTCGTTTAAATTTGGCCATTGTGTTGTCCATCCCTTTGTCCTTCATTTAAATTTGGTCATTGTGTTGTCCATCCCTTTGTCCTTCGTTTACATTTGGCCATTGTGTTGTCTGTCCTTTTGTCCTTCTTCGTTTAAATTTGGCCATTGTGTTGTCCGTCCCTTTGTCCTTCTCTTAAATTTGGTCATTGTGTTTTCCGTCCCTTTGTCCTTTGTTTAAATTTGGCCATTGTGTTGTCCGTCCAATTGTCCTTCGTTTAAATTTAGCCATTGTTTTTTCCGTCCCTTTGTCCTTCGCTTAAATTTGGCCATTGCGTTGTCCGTCCCTTTGTCCTTCGTTTAAATTTGGCCATTGTGTTGTCCGTCCCTTTGTCCTTCGTTTAAATTTGGCCATTGTGTTGTCCGTCCCTTTGTCCTTCGCTTAAATGTGGCCATTGTGTTGTCCGTCCCTTTGTCCTTCGTTTAAATTTGGCCATTGTGTTGTCCGTCCCTTTGTCCTTCGTTTAAATTTGGCCATTGCTTTGTCCGTCCCTTTGTCCTTCTTCGTTTAAATTTGGCCATTGTGTTGTTCGTCCCTTTGTCCTTCTTTGTTTAAATTTGGCCATTGTGTTGTCCATCCCTTTGTCCTTCGTTTAAATATGACCATTGTGTTGTCCGTCCCTTTGTCCTTCTTCATTTAAATTTGGTCATTGTGTTGTCCATCCTTTTGTTCTTCTTCGTTTAAATTTGGCCATTGTGTTGTCGTCCCTTTGTCCTTCTTTGTTTAAATTTGGCCATTGTGTTGTCCGTCCCTTTGTCCTTCGTTTAAATTTGGCCATTGTGTTGTCCGTCCCTTTGTCCTTCTTCATTTAAATTTTGCCATTGTGTTGTCCGTCCCTTTGCCGTTCGCTTAAATGTGGCCATTGTGTTGTCCGTCCCTTTGTCCTTCGTTTAAATTTGGCCATTGTGTTGTCCGTCACTTTGTCCTTCGTTTAAATTTGGCCATTGTGTTGTCCGTCCCTTTGTCCTTCGCTTAAATTTGGCCATTGTGTTGTCCATCCCTTTGTCCTTCTTCGCTTAAATTTGGCCATTGTGTTGTCTGTCCCTTTGTCCTTCTTCGTTTAAATTTGGCCATTGTGTTGTCCATCCTTTTGTCCTTCTTCGTTTAAATTTGGCCATTGTGTTGTTCGGCCCTTTGTCCTTCGTTTAAATTTGGCCATTGTGTTGTCCGTCCCTTTGTCTTTCTTCGCTTAAATTTGGCCATTGTGTTGTTCGTCCCTTTGTCCTTCTTCGTTTAAATTTGGCCATTGTGGTGTCCCTCCCTTTGTCCTTCGTTTATATTTGGTCATTGTGTTGTTCGTCCCTTTGTCCTTCATTTAAATTTGGCCACTGTGTTGTCCGTCCCTTTGTCCTTCTTCGTTTAAATTTGGCCATTATGTTGTCCTTCCCTTTGTCCTTCGTTTAAATTTGGCCATTGTGTTGTCCGTCCCTTTGTCCTTCTTCGTTTAAATTTGGCCATTATGTTGTCCGTCCCTTTGTCCTTCTTCGTTTAAATTTGGCCATTGTGTTGTCCATCCTTTTGTCCTTCTTCGTTTAAATTTGGCCATTGTGTTGTTCGGCCCTTTGTCCTTCGTTTAAATTTGGCCATTGTGTTGTCCGTCCCTTTGTCCTTCTTCGCTTAAATTTGGCCATTGTGTTGTTCGGCCCTTTGTCCTTCTTCGTTTAAATTTGGCCATTGTGTTGTCCGTCCCTTTGTCCTTCTTTGTTTATATTTGGTCATTGTGTTGTTCGTCCCTTTGTCCTTCGTTTAAATTTGGCCATTGTGTTGTCCGTCCCTTTGTCCTTCTTCGCTTAAATTTGGCCATTGTGTTGTCCGCCCCTTTGTCCTTCATTTAAAATTGGTCATTGTGTTGTCCGTCCCTTTGTCCTTCGTTTAAATTTGGCCATTGTGTTGTCTGTCCTTTTGTCCTTCGTTTAAATTTGGCCATTGTGTTGTCCGTCCCTTTGTCCTTCGCTTAAATTTGGTCATTGTGTTGTCCGTCCCTTTGTCCTTCGTTTAAATTTGGCCATTGTGTTGTCCGTCCCTTTGTCCTTCGCTTAAATTTGGCCATTGTGTTGTGTGTCCCTTTGTCCTTCGTTTAAATTTGGCCATTGTGTTGTCCGTCCCTTTGTCCTTCGTTTAAATTTGGCCATTGTTTTGTCTGTCCCTTTGTCCTTCTTCGTTTAAATTTGACCATTGTGTTGTCCGTCCCTTTGTCCTTCGTTTATATTTGGCCATTATGTTGTCCATCCCTTTGTCCTTCTTCGTTTAAATTTGGCCATTGTGTTGTCCGTCCCTTTGTCCTTCGTTTAAATTTGGCCACTGTGTTGTCCATCCCTTTGTACTTCGTTTAAATTTGGCCATTGTGTTGTCCGTCCCTTTGCCCTTCGCTTAAATGTGGCCATTGTGTTGTCCGTCCCTTTGTCCTTCGTTTAAATTTGGCCATTGTGTTGTCCGTCACTTTGTCCTTCGTTTAAATTTGGCCATTGTGTTGTCCGTCCCTTTGTCCTTCGTTTAAATTTGGCCATTGTGTTGTCCGTCCCTTTGTCCTTCTTCGCTTAAATTTGGCCATTGTGTTGTCTGTCCCTTTGTCCTTCGTTTAAATTTGGCCATTGTTTTGTCCGTCCCTTTGTCCTTCGTTTAAATTTGGCCATTGTGTTTTCCGTCCCTTTGTCCTTCGTTTAAATTTGGCCATTGTGGTGTCCGTCCCTTTGTCCTTCGTTTAAATTTGGCCATTGTGTTGTCCATCCCTTTGTCCTTCATTTAAATTTGGTCATTGTGTTGTCCATCCCTTTGTCCTTCGTTTACATTTGGCCATTGTGTTGTCTGTCCTTTTGTCCTTCTTCGTTTAAATTTGGCCATTGTGTTGTCCGTCCCTTTGTCCTTCTCTTAAATTTGGTCATTGTGTTTTCGTCCCTTTGTCCTTTGTTTAAATTTGGCCATTGTGTTGTCCGTCCAATTGTCCTTCGTTTAAATTTAGCCATTGTTTTTTCCGTCCCTTTGTCCTTCGCTTAAATTTGGCCATTGCGTTGTCCGTCCCTTTGTCCTTCGTTTAAATTTGGCCATTGTGTTGTCCGTCCCTTTGTCCTTCGTTTAAATTTGGCCATTGTTTTGTCTGTCCCTTTGTCCTTCTTCGTTTAAATTTGGCCATTGTGTTGTCCGTCCCTTTGTCCTTCTTCATTTATATTTGGCCATTGTGTTGTCCATCCCTTTGTCCTTCTTCGTTTAAATTTGGCCATTGTGTTGTCCGTCCCTTTGTCCTTCGTTTAAATTTGGCCACTGTGTTGTCCGTCCCTTTGTCCTTCGCTTAAATTTGGCCATTGTGTTGTCCGTCCCTTTGTCCTTCGCTTAAATGTGGCCATTGTGTTGTCCGTCCCTTTGTCCTTCGTTTAAATTTGGCCATTGTGTTGTCCGTCCCTTTGTCCTTCGTTTAAATTTGGCCATTGCTTTGTCCGTCCCTTTGTCCTTCTTCGTTTAAATTTGGCCATTGTGTTGTCCGTCCCTTTGTCCTTCGTTTAAATTTGGCCACTGTGTTGTCCATCCCTTTGTACTTCGTTTAAATTTGGCCATTGTGTTGTCCGTCCCTTTGTCCTTCGTTTAAATGTGGCCATTGTGTTGTCCGTCCCTTTGTCCTTCGTTTAAATTTGGCCATTGTGTTGTCCGTCACTTTGTCCTTCGTTTAAATTTGGCCATTGTGTTGTCCGTCCCTTTGTCCTTCGTTTAAATTTGGCCATTGTGTTGTCCGTCCCTTTGTCCTTCTTCGCTTAAATTTGGCCATTGTGTTGTCTGTCCCTTTGTCCTTCGTTTAAATTTGGCCATTGTTTTGTCTGTCCCTTTGTCCTTCGTTTAAATTTGGCCATTGTGTTTTCCGTCCCTTTGTCCTTCGTTTAAATTTGGCCATTGTGGTGTCCGTCCCTTTGTCCTTCGTTTAAATTTGGCCATTGTGTTGTCCATCCCTTTGTCCTTCATTTAAATTTGGTCATTGTGTTGTCCATCCCTTTGTCCTTCGTTTACATTTGGCCATTGTGTTGTCTGTCCTTTTGTCCTTCTTCGTTTAAATTTGGCCATTGTGTTGTCCGTCCCTTTGTCCTTCTCTTAAATTTGGTCATTGTGTTTTCCGTCCCTTTGTCCTTTGTTTAAATTTGGCCATTGTGTTGTCCGTCCAATTGTCCTTCGTTTAAATTTAGCCATTGTTTTTTCCGTCCCTTTGTCCTTCGCTTAAATTTGGCCATTGCGTTGTCCGTCCCTTTGTCCTTCGTTTAAATTTGGCCATTGTGTTGTCCGTCCCTTTGTCCTTCGTTTAAATTTGGCCATTGTGTTGTCCGTCCCTTTGTCCTTCGCTTAAATGTGGCCATTGTGTTGTCCGTCCCTTTGTCCTTCGTTTAAATTTGGCCATTGTGTTGTCCGTCCCTTTGTCCTTCGTTTAAATTTGGCCATTGCTTTGTCCGTCCCTTTGTCCTTCTTCGTTTAAATTTGGCCATTGTGTTGTTCGTCCCTTTGTCCTTCTTTGTTTAAATTTGGCCATTGTGTTGTCCATCCCTTTGTCCTTCGTTTAAATATGACCATTGTGTTGTCCGTCCCTTTGTCCTTCTTCATTTAAATTTGGTCATTGTGTTGTCCATCCTTTTGTTCTTCTTCGTTTAAATTTGGCCATTGTGTTGTCGTCCCTTTGTCCTTCTTTGTTTAAATTTGGCCATTGTGTTGTCCGTCCCTTTGTCCTTCGTTTAAATTTGGCCATTGTGTTGTCCGTCCCTTTGTCCTTCTTCATTTAAATTTTGCCATTGTGTTGTCCGTCCCTTTGCCGTTCGCTTAAATGTGGCCATTGTGTTGTCCGTCCCTTTGTCCTTCGTTTAAATTTGGCCATTGTGTTGTCCGTCACTTTGTCCTTCGTTTAAATTTGGCCATTGTGTTGTCCGTCCCTTTGTCCTTCGCTTAAATTTGGCCATTGTGTTGTCCATCCCTTTGTCCTTCTTCGCTTAAATTTGGCCATTGTGTTGTCTGTCCCTTTGTCCTTCTTCGTTTAAATTTGGCCATTGTGTTGTCCATCCTTTTGTCCTTCTTCGTTTAAATTTGGCCATTGTGTTGTTCGGCCCTTTGTCCTTCGTTTAAATTTGGCCATTGTGTTGTCCGTCCCTTTGTCTTTCTTCGCTTAAATTTGGCCATTGTGTTGTTCGTCCCTTTGTCCTTCTTCGTTTAAATTTGGCCATTGTGGTGTCCCTCCCTTTGTCCTTCGTTTATATTTGGTCATTGTGTTGTTCGTCCCTTTGTCCTTCATTTAAATTTGGCCACTGTGTTGTCCGTCCCTTTGTCCTTCTTCGTTTAAATTTGGCCATTATGTTGTCCTTCCCTTTGTCCTTCGTTTAAATTTGGCCATTGTGTTGTCCGTCCCTTTGTCCTTCTTCGTTTAAATTTGGCCATTATGTTGTCCGTCCCTTTGTCCTTCTTCGTTTAAATTTGGCCATTGTGTTGTCCATCCTTTTGTCCTTCTTCGTTTAAATTTGGCCATTGTGTTGTTCGGCCCTTTGTCCTTCGTTTAAATTTGGCCATTGTGTTGTCCGTCCCTTTGTCCTTCTTCGCTTAAATTTGGCCATTGTGTTGTTCGGCCCTTTGTCCTTCTTCGTTTAAATTTGGCCATTGTGTTGTCCGTCCCTTTGTCCTTCTTTGTTTATATTTGGTCATTGTGTTGTTCGTCCCTTTGTCCTTCGTTTAAATTTGGCCATTGTGTTGTCCGTCCCTTTGTCCTTCTTCGCTTAAATTTGGCCATTGTGTTGTCCGCCCCTTTGTCCTTCATTTAAAATTGGTCATTGTGTTGTCCGTCCCTTTGTCCTTCGTTTAAATTTGGCCATTGTGTTGTCTGTCCTTTTGTCCTTCGTTTAAATTTGGCCATTGTGTTGTCCGTCCCTTTGTCCTTCGCTTAAATTTGGTCATTGTGTTGTCCGTCCCTTTGTCCTTCGTTTAAATTTGGCCATTGTGTTGTCCGTCCCTTTGTCCTTCGCTTAAATTTGGCCATTGTGTTGTGTGTCCCTTTGTCCTTCGTTTAAATTTGGCCATTGTGTTGTCCGTCCCTTTGTCCTTCGTTTAAATTTGGCCATTGTTTTGTCTGTCCCTTTGTCCTTCTTCGTTTAAATTTGACCATTGTGTTGTCCGTCCCTTTGTCCTTCGTTTATATTTGGCCATTATGTTGTCCATCCCTTTGTCCTTCTTCGTTTAAATTTGGCCATTGTGTTGTCCGTCCCTTTGTCCTTCGTTTAAATTTGGCCACTGTGTTGTCCATCCCTTTGTACTTCGTTTAAATTTGGCCATTGTGTTGTCCGTCCCTTTGCCCTTCGCTTAAATGTGGCCATTGTGTTGTCCGTCCCTTTGTCCTTCGTTTAAATTTGGCCATTGTGTTGTCCGTCACTTTGTCCTTCGTTTAAATTTGGCCATTGTGTTGTCCGTCCCTTTGTCCTTCGTTTAAATTTGGCCATTGTGTTGTCCGTCCCTTTGTCCTTCTTCGCTTAAATTTGGCCATTGTGTTGTCTGTCCCTTTGTCCTTCGTTTAAATTTGGCCATTGTTTTGTCCGTCCCTTTGTCCTTCGTTTAAATTTGGCCATTGTGTTTTCCGTCCCTTTGTCCTTCGTTTAAATTTGGCCATTGTGGTGTCCGTCCCTTTGTCCTTCGTTTAAATTTGGCCATTGTGTTGTCCATCCCTTTGTCCTTCATTTAAATTTGGTCATTGTGTTGTCCATCCCTTTGTCCTTCGTTTACATTTGGCCATTGTGTTGTCTGTCCTTTTGTCCTTCTTCGTTTAAATTTGGCCATTGTGTTGTCCGTCCCTTTGTCCTTCTCTTAAATTTGGTCATTGTGTTTTCCGTCCCTTTGTCCTTTGTTTAAATTTGGCCATTGTGTTGTCCGTCCAATTGTCCTTCGTTTAAATTTAGCCATTGTTTTTTCCGTCCCTTTGTCCTTCGCTTAAATTTGGCCATTGCGTTGTCCGTCCCTTTGTCCTTCGTTTAAATTTGGCCATTGTGTTGTCCGTCCCTTTGTCCTTCGTTTAAATTTGGCCATTGTTTTGTCTGTCCCTTTGTCCTTCTTCGTTTAAATTTGGCCATTGTGTTGTCCGTCCCTTTGTCCTTCTTCATTTATATTTGGCCATTGTGTTGTCCATCCCTTTGTCCTTCTTCGTTTAAATTTGGCCATTGTGTTGTCCGTCCCTTTGTCCTTCGTTTAAATTTGGCCACTGTGTTGTCCGTCCCTTTGTCCTTCGCTTAAATTTGGCCATTGTGTTGTCCGTCCCTTTGTCCTTCGCTTAAATGTGGCCATTGTGTTGTCCGTCCCTTTGTCCTTCGTTTAAATTTGGCCATTGTGTTGTCCGTCCCTTTGTCCTTCGTTTAAATTTGGCCATTGCTTTGTCCGTCCCTTTGTCCTTCTTCGTTTAAATTTGGCCATTGAGTTGTTCGTCCCTTTGTCCTTCTTTGTTTAAATTTGGCCATTGTGTTGTCCATCCCTTTGTCCTTCGTTTAAATATGACCATTGTGTTGTCCGTCCCTTTGTCCTTCTTCATTTAAATTTGGTCATTGTGTTGTCCATCCTTTTGTTCTTCTTCGTTTAAATTTGGCCATTGTGTTGTCCGTCCCTTTGTCCTTCTTTGTTTAAATTTGGCCATTGTGTTGTCCGTCCCTTTGTCCTTCGTTTAAATTTGGCCATTGTGTTGTCCGTCCCTTTGTCCTTCTTCATTTAAATTTTGCCATTGTGTTGTCCGTCCCTTTGCCCTTCGCTTAAATGTGGCCATTGTGTTGTCCGTCCCTTTGTCCTTCGTTTAAATTTGGCCATTGTGTTGTCCGTCACTTTGTCCTTCGTTTAAATTTGGCCATTGTGTTGTCCGTCCCTTTGTCCTTCTTCGCTTAAATTTGGCTATTGTGTTGTCTGTCCCTTTGTCCTTCGTTTAAATTTGGCCATTGTTTTGTCCGTTCCTTTGTCCTTCGTTTAAATTTGGCCATTGTTTTGTCTGTCCCTTTGTCCTTCTTCGTTTAAATTTGGCCATTGTGTTGTCCGTCCCTTTGTCCTTCTTCATTTATATTTGGCCATTATGTTGTCCATCCCTTTGTCCTTCTTCGTTTAAATTTGGCCATTGTGTTGTCCGTCCCTTTGTCCTTCGTTTAAATTTGGCCACTGTGTTGTCCGTCCCTTTGTCCTTCGCTTAAATTTGGCCATTGTGTTGTCCGTCCCTTTGTCCTTCGCTTAAATGTGGCCATTGTGTTGTCCGTCCCTTTGTCCTTCGTTTAAATTTGGCCATTGTGTTGTCCGTCCCTTTGTCCTTCGTTTAAATTTGGCCATTGCTTTGTCCGTCCCTTTGTCCTTCTTCGTTTAAATTTGGCCATTGTGTTGTTCGTCCCTTTGTCCTTCTTTGTTTAAATTTGGCCATTGTGTTGTCCATCCCTTTGTCCTTCGTTTAAATATGACCATTGTGTTGTCCGTCCCTTTGTCCTTCTTCAACTAAATTTGGTCATTGTGTTGTCCATCCTTTTGTTCTTCTTCGTTTAAATTTGGCCATTGTGTTGTCCGTCCCTTTGTCCTTCTTTGTTTAAATTTGGCCATTGTGTTGTCCGTCCCTTTGTCCTTCGTTTAAATTTGGCCATTGTGTTGTCCGTCCCTTTGTCCTTCTTCATTTAAATTTTGCCATTGTGTTGTCCGTCCCTTTGCCCTTCGCTTAAATGTGGCCATTGTGTTGTCCGTCCCTTTGTCCTTCGTTTAAATTTGGCCATTGTGTTGTCCGTCACTTTGTCCTTCGTTTAAATTTGGCCATTGTGTTGTCCGTCCCTTTGTCCTTCTTCGCTTAAATTTGGCTATTGTGTTGTCTGTCCCTTTGTCCTTCGTTTAAATTTGGCCATTGTTTTGTCCGTTCCTTTGTCCTTCGTTTAAATTTGGCCATTGTGTTTTCCGTCCCTTTGTCCTTCGTTTAAATTTGGCCATTGTGGTGTCCGTCCCTTTGTCCTTCTTCGTTTAAATTTGGCCATTGTGTTGTCCATCCCTTTGTCCTTCATTTAAATTTGGTCATTGTGTTTTCCGTCCCTTTGTCCTTCGTTTACATTTGGCCATTGTGTTGTCTGTCCTTTTGTCCTTCTTCGTTTAAATTTGGCCATTGTGTTGTCCCTCCCGTTGTCCTTCGCTTAAATTTGGTCATTGTGTTGTCCGTCCCTTTCTCCTTTGTTTAAATTTGGCCATAGTGTTGTCCGTCCCTTTGTCCTTCGCTTAAATTTGGTCATTGTGTTGTCCGTCCCTTTGTCATTTGTTTAAATTTGGCCATTGTGTTGTCCGTCCCTTTGTCCTTCGTTTAAATTTAGCCATTGTGTTGTCCGTCCCTTTGTCCTTCGTTTAAATTTGGCCATTATGTTGTCCATCCCTTTGTCCTTCTTCGTTTAAATTTGGCCATTGTGTTGTCCGTCCCTTTGTCCTTTGCTTAAATTTGGCCACTGTGTTGTCCGTCCCTTTGTCCTTCGCTTAAATTTGGCCATTGTGTTGTCCGTCCCTTTGTCCTTCCCTTAAATGTGGCCATTGTGTTGTCCGTCCCTTTGTCCTTCATTTAAATTTGGCCATTGTGTTGTCCGTCCCTTTGTCCTTCACTTAAATTTGGCCATTGCTTTGTCCGTCCCTTTGTCCTTCTTCGTTTAAATTTGGCCATTGTGTTGTCCGTCCCTTTGTCCTTCGTTTAAATTTGGCCATTGTGTTGTCCGTCCCTTTGTCCTTCTTCATTTAAATTTGGCCATTGTGTTGTCCGTCCCTTTGTCCTTCGTTTAAATTTGGCCATTGTTTTGTCCGTCCCTTTGTCCTTCATTTAAATTTGGCCATTGTGTTGTCCGTCCCTTTGTCCTTCCTTTAAATTTTGCCATTGTGTTGTCCGTCCCTTTGTCCTTCTTCATTTAAATTTTGCCATTGTGTTGTCCGTCCCTTTGTCCTTCGTTTAAATTTGGCCATTGCTTTGTCCGTCCCTTTGTCCTTCATTTAAATTTGGCCATTGTGTTGTCCGTCCCTTTGTCCTTCCTTTAAATTTGGCCATTGTGGTGTCCGTCCCTTTGTCCTTCGTTTAAATTTGGGCATTGTGTTTGTCCATCCCTTTGTCCTTCGTTTAAATTTGGTCATTGTGTTGTCCGCCCCTTTGGCCTTCGCTTAAATTTGGCCATTGTGTTGTCCGTCTCTTTGTCCTTTTTCGTTTAAATTTGGTCATTGTGTTGTCCGTCCCTTTGTCCTTCGTTTCAATTTGGCCATTGAGTTGTCCGTCCCTTTGTCCTTCATTTAAATTTGGCCATTGTGTTGTCCGTCCCTTTGTTCTTCTTCGCTTAAATTTGGCCATTGTGTTGTCCGTCCCTTTGTCCTTCTTTGCTTAAATTTGGCCATTGTGTTGTCAATCCCTTTGTCCTTCATTTAAATTTGGTCATTGTGTTGTTCGTCCCTTTGTCCTTCGTTTACATTTGGCCATTGTGTTGTCTGTCCTTTTGTCCTTCTTCGTTTAAATTTGGCCATTGTGTTGTCCGTCCCTTTGTCCTTCGCTTAAATTTGGTCATTGTGTTGTCCGTCCCTTTGTCCTTTGTTTAAATTTGGCCATTGTGTTGTCCGTCCAATTGTCCTTCGTTTAAATTTAGCCATTGTGTTGTCCGTCCCTTTGTACTTCGCTTAAATTTGGCAATTGTGTTGTCCGTCCCTTTGTCCTTCGTTTAAATTTGGCCATTGTGTTGTCCGTCCCTTTGTCCTTCGTTTAAATTTGGCCATTGTTTTGTCTGTCCCTTTGTCCTTCTTCGTTTAAATTTGGCCATTGTGTTGTCCATCCCTTTGTCCTTCTTAATTTATATTTGGCCATTGTGTTGTCTGTCCCTTTGTCCTTCTTCGTTTAAATTTGGCCATTATGTTGTCCATCCCTTTGTCCTTCTTCGTTTAAATTTGGCCATTGTGTTGTCCGTCCCTTTGTCCTTCGTTTAAATTTGGCCACTGTGTTGTCTGTCCTTTTGTCCTTCTTCGTTTAAATTTGGCCATTGTGTTGTCCGTCCCTTTGTCCTTCGCTTAAATGTGGCCATTGTGTTGTCCGTTCCTTTGTCCTTCGTTTAGATTTGGCCATTGTGTTGTCCGTCCCTTTGTCCTTCGTTTAAATTTGGCCATTGCTTTGTCCGTCCCTTTGTCCTTCTTCGTTTAAATTTGGCCATTGTGTTGTCCGTCCCTTTGTCCTTCTTTGTTTAAATTTGGCCATTGTGTTGTCCGTCCCTTTGTCCTTCGTTTAAATTTGGCCATTGTGTTGTCCGTCCCTTTGTCCTTCTTCATTTAAATTTGGTCATTGTGTTGTCCATCCTTTTGTTCTTCTTCGTTTAAATTTGGCCATTGTGTTGTCCGTCCCTTTGTCCTTCTTTGTTTAAATTTGGCCATTGTGTTGTCTGTCCCTTTGTCCTTCATTTAAATTTGGCCATTGTGTTGTCCGTCACTTTGTCCTTCGTTTAAATTTGGCCATTGTGTTGTCCGTCCCTTTGTCCTTCGTTTAAATTTGGCCATTGTGTTGTCCGTCCCTTTGTCCTTCTTCGCTTAAATTTGGCCATTGTGTTGTCTGTCCCTTTGTCCTTCGTTTAAATTTGGCCATTGTTTTGTCCGTCCCTTTGTCCTTCGTTTAAATTTGGCCATTGTGTTTTCCGTCCCTTTGTCCTTCGTTTAAATTTGGCCATTGTGGTGTCCGTCCCTTTGTCCTTCGTTTAAATTTGGCCATTGTGTTGTCCATCCCTTTGTCCTTCATTTAAATTTGGTCATTGTGTTGTCCATCCCTTTGTCCTTCGTTTACATTTGGCCATTGTGTTGTCTGTCCTTTTGTCCTTCTTCGTTTAAATTTGGCCATTGTGTTGTCCGTCCCTTTGTCCTTCTCTTAAATTTGGTCATTGTGTTTTCCGTCCCTTTGTCCTTTGTTTAAATTTGGCCATTGTGTTGTCCGTCCAATTGTCCTTCGTTTAAATTTAGCCATTGTTTTTTCCGTCCCTTTGTCCTTCGCTTAAATTTGGCCATTGCGTTGTCCGTCCCTTTGTCCTTCGTTTAAATTTGGCCATTGTGTTGTCCGTCCCTTTGTCCTTCGTTTAAATTTGGCCATTGTTTTGTCTGTCCCTTTGTCCTTCTTCGTTTAAATTTGGCCATTGTGTTGTCCGTCCCTTTGTCCTTCTTCATTTATATTTGGCCATTGTGTTGTCCATCCCTTTGTCCTTCTTCGTTTAAATTTGGCCATTGTGTTGTCCGTCCCTTTGTCCTTCGTTTAAATTTGGCCACTGTGTTGTCCGTCCCTTTGTCCTTCGCTTAAATTTGGCCATTGTGTTGTCCGTCCCTTTGTCCTTCGCTTAAATGTGGCCATTGTGTTGTCCGTCCCTTTGTCCTTCGTTTAAATTTGGCCATTGTGTTGTCCGTCCCTTTGTCCTTCGTTTAAATTTGGCCATTGCTTTGTCCGTCCCTTTGTCCTTCTTCGTTTAAATTTGGCCATTGTGTTGTTCGTCCCTTTGTCCTTCTTTGTTTAAATTTGGCCATTGTGTTGTCCATCCCTTTGTCCTTCGTTTAAATATGACCATTGTGTTGTCCGTCCCTTTGTCCTTCTTCATTTAAATTTGGTCATTGTGTTGTCCATCCTTTTGTTCTTCTTCGTTTAAATTTGGCCATTGTGTTGTCCGTCCCTTTGTCCTTCTTTGTTTAAATTTGGCCATTGTGTTGTCCGTCCCTTTGTCCTTCGTTTAAATTTGGCCATTGTGTTGTCCGTCCCTTTGTCCTTCTTCATTTAAATTTTGCCATTGTGTTGTCCGTCCCTTTGCCCTTCGCTTAAATGTGGCCATTGTGTTGTCCGTCCCTTTGTCCTTCGTTTAAATTTGGCCATTGTGTTGTCCGTCACTTTGTCCTTCGTTTAAATTTGGCCATTGTGTTGTCCGTCCCTTTGTCCTTCTTCGCTTAAATTTGGCTATTGTGTTGTCTGTCCCTTTGTCCTTCGTTTAAATTTGGCCATTGTTTTGTCCGTTCCTTTGTCCTTCGTTTAAATTTGGCCATTGTTTTGTCTGTCCCTTTGTCCTTCTTCGTTTAAATTTGGCCATTGTGTTGTCCGTCCCTTTGTCCTTCTTCATTTATATTTGGCCATTATGTTGTCCATCCCTTTGTCCTTCTTCGTTTAAATTTGGCCATTGTGTTGTCCGTCCCTTTGTCCTTCGTTTAAATTTGGCCACTGTGTTGTCCGTCCCTTTGTCCTTCGCTTAAATTTGGCCATTGTGTTGTCCGTCCCTTTGTCCTTCGCTTAAATGTGGCCATTGTGTTGTCCGTCCCTTTGTCCTTCGTTTAAATTTGGCCATTGTGTTGTCCGTCCCTTTGTCCTTCGTTTAAATTTGGCCATTGCTTTGTCCGTCCCTTTGTCCTTCTTCGTTTAAATTTGGCCATTGTGTTGTTCGTCCCTTTGTCCTTCTTTGTTTAAATTTGGCCATTGTGTTGTCCATCCCTTTGTCCTTCGTTTAAATATGACCATTGTGTTGTCCGTCCCTTTGTCCTTCTTCAACTAAATTTGGTCATTGTGTTGTCCATCCTTTTGTTCTTCTTCGTTTAAATTTGGCCATTGTGTTGTCCGTCCCTTTGTCCTTCTTTGTTTAAATTTGGCCATTGTGTTGTCCGTCCCTTTGTCCTTCGTTTAAATTTGGCCATTGTGTTGTCCGTCCCTTTGTCCTTCTTCATTTAAATTTTGCCATTGTGTTGTCCGTCCCTTTGCCCTTCGCTTAAATGTGGCCATTGTGTTGTCCGTCCCTTTGTCCTTCGTTTAAATTTGGCCATTGTGTTGTCCGTCACTTTGTCCTTCGTTTAAATTTGGCCATTGTGTTGTCCGTCCCTTTGTCCTTCTTCGCTTAAATTTGGCTATTGTGTTGTCTGTCCCTTTGTCCTTCGTTTAAATTTGGCCATTGTTTTGTCCGTTCCTTTGTCCTTCGTTTAAATTTGGCCATTGTGTTTTCCGTCCCTTTGTCCTTCGTTTAAATTTGGCCATTGTGGTGTCCGTCCCTTTGTCCTTCTTCGTTTAAATTTGGCCATTGTGTTGTCCATCCCTTTGTCCTTCATTTAAATTTGGTCATTGTGTTGTCCGTCCCTTTGTCCTTCGTTTACATTTGGCCATTGTGTTGTCTGTCCTTTTGTCCTTCTTCGTTTAAATTTGGCCATTGTGTTGTCCCTCCCGTTGTCCTTCGCTTAAATTTGGTCATTGTGTTGTCCGTCCCTTTCTCCTTTGTTTAAATTTGGCCATAGTGTTGTCCGTCCCTTTGTCCTTCGCTTAAATTTGGTCATTGTGTTGTCCGTCCCTTTGTCATTTGTTTAAATTTGGCCATTGTGTTGTCCGTCCCTTTGTCCTTCGTTTAAATTTAGCCATTGTGTTGTCCGTCCCTTTGTCCTTCGTTTAAATTTGGCCATTATGTTGTCCATCCCTTTGTCCTTCTTCGTTTAAATTTGGCCATTGTGTTGTCTGTCCCTTTGTCCTTCGCTTAAATTTGGCCACTGTGTTGTCCGTCCCTTTGTCCTTCGCTTAAATTTGGCCATTGTGTTGTCCGTCCCTTTGTCCTTCCCTTAAATGTGGCCATTGTGTTGTCCGTCCCTTTGTCCTTCATTTAAATTTGGCCATTGTGTTGTCCGTCCCTTTGTCCTTCACTTAAATTTGGCCATTGCTTTGTCCGTCCCTTTGTCCTTCTTCGTTTAAATTTGGCCATTGTGTTGTCCGTCCCTTTGTCCTTCGTTTAAATTTGGCCATTGTGTTGTCCGTCCCTTTGTCCTTCTTCATTTAAATTTGGCCATTGTGTTGTCCGTCCCTTTGTCCTTCGTTTAAATTTGGCCATTGTTTTGTCCGTCCCTTTGTCCTTCATTTAAATTTGGCCATTGTGTTGTCCGTCCCTTTGTCCTTCCTTTAAATTTGGCCATTGTGTTGTCCGTCCCTTTGTCCTTCTTCATTTAAATTTTGCCATTGTGTTGTCCGTCCCTTTGTCCTTCGTTTAAATTTGGCCATTGCTTTGTCCGTCCCTTTGTTCTTCATTTAAATTTGGCCATTGTGTTGTCCGTCCCTTTGTCCTTCCTTTAAATTTGGCCATTGTGGTGTCCGTCCCTTTGTCCTTCGTTTAAATTTGGGCATTGTGTTTGTCCATCCCTTTGTCCTTCGTTTAAATTTGGTCATTGTGTTGTCCGCCCCTTTGGCCTTCGCTTAAATTTGGCCATTGTGTTGTCCGTCTCTTTGTCCTTTTTCGTTTAAATTTGGTCATTGTGTTGTCCGTCCCTTTGTCCTTCGTTTCAATTTGGCCATTGAGTTGTCCGTCCCTTTGTCCTTCATTTAAATTTGGCCATTGTGTTGTCCGTCCCTTTGTTCTTCTTCGCTTAAATTTGGCCATTGTGTTGTCCGTCCCTTTGTCCTTCTTTGCTTAAATTTGGCCATTGTGTTGTCAATCCCTTTGTCCTTCATTTAAATTTGGTCATTGTGTTGTTCGTCCCTTTGTCCTTCGTTTACATTTGGCCATTGTGTTGTCTGTCCTTTTGTCCTTCTTCGTTTAAATTTGGCCATTGTGTTGTCCGTCCCTTTGTCCTTCGCTTAAATTTGGTCATTGTGTTGTCCGTCCCTTTGTCCTTTGTTTAAATTTGGCCATTGTGTTGTCCGTCCAATTGTCCTTCGTTTAAATTTAGCCATTGTGTTGTCCGTCCCTTTGTACTTCGCTTAAATTTGGCAATTGTGTTGTCCGTCCCTTTGTCCTTCGTTTAAATTTGGCCATTGTGTTGTCCGTCCCTTTGTCCTTCGTTTAAATTTGGCCATTGTTTTGTCTGTCCCTTTGTCCTTCTTCGTTTAAATTTGGCCATTGTGTTGTCCATCCCTTTGTCCTTCTTAATTTATATTTGGCCATTGTGTTGTCTGTCCCTTTGTCCTTCTTCGTTTAAATTTGGCCATTATGTTGTCCATCCCTTTGTCCTTCTTCGTTTAAATTTGGCCATTGTGTTGTCCGTCCCTTTGTCCTTCGTTTAAATTTGGCCACTGTGTTGTCTGTCCTTTTGTCCTTCTTCGTTTAAATTTGGCCATTGTGTTGTCCGTCCCTTTGTCCTTCGCTTAAATGTGGCCATTGTGTTGTCCGTTCCTTTGTCCTTCGTTTAGATTTGGCCATTGTGTTGTCCGTCCCTTTGTCCTTCGTTTAAATTTGGCCATTGCTTTGTCCGTCCCTTTGTCCTTCTTCGTTTAAATTTGGCCATTGTGTTGTCCGTCCCTTTGTCCTTCTTTGTTTAAATTTGGCCATTGTGTTGTCCGTCCCTTTGTCCTTCGTTTAAATTTGGCCATTGTGTTGTCCGTCCCTTTGTCCTTCTTCATTTAAATTTGGTCATTGTGTTGTCCATCCTTTTGTTCTTCTTCGTTTAAATTTGGCCATTGTGTTGTCCGTCCCTTTGTCCTTCTTTGTTTAAATTTGGCCATTGTGTTGTCTGTCCCTTTGTCCTTCATTTAAATTTGGCCATTGTGTTGTCCGTCCCTTTGTCCTTCTTCATTTAAATTTGGTCATTGTGTTGTCCATCCTTTTGTTCTTCTTCGTTTAAATTTGGCCATTGTGTTGTCCGTCCCTTTGTCCTTCTTCGCTTAAATTTGGCCATTGTGTTGTCCGTCCCTTTGTCCTTCGTTTAAATTTGGCCATTGTGTTGTCTGTCCTTTTGTCCTTCTTCGTTTAAATTTGGCCATTGTGTTGTCCGTCCCTTTGTCCTTCGCTTAAATTTGGTCATTGTGTTGTCCGTCCCTTTGTCCTTCGTTTAAATTTGGCCATTGTGTTGTCCGTCCCTTTGTCCTTCGCTTAAGTTTGGCCATTGTGTTGTCTGTCCCTTTGTCCTTCGTTTAAATTTGGCCATTGTGTTGTCCGTCCCTTTGTCCTTCGTTTAAATTTGGCCATTGTTTTGTCTGTCCCTTTGTCCTTCTTCGCTTAAATTTGGCCATTGTGTTGTCCGTCCCTTTGTCCTTCGTTTAAATTTGGCCATTGTGTTGTCTGTCCCTTTGTCCTTCTTCGTTTATATTTGGCCATTGTGTTGTCCGTCCCTTTGTCCTTCTTCGTTTATATTTGGCCATTGTGTTGTCTGTCCCTTTGTCCTTCTTCGTTTAAATTTGGCCATTGTGTTGTCCATCCCTTTGTCCTTCGTTTATATTTGGCCATTATGTTGTCCATCCCTTTGTCCTTCTTCGTTTAAATTTGGCCATTGTGTTGTCCGTCCCTTTGTCCTTCGTTTAAATTTGGCCACTGTGTTGTCCGTCCCTTTGTCCTTCGTTTAAATTTGGCCATTGTGTTGTCCGTCCCTTTGTCCTTCGCTTAAATGTGGCCATTGTGTTGTCCATCCCTTTGTCCTTCGTTTAAATTTGGCTATTGTGTTGTCCGTACCTTTGTCCTTCATTTAAATTTGGCCATTGTTTTGTCCGTCCCTTTAACCTTCTTCGTTTAAATTTGGCCATTGTGTTGTCCGTCCCTTTATCCTTCTTCGTTTAAATTTGGCCATTGTGTTGTCCGTCCCTTTGTCCTTCTTTGTTTAAATTTGGCCATTGTGTTGTCTGTCCCTTTGTCCTTCGTTTAAATTTGGCCATTGTGTTGTCCGTCCCTTTGTCCTTCTTCGCTTAAATTTGGCCATTGTGTTGTCTGTCCCTTTGTCCTTCGTTTAAATTTGGCCATTGTTTTGTCGTCCCTTTGTCCTTCGTTTAAATGTGGCCATTGTGTTGTCCGTCCCTTTGTCCTTCGTATAAATTTGGCCATTGTGTTTTGCGTCCCTTTGTCCTTCGTTTAAATTTGGCCATTGTGGTGTCCGTCCCTTTGTCCTTCTTCGTTTAAATTTGGCCATTGTGTTGTCCATCCCTTTGTCCTTCGTTTAAATTTGGTCATTGTGTTGTCCGTCCCTTTGTCCTTCGTTTACATTTGGCCATTGTGTTGTCTGTCCTTTTGTCCTTCTTCGTTTAAATTTGGCCATAGTGTTGTCCGTCCCTTTGTCCTTCGCTTAAATTTGGTCATTGTGTTGTCCGTCCCTTTGTCATTTGTTTAAATTTGGCCATTGTGTTGTCCGTCCCTTTGTCCTTCGTTTAAATTTAGCCATTGTGGTGTCCCTCCCTTTGTCCTTCCCTTAAATTTGGCCATTGTGTTGTCCGTCCCTTTGTCCTTCGTTTAAATTTGGCCATTGTGTTGTCCGTCCCTTTGTCCTTCGTTTAAATTTGGCCATTGTTTTGCCTGTCCCTTTGTCCTTCTTCGTTTAAATTTGGCCATTGTGTTGTCCGTCCCTTTGTCCTTCTTCGTTTAAATTTGGCCATTGTGTTGTCCGTCCCTTTGTCCTTCGTTTAAATTTGGCCACTGTGTTGTCCGTCCCTTTGTCTTTCGCTTAAATTTGGCCATTGTGTTGTCCGTCCCTTTGTCCTTCGCTTAAATGTGGCCATTGTGTTGTCCGTCCCTTTGTCCTTCATTTAAATTTGGCCATTGTGTTGTCCGTCCTTTGTCCTTCGCTTAAATTTGGCCATTGCTTTGTCCGTCCCTTTGTCCTTCTTCGTTTAAATTTGGCCATTGTGTTGTCCGTCCCTTTGTCCTTCTTTGTTTAAATTTGGCCATTGTGTTGTCCGTCCCTTTGTCCTTCGTTTAAATTTGGCCATTGTGTTGTCCGTCCCTTTGTCCTTCTTCATTTAAATTTGGCCATTGTGTTGTCCGTCCCTTTGTCCTTCGTTTAAATTTGGCCATTGTTTTGTCCATCCCTTTGTCCTTCGTTTAAATTTGGCCATTGTGTTGTCCGTCCCTTTGTCCGTTTAAATTTTGCCATTGTGTTGTCCGTCCCTTTGTCCTTCGATTAAATTTGGCCATTGTGGTGTCCGTCCCTTTGTCCTTCGTTTAAATTTGGCCATTGTGTTTGTCCATCCCTTTGTCCTGCGTTTAAATTTGGTCATTGTGTTGTCCGCCCCTATGTCCTTCGCTTAAAATTGGCCATTGTGTTGTCCGTCCCTTTGTCCTTCGCTTAAATGTGGCCATTGTGTTGTCCGTCCCTTTGTCCTTCATTTAAATTTGGCCATTGTGTTGTCCGTCCCTTTGTCCTTCGCTTAAATTTGGCCATTGCTTTGTCCGTCCCTTTGTCCTTCTTCGTTTAAATTTGGCCATTGTGTTGTCCGACCCTTTGTCCTTCTTTGTTTAAATTTGGCCATTGTGTTGTCCGTCCCTTTGTCCTTCGTTTAAATTTGGCCATTGTGTTGTCCGTCCCTTTGTCCTTCTTCATTTAAATTTGGCCATTGTGTTGCCGTCCCTTTGTCCTTCGTTTAAATTTGGCCATTGTTTTGTCCATCCCTTTGTCCTTCGTTTAAATTTGGCCATTGTGTTGTCCGTCCCTTTGTCCGTTTAAATTTTGCCATTGTGTTGTCCGTCCCTTTGTCCTTCGATTAAATTTGGCCATTGTGGTGTCCGTCCCTTTGTCCTTCGTTTAAATTTGGCCACTGTGTTGTCCGTCCCTTTGTCCTTCGTTTAAATTTGGCCATTGTGTTGTCCGTCCCTTTGTCCTTCGCTTAAATGTGGCCATTGTGTTGTCCATCCCTTTGTCCTTCGTTTAAATTTGGCCATTGTGTTGTCCGTCCCTTTGTCCTTCATTTAAATTTGGCCATTGTTTTGTCCGTCCCTTTAACCTTCTTCGTTTAAATTTGGCCATTATGTTGTCCGTCCCTTTATCCTTCTTCGTTTAAATTTGGCCATTGTGTTGTCCGTCCCTTTGTCCTTCTTTGTTTAAATTTGGCCATTGTGTTGTCTGTCCCTTTGTCCTTCGTTTAAATTTGGCCATTGTGTTGTCCGTCCCTTTGTCCTTCTTCGCTTAAATTTGGCCATTGTTTTGTCGTCCCTTTGTCCTTCGTTTAAATGTGGCCATTGTGTTGTCCGTCCCTTTGTCCTTCGTTTAAATTTGGCCATTGTGTTTTCCGTCCCTTTGTCCTTCGTTTAAATTTGGCCATTGTGGTGTCCGTCCCTTTGTCCTTCTTCGTTTAAATTTGGCCATTGTGTTGTCCATCCCTTTGTCCTTCGTTTAAATTTGGTCATTGTGTTGTCCGTCCCTTTGTCCTTCGTTTACATTTGGCCATTGTGTTGTCTGTCCTTTTGTCCTTCTTCGTTTAAATTTGGCCATAGTGTTGTCCGTCCCTTTGTCCTTCGCTTAAATTTGGTCATTGTGTTGTCCGTCCCTTTGTCATTTGTTTAAATTTGGCCATTGTGTTGTCCGTCCCTTTGTCCTTCTTCGTTTAAATTAAGTCATTGTGGTGTCCCTCCCTTTGTCCTTCCCTTAAATTTGGCCATTGTGTTGTCCGTCCCTTTGACCTTCGTTTAAATTTGGCCATTGTGTTGTCCGTCTCTTTGTCCTTCGTTTAAATTTGGCCATTGTTTTGCCTGTCCCTTTGTCCTTCTTCGTTTAAATTTGGCCATTGTGTTGTCCGTCCCTTTGTCCTTCTTCATTTATATTTGGCCATTATGTTGTCCGTCCCTTTGTCCTTCGTTTAAATTTGGCCATTGTGTTGTCTGTCCCTTTGTCCTTCTTCGTTTAAATTTGGCCATTGTGTTGTCCGTCCCTTTGTCCTTCGTTTAAATTTAGCCATTGTGTTGTCCCTCCCTTTGTCCTTCCCTTAAATTTGGCCATTGTGTTGTCCGTCCCTTTGTCCTTCGTTTAAATTTGGCCATTGTGTTGTCCGTCCCTTTGTCCTTCGTTTAAATTTGGCCATTGTTTTGCCTGTCCCTTTGTCCTTCTTCGTTTAAATTTGGCCATTGTGTTGTCCGTCCCTTTGTCCTTCTTCGTTTAAATTTGGCCATTGTGTTGTCCGTCCCTTTGTCCTTCGTTTAAATTTGGCCACTGTGTCGTCCGTCCCTTTGTCTTTCGCTTAAATTTGGCCATTGTGTTGTCCGTCCCTTTGTCCTTCGCTTAAATGTGGCCATTGTGTTGTCCGTCCCTTTGTCCTTCATTTAAATTTGGCCATTGTGTTGTCCGTCCTTTGTCCTTCGCTTAAATTTGGCCATTGCTTTGTCCGTCCCTTTGTCCTTCTTCGTTTAAATTTGGCCATTGTGTTGTCCGTCCCTTTGTCCTTCTTTGTTTAAATTTGGCCATTGTGTTGTCCGTCCCTTTGTCCTTCGTTTAAATTTGGCCATTGTGTTGTCCGTCCCTTTGTCCTTCTTCATTTAAATTTGGCCATTGTGTTGTCCGTCCCTTTGTCCTTCGTTTAAATTTGGCCATTGTTTTGTCCATCCCTTTGTCCTTCGTTTAAATTTGGCCATTGTGTTGTCCGTCCCTTTGTCCGTTTAAATTTTGCCATTGTGTTGTCCGTCCCTTTGTCCTTCGATTAAATTTGGCCATTGTGGTGTCCGTCCCTTTGTCCTTCGTTTAAATTTGGCCATTGTGTTTGTCCATCCCTTTGTCCTTCGTTTAAATTTGGTCATTGTGTTGTCCGCCCCTATGTCCTTCGCTTAAAATTGGCCATTGTGTTGTCCGTCCCTTTGTCCTTCGCTTAAATGTGGCCATTGTGTTGTCCGTCCCTTTGTCCTTCATTTAAATTTGGCCATTGTGTTGTCCGTCCCTTTGTCCTTCGCTTAAATTTGGCCATTGCTTTGTCCGTCCCTTTGTCCTTCTTCGTTTAAATTTGGCCATTGTGTTGTCCGTCCCTTTGTCCTTCTTTGTTTAAATTTGACCATTGTGTTGTCCGTCCCTTTGTCCTTCGTTTAAATTTGGCCATTGTGTTGTCCGTCCCTTTGTCCTTCTTCATTTAAATTTGGCCATTGTGTTGTCCGTCCCTTTGTCCTTCGTTTAAATTTGGCCATTGTTTTGTCCATCCATTTGTCCTTCGTTTAAATTTGGCCATTGTGTTGTCCGTCTCTTTGTCCGTTTAAATTTTGCCATTGTGTTGTCCGTCCCTTTGTCCTTCGATTAAATTTGGACATTGTGGTGTCCGTCCCTTTGTCCTTCGTTTAAATTTGGCCATTGTGTTTGTCCATCCCTTTGTCCTTCGTTTAAATTTGGTCATTGTGTTGTCCGCCCCTATGTCCTTCGCTTAAAATTGGCCATTGTGTTGTCCGTCTCTTTGTCCTTTTTCGTTTAAATTTGGTCATTGTGTTGTCCGTCCCTTTGTCCTTCGTTTAAATTTGGCCATTGAGTGGTCCGTCCCTTTGTCCTTCATTTAAATTTGGCCATTGTGTTGTCCGTCCCTTTGCCCTTCGTTTAAATTTGGCTATTGTGTTGTCCGTCCCTTTGTCCTTTGTTTAAATTTGGCCATTGTGTTGTCCGTCCCTTTGTCCTTCTTCGCTTAAATTTGGCCATTGTGTTGTCTGTCCCTTTGTCCTTCGTTTAAATTTGGCCATTGTTTTGTCCGTCCTTTTGTCCTTCGTTTAAATTTGGCCATTGTGTTGTCCGTCCCTTTGTCCTTCTTCGCTTAAATTTGGCCATTGTGTTGTCTGTCCCTTTATCCTTCGTTTAAATTTGGCCATTGTTTTGTCAGTCCCTTTGTCCTTCGTTTAAATTTGGCCATTGTGTTGTCCGTCCCTTTGTCCTTCGTTTAAATTTGGCCATTTTGTTTTCCGTCCCTTTGTCCTTCGTTTAAATTTGGCCATTGTGGTGTCCGTCCCTTTGTCCTTCTTCGTTTAAATTTGGCCATTGTGTTGTCCATCCCTTTGTCCTTCGTTTAAATTTGGTCATTGTGTTGTCCGTCCCTTTGTCCTTCGTTTACATTTGGCCATTGTGTTGTCTGTCCTTTTGTCCTTCTTCGTTTAAATTTGGCCATAGTGTTGTCCGTCCCTTTGTCCTTCGCTTAAATTTGGTCATTGTGTTGTCCGTCCCTTTGTCATTTGTTTAAATTTGGCCATTGTGTTGTCCGTCCCTTTGTCCTTCGTTTAAATTTAGCCATTGTGTTGTCCGTCCCTTTGTCCTTCGCTTAAATTTGGCCATTGCTTTGTCCGTCCCTTTGTCCTTCTTCGTTTAAATTTGGCCATTGTGTTGTCCGACCCTTTGTCCTTCTTTGTTTAAATTTGGCCATTGTGTTGTCCGTCCCTTTGTCCTTCGTTTAAATTTGGCCATTGTGTTGTCCGTCCCTTTGTCCTTCTTCATTTAAATTTGGCCATTGTGTTGCCGTCCCTTTGTCCTTCGTTTAAATTTGGCCATTGTTTTGTCCATCCCTTTGTCCTTCGTTTAAATTTGGCCATTGTGTTGTCCGTCCCTTTGTCCGTTTAAATTTTGCCATTGTGTTGTCCGTCCCTTTGTCCTTCGATTAAATTTGGCCATTGTGGTGTCCGTCCCTTTGTCCTTCGTTTAAATTTGGCCACTGTGTTGTCCGTCCCTTTGTCCTTCGTTTAAATTTGGCCATTGTGTTGTCCGTCCCTTTGTCCTTCGCTTAAATGTGGCCATTGTGTTGTCCATCCCTTTGTCCTTCGTTTAAATTTGGCCATTGTGTTGTCCGTCCCTTTGTCCTTCATTTAAATTTGGCCATTGTTTTGTCCGTCCCTTTAACCTTCTTCGTTTAAATTTGGCCATTATGTTGTCCGTCCCTTTATCCTTCTTCGTTTAAATTTGGCCATTGTGTTGTCCGTCCCTTTGTCCTTCTTTGTTTAAATTTGGCCATTGTGTTGTCTGTCCCTTTGTCCTTCGTTTAAATTTGGCCATTGTGTTGTCCGTCCCTTTGTCCTTCTTCGCTTAAATTTGGCCATTGTGTTGTTTGTCCCTTTGTCCTTCGTTTAAATTTGGCCATTGTTTTGTCGTCCCTTTGTCCTTCGTTTAAATGTGGCCATTGTGTTGTCCGTCCCTTTGTCCTTCGTTTAAATTTGGCCATTGTGTTTTCCGTCCCTTTGTCCTTCGTTTAAATTTGGCCATTGTGGTGTCCGTCCCTTTGTCCTTCTTCGTTTAAATTTGGCCATTGTGTTGTCCATCCCTTTGTCCTTCGTTTAAATTTGGTCATTGTGTTGTCCGTCCCTTTGTCCTTCGTTTACATTTGGCCATTGTGTTGTCTGTCCTTTTGTCCTTCTTCGTTTAAATTTGGCCATAGTGTTGTCCGTCCCTTTGTCCTTCGCTTAAATTTGGTCATTGTGTTGTCCGTCCCTTTGTCATTTGTTTAAATTTGGCCATTGTGTTGTCCGTCCCTTTGTCCTTCTTCGTTTAAATTAAGTCATTGTGGTGTCCCTCCCTTTGTCCTTCCCTTAAATTTGGCCATTGTGTTGTCCGTCCCTTTGACCTTCGTTTAAATTTGGCCATTGTGTTGTCCGTCTCTTTGTCCTTCGTTTAAATTTGGCCATTGTTTTGCCTGTCCCTTTGTCCTTCTTCGTTTAAATTTGGCCATTGTGTTGTCCGTCCCTTTGTCCTTCTTCATTTATATTTGGCCATTATGTTGTCCGTCCCTTTGTCCTTCGTTTAAATTTGGCCATTGTGTTGTCTGTCCCTTTGTCCTTCTTCGTTTAAATTTGGCCATTGTGTTGTCCGTCCCTTTGTCCTTCGTTTAAATTTAGCCATTGTGTTGTCCCTCCCTTTGTCCTTCCCTTAAATTTGGCCATTGTGTTGTCCGTCCCTTTGTCCTTCGTTTAAATTTGGCCATTGTGTTGTCCGTCCCTTTGTCCTTCGTTTAAATTTGGCCATTGTTTTGCCTGTCCCTTTGTCCTTCTTCGTTTAAATTTGGCCATTGTGTTGTCCGTCCCTTTGTCCTTCTTCGTTTAAATTTGGCCATTGTGTTGTCCGTCCCTTTGTCCTTCGTTTAAATTTGGCCACTGTGTCGTCCGTCCCTTTGTCTTTCGCTTAAATTTGGCCATTGTGTTGTCCGTCCCTTTGTCCTTCGCTTAAATGTGGCCATTGTGTTGTCCGTCCCTTTGTCCTTCATTTAAATTTGGCCATTGTGTTGTCCGTCCTTTGTCCTTCGCTTAAATTTGGCCATTGCTTTGTCCGTCCCTTTGTCCTTCTTCGTTTAAATTTGGCCATTGTGTTGTCCGTCCCTTTGTTCTTCTTTGTTTAAATTTGGCCATTGTGTTGTCCGTCCCTTTGTCCTTCGTTTAAATTTGGCCATTGTGTTGTCCGTCCCTTTGTCCTTCTTCATTTAAATTTGGCCATTGTGTTGTCCGTCCCTTTGTCCTTCGTTTAAATTTGGCCATTGTTTTGTCCATCCCTTTGTCCTTCGTTTAAATTTGGCCATTGTGTTGTCCGTCCCTTTGTCCGTTTAAATTTTGCCATTGTGTTGTCCGTCCCTTTGTCCTTCGATTAAATTTGGCCATTGTGGTGTCCGTCCCTTTGTCCTTCGTTTAAATTTGGCCATTGTGTTTGTCCATCCCTTTGTCCTTCGTTTAAATTTGGTCATTGTGTTGTCCGCCCCTATGTCCTTCGCTTAAAATTGGCCATTGTGTTGTCCGTCCCTTTGTCCTTCGCTTAAATGTGGCCATTGTGTTGTCCGTCCCTTTGTCCTTCATTTAAATTTGGCCATTGTGTTGTCCGTCCCTTTGTCCTTCGCTTAAATTTGGCCATTGCTTTGTCCGTCCCTTTGTCCTTCTTCGTTTAAATTTGGCCATTGTGTTGTCCGTCCCTTTGTCCTTCTTTGTTTAAATTTGACCATTGTGTTGTCCGTCCCTTTGTCCTTCGTTTAAATTTGGCCATTGTGTTGTTCGTCCCTTTGTCCTTCTTCATTTAAATTTGGCCATTGTGTTGTCCGTCCCTTTGTCCTTCGTTTAAATTTGGCCATTGTTTTGTCCATCCATTTGTCCTTCGTTTAAATTTGGCCATTGTGTTGTCCGTCCCTTTGTCCGTTTAAATTTTGCCATTGTGTTGTCCGTCCCTTTGTCCTTCGATTAAATTTGGACATTGTGGTGTCCGTCCCTTTGTCCTTCGTTTAAATTTGGCCATTGTGTTTGTCCATCCCTTTGTCCTTCGTTTAAATTTGGTCATTGTGTTGTCCGCCCCTATGTCCTTCGCTTAAAATTGGCCATTGTGTTGTCCGTCTCTTTGTCCTTTTTCGTTTAAATTTGGTCATTGTGTTGTCCGTCCCTTTGTCCTTCGTTTAAATTTGGCCATTGAGTGGTCCGTCCCTTTGTCCTTCATTTAAATTTGGCCATTGTGTTGTCCGTCCCTTTGCCCTTCGTTTAAATTTGGCTATTGTGTTGTCCGTCCCTTTGTCCTTCGTTTAAATTTGGCCATTGTGTTGTCCGTCCCTTTGTCCTTCTTCGCTTAAATTTGGCCATTGTGTTGTCTGTCCCTTTGTCCTTCGTTTAAATTTGGCCATTGTTTTGTCCGTCCTTTTGTCCTTCGTTTAAATTTGGCCATTGTGTTGTCCGTCCCTTTGTCCTTCTTCGCTTAAATTTGGCCATTGTGTTGTCTGTCCCTTTATCCTTCGTTTAAATTTGGCCATTGTTTTGTCAGTCCCTTTGTCCTTCGTTTAAATTTGGCCATTGTGTTGTCCGTCCCTTTGTCCTTCGTTTAAATTTGGCCATTTTGTTTTCCGTCCCTTTGTCCTTCGTTTAAATTTGGCCATTGTGGTGTCCGTCCCTTTGTCCTTCTTCGTTTAAATTTGGCCATTGTGTTGTCCATCCCTTTGTCCTTCGTTTAAATTTGGTCATTGTGTTGTCCGTCCCTTTGTCCTTCGTTTACATTTGGCCATTGTGTTGTCTGTCCTTTTGTCCTTCTTCGTTTAAATTTGGCCATAGTGTTGTCCGTCCCTTTGTCCTTCGCTTAAATTTGGTCATTGTGTTGTCCGTCCCTTTGTCATTTGTTTAAATTTGGCCATTGTGTTGTCCGTCCCTTTGTCCTTCGTTTAAATTTAGCCATTGTGTTGTCCGTCCCTTTGTCCTTCGTTTAAATTTGGCCATTATGTTGTCCATCCCTTTGTCCTTCTTCGTTTAAATTTGGCCATTGTGTTGTTCGTCCCTTTGTCCTTCGTTTAAATTTGGCCACTGTGTTGTCCGTCCCTTTGTCCTTCGCTTAAATTTGGCCATTGTGTTGTCCGTCCCTTTGTCCTTCGTTTAAATTTGGCCATTGTTTTGTCCGTCCCTTTGTCCTTCGTTTAAATTTGGCCATTGTGTTGTCCGTCCCTTTGTCCTTCGTTTAAATTTTGCCATTGTGTTGTCCGTCCCTTTGTCCTTCGTTTAAATTTGGCCATTGTGGTGTCCGTCCCTTTGTCCTTCGTTTAAATTTGGCCATTGTGTTTGTCCATCCCTTTGTCCTTCGTTTAAATTTGGTCATTGTGTTGTCCGCCCCTTTGTCCTTCACTTAAATTTGGCCATTGTGTTGTCCGTCTCTTTGTCCTTTTTCGTTTAAATTTGGTCATTGTGTTGTCCGTCCCTTTGTCCTTCGTTTCAATTTGGCCATTGAGTTGTCCGTCCCTTTGTCCTTCATTTAAATTTGGCCATTGTGTTGTCCGTCCCTTTGTCCTTCGTTTAAATTTGGAAATTGTGTTGTCCGTCCCTTTGTCCTTCGTTTAAATTTGGCTATTGTGTTGTCCGTCCCTTTGTCCTTCATTTAAATTTGGCCATTGTGTTGTCCGTTCCTTTGTCCTTCTTCGCTTAAATTTGGCCATTGTGTTGTCTGTCCCTTTGTTCTTCGTTTAAATTTTGCCATTGTTTTGTCCGTCCTTTTGTCCTTCGTTTAAATTTGGCCATTGTGTTGTCCGTCCATTTGTCCTTCGTTTAAATTTGGCCATTGTGGTGTCCGTCCCTTTGTCCTTCTTCGTTTAAATTTGGCCATTGTGTTGTCCATTCCTTTGTCCTTCATTTAAATTTGGTCATTGTGTTGTCCGTCCCTTTGTCCTTCGTTTACATTTGACCATTGTGTTGTCTGTCCTTTTGTCCTTCTTCGTTTAAATTTGGCCATTGTGTTGTCCGTCCCTTTGTCCTTCGTTTAAATTTGGCCATTGTGTTGTCCGTCCCTTTGTCCTTCGTTTAAATTTGGCCATTGTTTTGTCTGTCCCTTTGTCCTTCTTCGTTTAAATTTGACCATTGTGTTGTCCGTCCCTTTGTCCTTCTTCATTTATATTTGGCCATTATGTTGTCCATCCCTTTGTCCTTCTTCGTTTGAATTTGGCCATTGTGTTGTCCGTCCCTTTGTCCTTCGCTTAAATTTGGCCACTGTGTTGTCCGTCCCTTTGTCCTTCGCTTAAATTTGGCCATTGTGTTGTCCGTCCCTTTGTCCTTTGCTTAAATGTGGCCATTGTGTTGTCCGTTCCTTTGTCCTTCGTTTAAATTTGGCCATTGTATTGTCCGTCCCTTTGTCCTTCGTTTAAATGTGGCCATTGCTTTGTCCATCCCTTTGTCCTTCGTTTAAATTTGGCCATTGTGTTGTCCGTCCCTTTGTCCTTCTTCGTTTAAATTTGGCCATTGTGTTGTTCGTCCCTTTGTTCTTCTTCATTTAAATTTGGCCATTGTGTTGTCTGTCCCTTTGTCCTTCGTTTAAATTTGGCCATTGTGTTGTCCGTCCCTTTGTCCTTCGTTTAAATTTGGCCATTGTGGTGTCCGTCCCTTTGTCCTTCTTCGCTTAAATTTGGCCATTGTGTTGTCCATCCCTTTGTCCTTCATTTAAATTTGGTCATTGTGTTGTCCGTCCCTTTGTCCTTCGTTTAAATTTGGCCACTGTGTTGTCCGTCCCTTTATCCTTCGCTTAAATTTGGCCATTGTGTTGTCCGTCCCTTTGTCCTTTGCTTAAATGTGGCCATTGTGTTGTCCTTTCCTTTGTCCTTCGTTTAAATTTGGCCATTGTGTTGTCCGTCCCTTTGTCCTTCGTTTAAATTTGGCCATTGCTTTGTCTGTCCCTTTGTCCTTCTTCGTTTAAATTTGGCCATTGTGTTGTCCGTCCCTTTGTCCTTCTTCGCTTAAATTTGGCCATTGTGTTGTCCGTCACTTTGTCCTTCGTTTAAATTTGGCCATTGTGTTGTCCGTCCCTTTGTCCTTCTTCATTTAAATTTGGCCATTGTGTTGTCCGTCCCTTTGTCCTTCGTTTAAATTTGGCCATTGCTTTGTCTGTCCCTTTGTTCTTCGTTTAAATTTGGCCACTGTGTTGTCCGTCCCTTTGTCCTTCGCTTAAATTTGGCCATTGTGTTGTCCGTCCCTTTGTCCTTCGCTTAAATTTGGCCATTGCTTTGTCCGTCCCTTTGTCCTTCTCCGTTTAAATTTGGCCATTGTGTTGTCCATCCCTTTGTCCTTCGTTTAAATTTGGTCATTGTGTTGTCCGCCCCTTTGTCCTTCGTTTAAATTTGGCCATTGTGTTGTCGGTCCCTTTGTCCTTCGTTTAAATTTGGCCATTGTTTTGTCCGTCCCTTTGTCCTTCGTTTGAATTTGGCCATTGTGTTGTCCGTCCCTTTGTCCTTCGTTTAAATTTTGCCATTGTGCTGTCCGTCCCTTTGTCCTTCGTTTAAATTTGGCCATTGTGGTGTCCGTCCCTTTGTCCTTCGTTTAAATTTGGCCATTGTGTTTGTCCATCCCTTTGTCCTTCGTTTAAATTTGGTCATTGTGTTGTCCGCCCCTTTGTCCTTCACTTAAATTTGGCCATTGTGTTGTCCGTCTCTTTGTCCTTTTTCGTTGAAATTTGGTCATTGTGTTGTCCGTCCCTTTGTCCTTCGTTTCAATTTGGCCATTGAGTTGTCCGTCCCTTTGTCCTTCATTTAAATTTGGCCATTGTGTTGTCCGTCCCTTTGTCCTTCGTTTAAATTTGGAAATTGTGTTGTCCGTCCCTTTGTCCTTCGTTTAAATTTGGCTATTGTGTTGTCCGTCCCTTTGTCCTTCATTTAAATTTGGCCATTGTGTTGTCCGTCCCTTTGTCCTTCTTCGCTTAAATTTGGCCATTGTGTTGTCTGTCCCTTTGTCCTTCGTTTAAATTTGGCCATTGTTTTGTCCGTCCCTTTGTCCTTCGTTTAAATTTGGCCACTGTGTCGTCCGTCCCTTTGTCTTTCGCTTAAATTTGGCCATTGTGTTGTCCGTCCCTTTGTCCTTCGCTTAAATGTGGCCATTGTGTTGTCCGTCCCTTTGTCCTTCATTTAAATTTGGCCATTGTGTTGTCCGTCCTTTGTCCTTCGCTTAAATTTGGCCATTGCTTTGTCCGTCCCTTTGTCCTTCTTCGTTTAAATTTGGCCATTGTGTTGTCCGTCCCTTTGTCCTTCTTTGTTTAAATTTGGCCATTGTGTTGTCCGTCCCTTTGTCCTTCGTTTAAATTTGGCCATTGTGTTGTCCGTCCCTTTGTCCTTCTTCATTTAAATTTGGCCATTGTGTTGTCCGTCCCTTTGTCCTTCGTTTAAATTTGGCCATTGTTTTGTCCATCCCTTTGTCCTTCGTTTAAATTTGGCCATTGTGTTGTCCGTCCCTTTGTCCGTTTAAATTTTGCCATTGTGTTGTCCGTCCCTTTGTCCTTCGATTAAATTTGGCCATTGTGGTGTCCGTCCCTTTGTCCTTCGTTTAAATTTGGCCATTGTGTTTGTCCATCCCTTTGTCCTTCGTTTAAATTTGGTCATTGTGTTGTCCGCCCCTATGTCCTTCGCTTAAAATTGGCCATTGTGTTGTCCGTCCCTTTGTCCTTCGCTTAAATGTGGCCATTGTGTTGTCCGTCCCTTTGTCCTTCATTTAAATTTGGCCATTGTGTTGTCCGTCCCTTTGTCCTTCGCTTAAATTTGGCCATTGCTTTGTCCGTCCCTTTGTCCTTCTTCGTTTAAATTTGGCCATTGTGTTGTCCGTCCCTTTGTCCTTCTTTGTTTAAATTTGACCATTGTGTTGTCCGTCCCTTTGTCCTTCGTTTAAATTTGGCCATTGTGTTGTTCGTCCCTTTGTCCTTCTTCATTTAAATTTGGCCATTGTGTTGTCCGTCCCTTTGTCCTTCGTTTAAATTTGGCCATTGTTTTGTCCATCCATTTGTCCTTCGTTTAAATTTGGCCATTGTGTTGTCCGTCCCTTTGTCCGTTTAAATTTTGCCATTGTGTTGTCCGTCCCTTTGTCCTTCGATTAAATTTGGACATTGTGGTGTCCGTCCCTTTGTCCTTCGTTTAAATTTGGCCATTGTGTTTGTCCATCCCTTTGTCCTTCGTTTAAATTTGGTCATTGTGTTGTCCGCCCCTATGTCCTTCGCTTAAAATTGGCCATTGTGTTGTCCGTCTCTTTGTCCTTTTTCGTTTAAATTTGGTCATTGTGTTGTCCGTCCCTTTGTCCTTCGTTTAAATTTGGCCATTGAGTGGTCCGTCCCTTTGTCCTTCATTTAAATTTGGCCATTGTGTTGTCCGTCCCTTTGCCCTTCGTTTAAATTTGGCTATTGTGTTGTCCGTCCCTTTGTCCTTCGTTTAAATTTGGCCATTGTGTTGTCCGTCCCTTTGTCCTTCTTCGCTTAAATTTGGCCATTGTGTTGTCTGTCCCTTTGTCCTTCGTTTAAATTTGGCCATTGTTTTGTCCGTCCTTTTGTCCTTCGTTTAAATTTGGCCATTGTGTTGTCCGTCCCTTTGTCCTTCTTCGCTTAAATTTGGCCATTGTGTTGTCTGTCCCTTTATCCTTCGTTTAAATTTGGCCATTGTTTTGTCAGTCCCTTTGTCCTTCGTTTAAATTTGGCCATTGTGTTGTCCGTCCCTTTGTCCTTCGTTTAAATTTGGCCATTTTGTTTTCCGTCCCTTTGTCCTTCGTTTAAATTTGGCCATTGTGGTGTCCGTCCCTTTGTCCTTCTTCGTTTAAATTTGGCCATTGTGTTGTCCATCCCTTTGTCCTTCGTTTAAATTTGGTCATTGTGTTGTCCGTCCCTTTGTCCTTCGTTTACATTTGGCCATTGTGTTGTCTGTCCTTTTGTCCTTCTTCGTTTAAATTTGGCCATAGTGTTGTCCGTCCCTTTGTCCTTCGCTTAAATTTGGTCATTGTGTTGTCCGTCCCTTTGTCATTTGTTTAAATTTGGCCATTGTGTTGTCCGTCCCTTTGTCCTTCGTTTAAATTTAGCCATTGTGTTGTCCGTCCCTTTGTCCTTCGTTTAAATTTGGCCATTATGTTGTCCATCCCTTTGTCCTTCTTCGTTTAAATTTGGCCATTGTGTTGTTCGTCCCTTTGTCCTTCGTTTAAATTTGGCCACTGTGTTGTCCGTCCCTTTGTCCTTCGCTTAAATTTGGCCATTGTGTTGTCCGTCCCTTTGTCCTTCGTTTAAATTTGGCCATTGTTTTGTCCGTCCCTTTGTCCTTCGTTTAAATTTGACCATTGTGTTGTCCGTCCCTTTGTCCTTCGTTTAAATTTTGCCATTGTGTTGTCCGTCCCTTTGTCCTTCGTTTAAATTTGGCCATTGTGGTGTCCGTCCCTTTGTCCTTCGTTTAAATTTGGCCATTGTGTTTGTCCATCCCTTTGTCCTTCGTTTAAATTTGGTCATTGTGTTGTCCGCCCCTTTGTCCTTCACTTAAATTTGGCCATTGTGTTGTCCGTCTCTTTGTCCTTTTTCGTTTAAATTTGGTCATTGTGTTGTCCGTCCCTTTGTCCTTCGTTTCAATTTGGCCATTGAGTTGTCCGTCCCTTTGTCCTTCATTTAAATTTGGCCATTGTGTTGTCCGTCCCTTTGTCCTTCGTTTAAATTTGGAAATTGTGTTGTCCGTCCCTTTGTCCTTCGTTTAAATTTGGCTATTGTGTTGTCCGTCCCTTTGTCCTTCATTTAAATTTGGCCATTGTGTTGTCCGTTCCTTTGTCCTTCTTCGCTTAAATTTGGCCATTGTGTTGTCTGTCCCTTTGTTCTTCGTTTAAATTTTGCCATTGTTTTGTCCGTCCTTTTGTCCTTCGTTTAAATTTGGCCATTGTGTTGTCCGTCCATTTGTCCTTCGTTTAAATTTGGCCATTGTGGTGTCCGTCCCTTTGTCCTTCTTCGTTTAAATTTGGCCATTGTGTTGTCCATTCCTTTGTCCTTCATTTAAATTTGGTCATTGTGTTGTCCGTCCCTTTGTCCTTCGTTTACATTTGACCATTGTGTTGTCTGTCCTTTTGTCCTTCTTCGTTTAAATTTGGCCATTGTGTTGTCCGTCCCTTTGTCCTTCGTTTAAATTTGGCCATTGTGTTGTCCGTCCCTTTGTCCTTCGTTTAAATTTGGCCATTGTTTTGTCTGTCCCTTTGTCCTTCTTCGTTTAAATTTGACCATTGTGTTGTCCGTCCCTTTGTCCTTCTTCATTTATATTTGGCCATTATGTTGTCCATCCCTTTGTCCTTCTTCGTTTGAATTTGGCCATTGTGTTGTCCGTCCCTTTGTCCTTCGCTTAAATTTGGCCACTGTGTTGTCCGTCCCTTTGTCCTTCGCTTAAATTTGGCCATTGTGTTGTCCGTCCCTTTGTCCTTTGCTTAAATGTGGCCATTGTGTTGTCCGTTCCTTTGTCCTTCGTTTAAATTTGGCCATTGTATTGTCCGTCCCTTTGTCCTTCGTTTAAATGTGGCCATTGCTTTGTCCATCCCTTTGTCCTTCGTTTAAATTTGGCCATTGTGTTGTCCGTCCCTTTGTCCTTCTTCGTTTAAATTTGGCCATTGTGTTGTTCGTCCCTTTGTTCTTCTTCATTTAAATTTGGCCATTGTGTTGTCTGTCCCTTTGTCCTTCGTTTAAATTTGGCCATTGTGTTGTCCGTCCCTTTGTCCTTCGTTTAAATTTGGCCATTGTGGTGTCCGTCCCTTTGTCCTTCTTCGCTTAAATTTGGCCATTGTGTTGTCCATCCCTTTGTCCTTCATTTAAATTTGGTCATTGTGTTGTCCGTCCCTTTGTCCTTCGTTTAAATTTGGCCACTGTGTTGTCCGTCCCTTTATCCTTCGCTTAAATTTGGCCATTGTGTTGTCCGTCCCTTTGTCCTTTGCTTAAATGTGGCCATTGTGTTGTCCTTTCCTTTGTCCTTCGTTTAAATTTGGCCATTGTGTTGTCCGTCCCTTTGTCCTTCGTTTAAATTTGGCCATTGCTTTGTCTGTCCCTTTGTCCTTCTTCGTTTAAATTTGGCCATTGTGTTGTCCGTCCCTTTGTCCTTCTTCGCTTAAATTTGGCCATTGTGTTGTCCGTCACTTTGTCCTTCGTTTAAATTTGGCCATTGTGTTGTCCGTCCCTTTGTCCTTCTTCATTTAAATTTGGCCATTGTGTTGTCCGTCCCTTTGTCCTTCGTTTAAATTTGGCCATTGCTTTGTCTGTCCCTTTGTTCTTCGTTTAAATTTGGCCACTGTGTTGTCCGTCCCTTTGTCCTTCGCTTAAATTTGGCCATTGTGTTGTCCGTCCCTTTGTCCTTCGCTTAAATTTGGCCATTGCTTTGTCCGTCCCTTTGTCCTTCTCCGTTTAAATTTGGCCATTGTGTTGTCCATCCCTTTGTCCTTCGTTTAAATTTGGTCATTGTGTTGTCCGCCCCTTTGTCCTTCGTTTAAATTTGGCCATTGTGTTGTCGGTCCCTTTGTCCTTCGTTTAAATTTGGCCATTGTTTTGTCCGTCCCTTTGTCCTTCGTTTGAATTTGGCCATTGTGTTGTCCGTCCCTTTGTCCTTCGTTTAAATTTTGCCATTGTGCTGTCCGTCCCTTTGTCCTTCGTTTAAATTTGGCCATTGTGGTGTCCGTCCCTTTGTCCTTCGTTTAAATTTGGCCATTGTGTTTGTCCATCCCTTTGTCCTTCGTTTAAATTTGGTCATTGTGTTGTCCGCCCCTTTGTCCTTCACTTAAATTTGGCCATTGTGTTGTCCGTCTCTTTGTCCTTTTTCGTTGAAATTTGGTCATTGTGTTGTCCGTCCCTTTGTCCTTCGTTTCAATTTGGCCATTGAGTTGTCCGTCCCTTTGTCCTTCATTTAAATTTGGCCATTGTGTTGTCCGTCCCTTTGTCCTTCGTTTAAATTTGGAAATTGTGTTGTCCGTCCCTTTGTCCTTCGTTTAAATTTGGCTATTGTGTTGTCCGTCCCTTTGTCCTTCATTTAAATTTGGCCATTGTGTTGTCCGTCCCTTTGTCCTTCTTCGCTTAAATTTGGCCATTGTGTTGTCTGTCCCTTTGTCCTTCGTTTAAATTTGGCCATTGTTTTGTCCGTCCTTTTGTCCTTCGTTTAAATTTGGCCATTGTGTTGTCCGTCCATTTGTCCTTCGTTTAAATTTGGCCATTGTGTTGTCCGTCCATTTGTCCTTCGTTTAAATTTGGCCATTGTGTTGTCCATTCCTTTGTCCTTCATTTAAATTTGGTCATTGTGTTGTCCGTCCCTTTGTCCTTCGTTTACATTTGACCATTGTGTTGTCTGTCCTTTTGTCCTTCTTCGTTTAAATTTGGCCATTGTGTTGTCCGTCCCTTTGTCCTTCGCTTAAATTTGGTCATTGTGTTGTCCGTCCTTTTGTCCTTTGTTTAAATTTGGCCATTGTGTTGTCCGTCCCTTTGTCCTTCGCTTAAATTTAGCCATTGTGTTGTCCATCCCTTTGTCCTTCGCTTAAATTTGGCCATTGTGTTGTCCGTCCCTTTGTCCTTCGTTTAAATTTGGCCATTGTGTTGTCCGTCCCTTTGTCCTTCGTTTAAATTTGGCCATTGTTTTGTCTGTCCCTTTGTCCTTCTTCGTTTAAATTTGACTATTGTGTTGTCCGTCCCTTTGTCCTTCTTCATTTATATTTGGCCATTATGTTGTCCATCCCTTTGTCCTTCTTCGTTTGAATTTGGCCATTGTGTTGTCCGTCCCTTTGTCCTTCTTCATTTATATTTGGCCATTGTGTTGTCCATCCCTTTGTCCTTCTTCGTTTGAATTTGGCCATTGTGTTGTCCGTCCCTTTGTCCTTCGCTTAAATTTGGCCACTGTGTTGTCCGTCCCTTTGTCCTTCGCTTAAATTTGGCCATTGTGTTGTCTGTCCCTTTGTCCTTTGCTTAAATGTGGCCATTGTGTTGTCCGTTCCTTTGTCCTTCGTTTAAATTTGGCCATTGTATTGTCCGTCCCTTTGTCCTTCGTTTAAATTTGGCCATTGCTTTGTCCATCCCTTTGTCCTTCGTTTAAATTTGGCCATTGTGTTGTCCGTCCCTTTGTCCTTCTTCGTTTAAATTTGGCCATTGTGTTGTTCGTCCCTTTGTTCTTCTTCATTTAAATTTGGCCATTGTGTTGTCTGTCCCTTTGTCCTTCGTTTAAATTTGGCCATTGTGTTGTCCGTCCCTTTGTCCTTCGTTTAAATTTGGCCATTGTGGTGTCCGTCCCTTTGTCCTTCTTCGCTTAAATTTGGCCATTGTGTTGTCCATCCCTTTGTCCTTCATTTAAATTTGGTCATTGTGTTGTCCGTCCCTTTGTCCTTCGTTTAAATTTGGCCACTGTGTTGTCCGTCCCTTTGTCCTTCGCTTAAATTTGGCCATTGTGTTGTCCGTCCCTTTGTCCTTTGCTTAAATGTGGCCATTGTGTTGTCCGTCCCTTTGTCCTTCATTTAAATTTGGCCATTGTGTTGTCCGTCCCTTTGTCCTTCACTTAAATTTGGCCATTGCTTTGTCCGTCCCTTTGTCCTTCTTCGTTTAAATTTGGCCATTGTGTTGTCCGTCCCTTTGTCCTTCTTTGTTTAAATTTGGACATTGTGTTGTCCGTCCCTTTGTCCTTCGTTTAAATTTGGCCATTGTGTTGTCCGTCCCTTTGTCCTTCTTCATTTAAATCTGGCCATTGTGTTGTCCGTCCCTTTGTCCTTCGTTTAAATTTGGCCATTGTTTTGTCCATCCCTTTGTCCTTCGTTTAAATTTGGCCATTGTGTTGTCCGTCCCTTTGTCCGTTTAAATTTTGCCATTGTGTTGTCCGTCCCTTTGTCCTTCGATTAAATTTGGCCATTGTGGTGTCCGTCCCTTTGTCCTTCGTTTAAATTTGGCCACTGTGTTGTCCGTCCCTTTGTCCTTCGTTTAAATTTGGCCATTGTGTTGTCCGTCCCTTTGTCCTTCGCTTAAATGTGGCCATTGTGTTGTCCATCCCTTTGTCCTTCGTTTAAATTTGGCCATTGTGTTGTCCGTCCCTTTGTCCTTCATTTAAATTTGGCCATTGTTTTGTCCGTCCCTTTAACCTTCTTCGTTTAAATTTGGCCATTATGTTGTCCGTCCCTTTATCCTTCTTCGTTTAAATTTGGCCATTGCGTTGTCCGTCCCTTTGTCCTTCTTTGTTTAAATTTGGCCATTGTGTTGTCTGTCCCTTTGTCCTTCGTTTAAATTTGGCCATTGTGTTGTCCGTCCCTTTGTCCTTCTTCGCTTAAATTTGGCCATTGTGTTGTCTGTCCCTTTGTCCTTCGTTTAAATTTGGCCATTGCTTTGTCGTCCCTTTGTCCTTCGTTTAAATGTGGCCATTGTGTTGTCCGTCCCTTTGTCCTTCGTTTAAATTTGGCCATTGTGTTTTCCGTCCCTTTGTCCTTCGTTTAAATTTGGCCATTGTGGTGTCCGTCCCTTTGTCCTTCTTCGTTTAAATTTGGCCATTGTGTTGTCCATCCCTTTGTCCTTCGTTTAAATTTGGTCATTGTGTTGTCCGTCCCTTTGTCCTTCGTTTACATTTGGCCATTGTGTTGTCTGTCCTTTTGTCCTTCTTCGTTTAAATTTGGCCATAGTGTTGTCCGTCCCTTTGTCCTTCGCTTAAATTTGGTCATTGTGTTGTCCGTCCCTTTGTCATTTGTTTAAATTTGGCCATTGTGTTGTCCGTCCCTTTGTCCTTCGCTTAAATTAAGCCATTGTGGTGTCCCTCCCTTTGTCCTTCCCTTAAATTTGGCCATTGTGTTGTCCGTCCCTTTGACCTTCGTTTAAATTTGGCCATTGTGTTGTCCGTCTCTTTGTCCTTCGTTTAAATTTGGCCATTGTTTTGCCTGTCCCTTTGTCCTTCTTCGTTTAAATTTGGCCATTGTGTTGTCCGTCCCTTTGTCCTTCTTCATTTATATTTGGCCATTATGTTGTCCGTCCCTTTGTCCTTCGTTTAAATTTGGCCATTGTGTTGTCTGTCCCTTTGTCCTTCTTCGTTTAAATTTGGCCATTGTGTTGTCCGTCCCTTTGTCCTTCGTTTAAATTTAGCCATTGTGTTGTCCCTCCCTTTGTCCTTCCCTTAAATTTGGCCATTGTGTTGTCCGTCCCTTTGTCCTTCGTTTAAATTTGGCCATTGTGTTGTCCGTCCCTTTGTCCTTCGTTTAAATTTGGCCATTGTTTTGCCTGTCCCTTTGTCCTTCTTCGTTTAAATTTGGCCATTGTGTTGTCCGTCCCTTTGTCCTTCTTCGTTTAAATTTGGCCATTGTGTTGTCCGTCCCTTTGTCCTTCGTTTAAATTTGGCCACTGTGTTGTCCGTCCCTTTGTCTTTCGCTTAAATTTGGCCATTGTGTTGTCCGTCCCTTTGTCCTTCGCTTAAATGTGGCCATTGTGTTGTCCGTCCCTTTGTCCTTCATTTAAATTTGGCCATTGTGTTGTCCGTCCTTTGTCCTTCGCTTAAATTTGGCCATTGCTTTGTCCGTCCCTTTGTCCTTCTTCGTTTAAATTTGGCCATTGTGTTGTCCGTCCCTTTGTCCTTCTTTGTTTAAATTTGGCCATTGTGTTGTCCGTCCCTTTGTCCTTCGTTTAAATTTGGCCATTGTGTTGTCCGTCCCTTTGTCCTTCTTCATTTAAATTTGGCCATTGTGTTGTCCGTCCCTTTGTCCTTCGTTTAAATTTGGCCATTGTTTTGTCCATCCCTTTGTCCTTCGTTTAAATTTGGCCATTGTGTTGTCCGTCCCTTTGTCCGTTTAAATTTTGCCATTGTGTTGTCCGTCCCTTTGTCCTTCGATTAAATTTGGCCATTGTGGTGTCCGTCCCTTTGTCCTTCGTTTAAATTTGGCCATTGTGTTTGTCCATCCCTTTGTCCTTCGTTTAAATTTGGTCATTGTGTTGTCCGCCCCTATGTCCTTCGCTTAAAATTGGCCATTGTGTTGTCCGTCCCTTTGTCCTTCGCTTAAATGTGGCAATTGTGTTGTCCGTCCCTTTGTCCTTCATTTAAATTTGGCCATTGTGTTGTCCGTCCCTTTGTCCTTCGCTTAAATTTGGCCATTGCTTTGTCCGTCCCTTTGTCCTTCTTCGTTTAAATTTGGCCATTGTGTTGTCCGTCCCTTTGTCCTTCTTTGTTTAAATTTGACCATTGTGTTGTCCGTCCCTTTGTCCTTCGTTTAAATTTGGCCATTGTGTTGTCCGTCCCTTTGTCCTTCTTCATTTAAATTTGGCCATTGTGTTGTCCGTCCCTTTGTCCTTCGTTTAAATTTGGCCATTGTTTTGTCCATCCCTTTGTCCTTCGTTTAAATTTGGCCATTGTGTTGTCCGTCCCTTTGTCCGTTTAAATTTTGCCATTGTGTTGTCCGTCCCTTTGTCCTTCGATTAAATTTGGCCATTGTGGTGTCCGTCCCTTTGTCCTTCGTTTAAATTTGGCCATTGTGTTTGTCCATCCCTTTGTCCTTCGTTTAAATTTGGTCATTGTGTTGTCCGCCCCTATGTCCTTCGCTTAAAATTGGCCATTGTGTTGTCCGTCTCTTTGTCCTTTTTCGTTTAAATTTGGTCATTGTGTTGTCCGTCCCTTTGTCCTTCGTTTAAATTTGGCCATTGTGTTGTCCGTCCCTTTGTCCGTTTAAATTTTGCCATTGTGTTGTCCGTCCCTTTGTCCTTCGATTAAATTTGGCCATTGTGGTGTCCGTCCCTTTGTCCTTCGTTTAAATTTGGCCACTGTGTTGTCCGTCCCTTTGTCCTTCGTTTAAATTTGGCCATTGTGTTGTCCGTCCCTTTGTCCTTCGCTTAAATGTGGCCATTGTGTTGTCCATCCCTTTGTCCTTCGTTTAAATTTGGCCATTGTGTTGTCCGTCCCTTTGTCCTTCATTTAAATTTGGCCATTGTTTTGTCCGTCCCTTTAACCTTCTTCGTTTAAATTTGGCCATTATGTTGTCCGTCCCTTTATCCTTCTTCGTTTAAATTTGGCCATTGCGTTGTCCGTCCCTTTGTCCTTCTTTGTTTAAATTTGGCCATTGTGTTGTCTGTCCCTTTGTCCTTCGTTTAAATTTGGCCATTGTGTTGTCCGTCCCTTTGTCCTTCTTCGCTTAAATTTGGCCATTGTGTTGTCTGTCCCTTTGCCCTTCGTTTAAATTTGGCCATTGTTTTGTCGTCCCTTTGTCCTTCGTTTAAATGTGGCCATTGTGTTGTCCGTCCCTTTGTCCTTCGTTTAAATTTGGCCATTGTGTTTTCCGTCCCTTTGTCCTTCGTTTAAATTTGGCCATTGTGGTGTCCGTCCCTTTGTCCTTCTTCGTTTAAATTTGGCCATTGTGTTGTCCATCCCTTTGTCCTTCGTTTAAATTTGGTCATTGTGTTGTCCGTCCCTTTGTCCTTCGTTTACATTTGGCCATTGTGTTGTCTGTCCTTTTGTCCTTCTTCGTTTAAATTTGGCCATAGTGTTGTCCGTCCCTTTGTCCTTCGCTTAAATTTGGTCATTGTGTTGTCCGTCCCTTTGTCATTTGTTTAAATTTGGCCATTGTGTTGTCCGTCCCTTTGTTCTTCGTTTAAATTAAGCCATTGTGGTGTCCCTCCCTTTGTCCTTCCCTTAAATTTGGCCATTGTGTTGTCCGTCCCTTTGACCTTCGTTTAAATTTGGCCATTGTGTTGTCCGTCTCTTTGTCCTTCGTTTAAATTTGGCCATTGTTTTGCCTGTCCCTTTGTCCTTCTTCGTTTAAATTTGGCCATTGTGTTGTCCGTCCCTTTGTCCTTCTTCATTTATATTTGGCCATTATGTTGTCCGTCCCTTTGTCCTTCGTTTAAATTTGGCCATTGTGTTGTCTGTCCCTTTGTCCTTCTTCGTTTAAATTTGGCCATTGTGTTGTCCGTCCCTTTGTCCTTCGTTTAAATTTAGCCATTGTGTTGTCCCTCCCTTTGTCCTTCCCTTAAATTTGGCCATTGTGTTGTCCGTCCCTTTGTCCTTCGTTTAAATTTGGCCATTGTGTTGTCCGTCCCTTTGTCCTTCGTTTAAATTTGGCCATTGTTTTGCCTGTCCCTTTGTCCTTCTTCGTTTAAATTTGGCCATTGTGTTGTCCGTCCCTTTGTCCTTCTTCGTTTAAATTTGGCCATTGTGTTGTCCGTCCCTTTGTCCTTCGTTTAAATTTGGCCACTGTGTTGTCCGTCCCTTTGTCTTTCGCTTAAATTTGGCCATTGTGTTGTCCGTCCCTTTGTCCTTCGCTTAAATGTGGCCATTGTGTTGTCCGTCCCTTTGTCCTTCATTTAAATTTGGCCATTGTGTTGTCCGTCCTTTGTCCTTCGCTTAAATTTGGCCATTGCTTTGTCCGTCCCTTTGTCCTTCTTCGTTTAAATTTGGCCATTGTGTTGTCCGTCCCTTTGTCCTTCTTTGTTTAAATTTGGCCATTGTGTTGTCCGTCCCTTTGTCCTTCGTTTAAATTTGGCCATTGTGTTGTCCGTCCCTTTGTCCTTCTTCATTTAAATTTGGCCATTGTGTTGTCCGTCCCTTTGTCCTTCGTTTAAATTTGGCCATTGTTTTGTCCATCCCTTTGTCCTTCCCTTAAATTTGACCATTGTGTTGTCCGTCCCTTTGTCCGTTTAAATTTTGCCATTGTGTTGTCCGTCCCTTTGTCCTTCGATTAAATTTGGCCATTGTGGTGTCCGTCCCTTTGTCCTTCGTTTAAATTTGGCCATTGTGTTTGTCCATCCCTTTGTCCTTCGTTTAAATTTGGTCATTGTGTTGTCCGCCCCTATGTCCTTCGCTTAAAATTGGCCATTGTGTTGTCCGTCCCTTTGTCCTTCGCTTAAATGTGGCCATTGTGTTGTCCGTCCCTTTGTCCTTCATTTAAATTTGGCCATTGTGTTGTCCGTCCCTTTGTCCTTCGCTTAAATTTGGCCATTGCTTTGTCCGTCCCTTTGTCCTTCTTCGTTTAAATTTGGCCATTGTGTTGTCCGTCCCTTTGTCCTTCTTTGTTTAAATTTGACCATTGTGTTGTCCGTCCCTTTGTCCTTCGTTTAAATTTGGCCATTGTGTTGTCCGTCCCTTTGTCCTTCTTCATTTAAATTTGGCCATTGTGTTGTCCGTCCCTTTGTCCTTCGTTTAAATTTGGCCATTGTTTTGTCCATCCCTTTGTCCTTCGTTTAAATTTGGCCATTGTGTTGTCCGTCCCTTTGTCCGTTTAAATTTTGCCATTGTGTTGTCCGTCCCTTTGTCCTTCGTTTAAATTTGGCCATTGTGGTGTCCGTCCCTTTGTCCTTCGTTTAAATTTGGCCATTGTGTTTGTCCATCCCTTTGTCCTTCGTTTAAATTTGGTCATTGTGTTGTCCGCCCCTATGTCCTTCGCTTAAAATTGGCCATTGTGTTGTCCGTCTCTTTGTCCTTTTTCGTTTAAATTTGGTCATTGTGTTGTCCGTCCCTTTGTCCTTCGTTTAAATTTGGCCATTGAGTGGTCCGTCCCTTTGTCCTTCATTTAAATTTGGCCATTGTGTTGTCCGTCCCTTTGTCCTTCGTTTAAATTTGGCTATTGTGTTGTCCGTCCCTTTGTCCTTCGTTTAAATTTGGCCATTGTGTTGTCCGTCCCTTTGTCCTTCTTCGCTTAAATTTGGCCATTGTGTTGTCTGTCCCTTTGTCCTTCGTTTAAATTTGGCCATTGTTTTGTCCGTCCTTTTGTCCTTCGTTTAAATTTGGCCATTGTGTTGTCCGTCCCTTTGTCCTTCTTCGCTTAAATTTGGCCATTGTGTTGTCTGTCCCTTTATCCTTCGTTTAAATTTGGCCATTGTTTTGTCCGTCCCTTTGTCCTTCGTTTAAATTTGGCCATTGTGTTGTCCGTCCCTTTGTCCTTCGTTTAAATTTGGCCATTGTGTTTTCCGTCCCTTTGTCCTTCGTTTAAATTTGGCCATTGTGGTGTCCGTCCCTTTGTCCTTCTTCGTTTAAATTTGGCCATTGTGTTGTCCATCCCTTTGTCCTTCGTTTAAATTTGGTCATTGTGTTGTCCGTCCCTTTGTCCTTCGTTTAAATTTGGTCATTGTGTTGTCCGTCCCTTTGTCCTTCGTTTACATTTGGCCATCGTGTTGTCTGTCCTTTTGTCCTTCTTCGTTTAAATTTGGCCATAGTGTTGTCCGTCCCTTTGTCCTTCGCTTAAATTTGGTCATTGTGTTGTCCGTCCCTTTGTCATTTGTTTAAATTTGGCCATTGTGTTGTCCGTCCCTTTGTCCTTCGTTTAAATTAAGCCATTGTGGTGTCCGTCCCTTTGTCCTTCTTCGTTTAAATTTGGCCATTGTGTTGTCCGTCCCTTTGACCTTCGTTTAAATTTGGCCATTGTGTTGTCCGTCTCTTTGTCCTTCGTTTAAATTTGGCCATTGTTTTGCCTGTCCCTTTGTCCTTCTTCGTTTAAATTTGGCCATTGTGTTGTCCGTCCCTTTGTCCTTCTTCATTTATATTTGGCCATTATGTTGTCCGTCCCTTTGTCCTTCGTTTAAATTTGGCCATTGTGTTGTCTGTCCCTTTGTCCTTCTTCGTTTAAATTTGGCCATTGTGTTGTCCGTCCCTTTGTCCTTCGTTTAAATTTAGCCATTGTGTTGTCCCTCCCTTTGTCCTTCCCTTAAATTTGGCCATTGTGTTGTCCGTCCCTTTGTCCTTCGTTTAAATTTGGCCATTGTGTTGTCCGTCCCTTTGTCCTTCGTTTAAATTTGGCCATTGTTTTGCCTGTCCCTTTGTCCTTCTTCGTTTAAATTTGGCCATTGTGTTGTCCGTCCCTTTGTCCTTCTTCGTTTAAATTTGGCCATTGTGTTGTCCGTCCCTTTGTCCTTCGTTTAAATTTGGCCACTGTGTTGTCCGTCCCTTTGTCTTTCGCTTAAATTTGGCCATTGTGTTGTCCGTCCCTTTGTCCTTCGCTTAAATGTGGCCATTGTGTTATCCGTCCCTTTGTCCTTCATTTAAATTTGGCCATTGTGTTGTCCGTCCTTTGTCCTTCGCTTAAAGTTGGCCATTGTGTTGTCCGTCCCTTTGTCCTTCTTTGTTTAAATTTGGCCATTGTGTTGTCCGTCCCTTTGTCCTTCGTTTAAATTTGGCCATTGTGTTGTCCGTCCCTTTGTCCTTATTCATTTAAATTTGGCCATTGTGTTGTCCGTCCCTTTGTCCTTCTTTAAATTTGGCCATTGTTTTGTCCATCCCTTTGTCCTTCGTTTAAATTTGGCCATTGTGTTGTCCGTCCCTTTGTCCGTTTAAATTTTGCCATTGTGTTGTCCGTCCCTTTGTCCTTCGATTAAATTTGGCCATTGTGGTGTCCGTCCCTTTGTCCTTCGTTTAAATTTGGCCATTGTGTTTGTCCATCCCTTTGTCCTTCGTTTAAATTTGGTCATTGTGTTGTCCGCCCCTATGTCCTTCGCTTAAAATTGGCCATTGTGTTGTCCGTCCCTTTGTCCTTCGCTTAAATGTGGCCATTGTGTTGTCCGTCCCTTTGTCCTTCATTTAAATTTGGCCATTGTGTTGTCCGTCCCTTTGTCCTTCGCTTAAATTTGGCCATTGCTTTGTCCGTCCCTTTGTCCTTCTTCGTTTAAATTTGGCCATTGTGTTGTCCGTCCCTTTGTCCTTCTTTGTTTAAATTTGACCATTGTGTTGTCCGTCCCTTTGTCCTTCGTTTAAATTTGGCCATTGTGTTGTCCGTCCCTTTGTCCTTCTTCATTTAAATTTGCCCATTGTGTTGTCCGTCCCTTTGTCCTTCGTTTAAATTTGGCCATTGTTTTGTCCATCCCTTTGTCCTTCGTTTAAATTTGGCCATTGTGTTGTCCGTCCCTTTGTCCGTTTAAATTTTGCCATTGTGTTGTCCGTCCCTTTGTCCTTCGATTAAATTTGGCCATTGTGGTGTCCGTCCCTTTGTCCTTCGTTTAAATTTGGCCATTGTGTTTGTCCATCCCTTTGTCCTTCGTTTAAATTTGGTCATTGTGTTGTCCGCCCCTATGTCCTTCGCGTAAAATTGGCCATTGTGTTGTCCGTCTCTTTGTCCTTTTTCGTTTAAATTTGGTCATTGTGATGTCCGTCCCTTTGTCCTTCGTTTAAATTTGGCCATTGAGTGGTCCGTCCCTTTGTCCTTCATTTAAATTTGGCCATTGTGTTGTCCGTCCCTTTGTCCTTCGTTTAAATTTGGCTATTGTGTTGTCCGTCCCTTTGTCCTTCGTTTAAATTTGGCCATTGTGTTGTCCGTCCCTTTGTCCTTCTTCGCTTAAATTTGGCCATTGTGTTGTCTGTCCCTTTGTCCTTCGTTTAAATTTGGCCATTGTTTTGTCCGTCCTTTTGTCCTTCGTTTAAATTTGGCCATTGTGTTGTCCGTCCCTTTGTCCTTCTTCGCTTAAATTTGGCCATTGTGTTGTCTGTCCCTTTATCCTTCGTTTAAATTTGGCCATTGTTTTGTCCGTCCCTTTGTCCTTCGTTTAAATTTGGCCATTGTGTTGTCCGTCCCTTTGTCCTTCGTTTAAATTTGGCCATTGTGTTGTCCGTCCCTTTGTCCTTCGTTTACATTTGGCCATTGTGTTGTCTGTCCTTTTGTCCTTCTTCGTTTAAATTTGGCCATAGTGTTGTCCGTCCCTTTGTCCTTCGCTTAAATTTGGTCATTGTGTTGTCCGTCCCTTTGTCATTTGTTTAAATTTGGCCATTGTGTTGTCCGTCCCTTTGTCCTTCGTTTAAATTTAGCCATTGTGTTGTCCGTCCCTTTGTCCTTCGTTTAAATTTGGCCATTATGTTGTCCATCCCTTTGTCCTTCTTCGTTTAAATTTGGTCATTCTGTTGTCCGTCCCTTTGTCCTTCGTTTAAATTTGGCCACTGTGTTGTCCGTCCCTTTGTCCTTCGCTTAAATTTGGCCATTGTGTTGTCCGTCCCTTTGTCCTTCGCTTATATTTGGCCATTGCTTTGTCCGTCCCTTTGTCCTTCTTCGTTTAAATTTGGCCATTGTGTTGTCCGTCCCTTTGTCTGTCCCTTTGTTTAAATTTGGCCATTGTGTTGTCCGTCCCTTTGTCCTTCGTTTAAATTTGGCCATTGTGTTGTCGGTCCCTTTGTCCTTCGTTTAAATTTGGCCATTGTTTTGTCCGTCCCTTTGTCCTTCGTTTGAATTTGGCCATTGTGTTGTCTGTCCCTTTGTCCTTCGTTTAAATTTTGCCATTGTGTTGTCCGTCCCTTTGTCCTTCGTTTAAATTTGGCCATTGTGGTGTCCGTCCCTTTGTCCTTCGTTTAAATTTGGCCATTGTGTTTGTCCATCCCTTTGTCCTTCGTTTAAATTTGGTCATTGTGTTGTCCGCCCCTTTGTCCTTCACTTAAATTTGGCCATTGTGTTGTCCATCTCTTTGTCCTTTTTCGTTTAAATTTGGTCATTGTGTTGTCCGTCCCTTTGTCCTTCGTTTCAATTTGGCCATTGAGTTGTCCGTCCCTTTGTCCTTCATTTAAATTTGGCCATTGTGTTGTCCGTCCCTTTGTCCTTCGTTTAAATTTGGAAATTGTGTTGTCCGTCCCTTTGTCCTTCGTTTAAATTTGGCTATTGTGTTGTCCGTCCCTTTGTCCTTCATTTAAATTTGGCCATTGTGTTGTCCGTCCCTTTGTCCTTCTTCGCTTAAATTTGGCCATTGTGTTGTCTGTCCCTTTGTCCTTCGTTTAAATTTGGCCATTGTTTTGTCCGTCCTTTTGTCCTTCGTTTAAATTTGGCCATTGTGTTGTCCGTCCATTTGTCCTTCGTTTAAATTTGGCCATTGTGGTGTCCGTCCCTTTGTCCTTCTTCGTTTAAATTTGGCCATTGTGTTGTCCATTCCTTTGTCCTTCATTTAAATTTGGTCATTGTGTTGTCCGTCCCTTTGTCCTTCGTTTACATTTGACCATTGTGTTGTCTGTCCTTTTGTCCTTCTTCGTTTAAATTTGGCCATTGTGTTGTCCGTCCCTTTGTCCTTCGCTTAAATTTGGTCATTGTGTTGTCCGTCCCTTTGTCCTTTGTTTAAATTTGGCCATTGTGTTGTCCGTCCCTTTGTCCTTCGCTTAAATTTAGCCATTGTGTTGTCCATCCCTTTGTCCTTCGCTTAAATGTGGCCATTGTGTTGTCCGTCCCTTTGTCCTTCGTTTAAATTTGGCCATTGTGTTGTCCGTCCCTTTGTCCTTCGTTTAAATTTGGCCATTGTTTTGTCTGTCCCTCTGTCCTTCTTCGTTTAAATTTGACCATTGTGTTGTCGGTCCCTTTGTCCTTCTTCATTTATATTTGGCCATTATGTTGTCCATCCCTTTGTCCTTCTTCGTTTGAATTTGGCCATTGTGTTGTCCGTCCCTTTGTCCTTCGCTTAAATTTGGCCACTGTGTTGTCCGTCCCTTTGTCCTTCGCTTAAATTTGGCCATTGTGTTGTCCGTCCCTTTGTCCTTTGCTTAAATGTGGCCATTGTGTTGTCCGTTCCTTTGTCCTTCGTTTAAATTTGGCCATTGTATTGTCCGTCCCTTTGTCCTTCGATTAAATTTGGCCATTGTGGTGTCCGTCCCTTTGTCCTTCGTTTAAATTTGGCCATTGTGTTTGTCCATCCCTTTGTCCTTCGTTTAAATTTGGTCATTGTGTTGTCCGCCCCTATGTCCTTCGCTTAAAATTGGCCATTGTGTTGTCCGTCCCTTTGTCCTTCGCTTAAATGTGGCCATTGTGTTGTCCGTCCCTTTGTCCTTCATTTAAATTTGGCCATTGTGTTGTCCGTCCCTTTGTCCTTCGCTTAAATTTGGCCATTGCTTTGTCCGTCCCTTTGTCCTTCTTCGTTTAAATTTGGCCATTGTGTTGTCCGTCCCTTTGTCCTTCTTCGTTTAAATTTGGCCATTGTGTTGTCCGTCCCTTTGTCCTTCGTTTAAATTTGGCCACTGTGTTGTCCGTCCCTTTGTCTTTCGCTTAAATTTGGCCATTGTGTTGTCCGTCCCTTTGTCCTTCGCTTAAATGTGGCCATTGTGTTATCCGTCCCTTTGTCCTTCATTTAAATTTGGCCATTGTGTTGTCCGTCCTTTGTCCTTCGCTTAAAGTTGGCCATTGTGTTGTCCGTCCCTTTGTCCTTCTTTGTTTAAATTTGGCCATTGTGTTGTCCGTCCCTTTGTCCTTCGTTTAAATTTGGCCATTGTGTTGTCCGTCCCTTTGTCCTTATTCATTTAAATTTGGCCATTGTGTTGTCCGTCCCTTTGTCCTTCTTTAAATTTGGCCATTGTTTTGTCCATCCCTTTGTCCTTCGTTTAAATTTGGCCATTGTGTTGTCCGTCCCTTTGTCCGTTTAAATTTTGCCATTGTGTTGTCCGTCCCTTTGTCCTTCGATTAAATTTGGCCATTGTGGTGTCCGTCCCTTTGTCCTTCGTTTAAATTTGGCCATTGTGTTTGTCCATCCCTTTGTCCTTCGTTTAAATTTGGTCATTGTGTTGTCCGCCCCTATGTCCTTCGCTTAAAATTGGCCATTGTGTTGTCCGTCCCTTTGTCCTTCGCTTAAATGTGGCCATTGTGTTGTCCGTCCCTTTGTCCTTCATTTAAATTTGGCCATTGTGTTGTCCGTCCCTTTGTCCTTCGCTTAAATTTGGCCATTGCTTTGTCCGTCCCTTTGTCCTTCTTCGTTTAAATTTGGCCATTGTGTTGTCCGTCCCTTTGTCCTTCTTTGTTTAAATTTGACCATTGTGTTGTCCGTCCCTTTGTCCTTCGTTTAAATTTGGCCATTGTGTTGTCCGTCCCTTTGTCCTTCTTCATTTAAATTTGCCCATTGTGTTGTCCGTCCCTTTGTCCTTCGTTTAAATTTGGCCATTGTTTTGTCCATCCCTTTGTCCTTCGTTTAAATTTGGCCATTGTGTTGTCCGTCCCTTTGTCCGTTTAAATTTTGCCATTGTGTTGTCCGTCCCTTTGTCCTTCGATTAAATTTGGCCATTGTGGTGTCCGTCCCTTTGTCCTTCGTTTAAATTTGGCCATTGTGTTTGTCCATCCCTTTGTCCTTCGTTTAAATTTGGTCATTGTGTTGTCCGCCCCTATGTCCTTCGCTTAAAATTGGCCATTGTGTTGTCCGTCTCTTTGTCCTTTTTCGTTTAAATTTGGTCATTGTGATGTCCGTCCCTTTGTCCTTCGTTTAAATTTGGCCATTGAGTGGTCCGTCCCTTTGTCCTTCATTTAAATTTGGCCATTGTGTTGTCCGTCCCTTTGTCCTTCGTTTAAATTTGGCTATTGTGTTGTCCGTCCCTTTGTCCTTCGTTTAAATTTGGCCATTGTGTTGTCCGTCCCTTTGTCCTTCTTCGCTTAAATTTGGCCATTGTGTTGTCTGTCCCTTTGTCCTTCGTTTAAATTTGGCCATTGTTTTGTCCGTCCTTTTGTCCTTCGTTTAAATTTGGCCATTGTGTTGTCCGTCCCTTTGTCCTTCTTCGCTTAAATTTGGCCATTGTGTTGTCTGTCCCTTTATCCTTCGTTTAAATTTGGCCATTGTTTTGTCCGTCCCTTTGTCCTTCGTTTAAATTTGGCCATTGTGTTGTCCGTCCCTTTGTCCTTCGTTTAAATTTGGCCATTGTGTTGTCCGTCCCTTTGTCCTTCGTTTACATTTGGCCATTGTGTTGTCTGTCCTTTTGTCCTTCTTCGTTTAAATTTGGCCATAGTGTTGTCCGTCCCTTTGTCCTTCGCTTAAATTTGGTCATTGTGTTGTCCGTCCCTTTGTCATTTGTTTAAATTTGGCCATTGTGTTGTCCGTCCCTTTGTCCTTCGTTTAAATTTAGCCATTGTGTTGTCCGTCCCTTTGTCCTTCGTTTAAATTTGGCCATTATGTTGTCCATCCCTTTGTCCTTCTTCGTTTAAATTTGGTCATTCTGTTGTCCGTCCCTTTGTCCTTCGTTTAAATTTGGCCACTGTGTTGTCCGTCCCTTTGTCCTTCGCTTAAATTTGGCCATTGTGTTGTCCGTCCCTTTGTCCTTCGCTTATATTTGGCCATTGCTTTGTCCGTCCCTTTGTCCTTCTTCGTTTAAATTTGGCCATTGTGTTGTCCGTCCCTTTGTCTGTCCCTTTGTTTAAATTTGGCCATTGTGTTGTCCGTCCCTTTGTCCTTCGTTTAAATTTGGCCATTGTGTTGTCGGTCCCTTTGTCCTTCGTTTAAATTTGGCCATTGTTTTGTCCGTCCCTTTGTCCTTCGTTTGAATTTGGCCATTGTGTTGTCTGTCCCTTTGTCCTTCGTTTAAATTTTGCCATTGTGTTGTCCGTCCCTTTGTCCTTCGTTTAAATTTGGCCATTGTGGTGTCCGTCCCTTTGTCCTTCGTTTAAATTTGGCCATTGTGTTTGTCCATCCCTTTGTCCTTCGTTTAAATTTGGTCATTGTGTTGTCCGCCCCTTTGTCCTTCACTTAAATTTGGCCATTGTGTTGTCCGTCTCTTTGTCCTTTTTCGTTTAAATTTGGTCATTGTGTTGTCCGTCCCTTTGTCCTTCGTTTCAATTTGGCCATTGAGTTGTCCGTCCCTTTGTCCTTCATTTAAATTTGGCCATTGTGTTGTCCGTCCCTTTGTCCTTCGTTTAAATTTGGAAATTGTGTTGTCCGTCCCTTTGTCCTTCGTTTAAATTTGGCTATTGTGTTGTCCGTCCCTTTGTCCTTCATTTAAATTTGGCCATTGTGTTGTCCGTCCCTTTGTCCTTCTTCGCTTAAATTTGGCCATTGTGTTGTCTGTCCCTTTGTCCTTCGTTTAAATTTGGCCATTGTTTTGTCCGTCCTTTTGTCCTTCGTTTAAATTTGGCCATTGTGTTGTCCGTCCATTTGTCCTTCGTTTAAATTTGGCCAATGTGGTGTCCGTCCCTTTGTCCTTCTTCGTTTAAATTTGGCCATTGTGTTGTCCATTCCTTTGTCCTTCATTTAAATTTGGTCATTGTGTTGTCCGTCCCTTTGTCCTTCGTTTACATTTGACCATTGTGTTGTCTGTCCTTTTGTCCTTCTTCGTTTAAATTTGGCCATTGTGTTGTCCGTCCCTTTGTCCTTCGCTTAAATTTGGTCATTGTGTTGTCCGTCCCTTTGTCCTTTGTTTAAATTTGGCCATTGTGTTGTCCGTCCCTTTGTCCTTCGCTTAAATTTAGCCATTGTGTTGTCCATCCCTTTGTCCTTCGCTTAAATGTGGCCATTGTGTTGTCCGTCCCTTTGTCCTTCGTTTAAATTTGGCCATTGTGTTGTCCGTCCCTTTGTCCTTCGTTTAAATTTGGCCATTGTTTTGTCTGTCCCTCTGTCCTTCTTCGTTTAAATTTGACCATTGTGTTGTCGGTCCCTTTGTCCTTCTTCATTTATATTTGGCCATTATGTTGTCCATCCCTTTGTCCTTCTTCGTTTGAATTTGGCCATTGTGTTGTCCGTCCCTTTGTCCTTCGCTTAAATTTGGCCACTGTGTTGTCCGTCCCTTTGTCCTTCGCTTAAATTTGGCCATTGTGTTGTCCGTCCCTTTGTCCTTTGCTTAAATGTGGCCATTGTGTTGTCCGTTCCTTTGTCCTTCGTTTAAATTTGGCCATTGTATTGTCCGTCCCTTTGTCCTTCGATTAAATTTGGCCATTGTGGTGTCCGTCCCTTTGTCCTTCGTTTAAATTTGGCCATTGTGTTTGTCCATCCCTTTGTCCTTCGTTTAAATTTGGTCATTGTGTTGTCCGCCCCTATGTCCTTCGCTTAAAATTGGCCATTGTGTTGTCCGTCCCTTTGTCCTTCGCTTAAATGTGGCCATTGTGTTGTCCGTCCCTTTGTCCTTCATTTAAATTTGGCCATTGTGTTGTCCGTCCCTTTGTCCTTCGCTTAAATTTGGCCATTGCTTTGTCCGTCCCTTTGTCCTTCTTCGTTTAAATTTGGCCATTGTGTTGTCCGTCCCTTTGTCCTTCTTTGTTTAAATTTGACCATTGTGTTGTCCGTCCCTTTGTCCTTCGTTTAAATTTGGCCATTGTGTTGTCCGTCCCTTTGTCCTTCTTCATTTAAATTTGGCCATTGTGTTGTCCGTCCCTTTGTCCTTCGTTTAAATTTGGCCATTGTTTTGTCCATCCCTTTGTCCTTCGTTTAAATTTGGCCATTGTGTTGTCCGTCCCTTTGTCCGTTTAAATTTTGCCATTGTGTTGTCCGTCCCTTTGTCCTTCGATTAAATTTGGCCATTGTGGTGTCCGTCCCTTTGTCCTTCGTTTAAATTTGGCCATTGTGTTTGTCCATCCCTTTGTCCTTCGTTTAAATTTGGTCATTGTGTTGTCCGCCCCTATGTCCTTCGCTTAAAATTGGCCATTGTGTTGTCCGTCTCTTTGTCCTTTTTCGTTTAAATTTGGTCATTGTGTTGTCCGTCCCTTTGTCCTTCGTTTAAATTTGGCCATTGTGTTGTCCGTCCCTTTGTCCGTTTAAATTTTGCCATTGTGTTGTCCGTCCCTTTGTCCTTCGATTAAATTTGGCCATTGTGGTGTCCGTCCCTTTGTCCTTCGTTTAAATTTGGCCACTGTGTTGTCCGTCCCTTTGTCCTTCGTTTAAATTTGGCCATTGTGTTGTCCGTCCCTTTGTCCTTCGCTTAAATGTGGCCATTGTGTTGTCCATCCCTTTGTCCTTCGTTTAAATTTGGCCATTGTGTTGTCCGTCCCTTTGTCCTTCATTTAAATTTGGCCATTGTTTTGTCCGTCCCTTTAACCTTCTTCGTTTAAATTTGGCCATTATGTTGTCCGTCCCTTTATCCTTCTTCGTTTAAATTTGGCCATTGCGTTGTCCGTCCCTTTGTCCTTCTTTGTTTAAATTTGGCCATTGTGTTGTCTGTCCCTTTGTCCTTCGTTTAAATTTGGCCATTGTGTTGTCCGTCCCTTTGTCCTTCTTCGCTTAAATTTGGCCATTGTGTTGTCTGTCCCTTTGTCCTTCGTTTAAATTTGGCCATTGTTTTGTCGTCCCTTTGTCCTTCGTTTAAATGTGGCCATTGTGTTGTCCGTCCCTTTGTCCTTCGTTTAAATTTGGCCATTGTGTTTTCCGTCCCTTTGTCCTTCGTTTAAATTTGGCCATTGTGGTGTCCGTCCCTTTGTCCTTCTTCGTTTAAATTTGGCCATTGTGTTGTCCATCCCTTTGTCCTTCGTTTAAATTTGGTCATTGTGTTGTCCGTCCCTTTGTCCTTCGTTTACATTTGGCCATTGTGTTGTCTGTCCTTTTGTCCTTCTTCGTTTAAATTTGGCCATAGTGTTGTCCGTCCCTTTGTCCTTCGCTTAAATTTGGTCATTGTGTTGTCCGTCCCTTTGTCATTTGTTTAAATTTGGCCATTGTGTTGTCCGTCCCTTTGTCCTTCGTTTAAATTAAGCCATTGTGGTGTCCCTCCCTTTGTCCTTCCCTTAAATTTGGCCATTGTGTTGTCCGTCCCTTTGACCTTCGTTTAAATTTGGCCATTGTGTTGTCCGTCTCTTTGTCCTTCGTTTAAATTTGGCCATTGTTTTGCCTGTCCCTTTGTCCTTCTTCGTTTAAATTTTGCCATTGTGTTGTCCGTCCCTTTGTCCTTCTTCATTTATATTTGGCCATTATGTTGTCCGTCCCTTTGTCCTTCGTTTAAATTTGGCCATTGTGTTGTCTGTCCCTTTGTCCTTCTTCGTTTAAATTTGGCCATTGTGTTGTCCGTCCCTTTGTCCTTCGTTTAAATTTAGCCATTGTGTTGTCCCTCCCTTTGTCCTTCCCTTAAATTTGGCCATTGTGTTGTCCGTCCCTTTGTCCTTCGTTTAAATTTGGCCATTGTGTTGTCCGTCCCTTTGTCCTTCGTTTAAATTTGGCCATTGTTTTGCCTGTCCCTTTGTCCTTCTTCGTTTAAATTTGGCCATTGTGTTGTCCGTCCCTTTGTCCTTCTTCGTTTAAATTTGGCCATTGTGTTGTCCGTCCCTTTGTCCTTCGTTTAAATTTGGCCACTGTGTTGTCCGTCCCTTTGTCTTTCGCTTAAATTTGGCCATTGTGTTGTCCGTCCCTTTGTCCTTCGCTTAAATGTGGCCATTGTGTTGTCCGTCCCTTTGTCCTTCATTTAAATTTGGCCATTGTGTTGTCCGTCCTTTGTCCTTCGCTTAAATTTGGCCATTGCTTTGTCCGTCCCTTTGTCCTTCTTCGTTTAAATTTGGCCATTGTGTTGTCCGTCCCTTTGTCCTTCTTTGTTTAAATTTGGCCATTGTGTTGTCCGTCCCTTTGTCCTTCGTTTAAATTTGGCCATTGTGTTGTCCGTCCCTTTGTCCTTCTTCATTTAAATTTGGCCATTGTGTTGTCCGTCCCTTTGTCCTTCGTTTAAATTTGGCCATTGTTTTGTCCATCCCTTTGTCCTTCGTTTAAATTTGGCCATTGTGTTGTCCGTCCCTTTGTCCGTTTAAATTTTGCCATTGTGTTGTCCGTCCCTTTGTCCTTCGATTAAATTTGGCCATTGTGGTGTCCGTCCCTTTGTCCTTCGTTTAAATTTGGCCATTGTGTTTGTCCATCCCTTTGTCCTTCGTTTAAATTTGGTCATTGTGTTGTCCGCCCCTATGTCCTTCGCTTAAAATTGGCCATTGTGTTGTCCGTCCCTTTGTCCTTCGCTTAAATGTGGCCATTGTGTTGTCCGTCCCTTTGTCCTTCATTTAAATTTGGCCATTGTGTTGTCCGTCCCTTTGTCCTTCGCTTAAATTTGGCCATTGCTTTGTCCGTCCCTTTGTCCTTCTTCGTTTAAATTTGGCCATTGTGTTGTCCGTCCCTTTGTCCTTCTTTGTTTAAATTTGACCATTGTGTTGTCCGTCCCTTTGTCCTTCGTTTAAATTTGGCCATTGTGTTGTCCGTCCCTTTGTCCTTCTTCATTTAAATTTGGCCATTGTGTTGTCCGTCCCTTTGTCCTTCGTTTAAATTTGGCCATTGTTTTGTCCATCCCTTTGTCCTTCGTTTAAATTTGGCCATTGTGTTGTCCGTCTCTTTGTCCTTTTTCGTTTAAATTTGGTCATTGTGTTGTCCGTCCCTTTGTCCTTCGTTTAAATTTGGCCATTGAGTGGTCCGTCCCTTTGTCCTTCATTTAAATTTGGCCATTGTGTTGTCCGTCCCTTTGTCCTTCGTTTAAATTTGGCTATTGTGTTATCCGTCCCTTTGTCCTTCGTTTAAATTTGGCCATTGTGTTGTCCGTCCCTTTGTCCTTCTTCGCTTAAATTTGGCCATTGTGTTGTCTGTCCCTTTGTCCTTCGTTTAAATTTGGCCATTGTTTTGTCCGTCCTTTTGTCCTTCGTTTAAATTTGGCCATTGTGTTGTCCGTCCCTTTGTCCTTCTTCGCTTAAATTTGGCCATTGTGTTGTCTGTCCCTTTATCCTTCGTTTAAATTTGGCCATTGTTTTGTCCGTCCCTTTGTCCTTCGTTTAAATTTGGCCATTGTGTTGTCCGTCCCTTTGTCCTTCGTTTAAATTTGGCCATTGAGTTTTCCGTCCCTTTGTCCTTCGTTTAAATTTGGCCATTGTGGTGTCCGTCCCTTTGTCCTTCTTCGTTTAAATTTGGCCATTGTGTTGTCCATCCCTTTGTCCTTCGTTTAAATTTGGTCATTGTGTTGTCCGTCCCTTTGTCCTTCGTTTAAATTTGGTCATTGTGTTGTCCGTCCCTTTGTCCTTCGTTTACATTTGGCCATCGTGTTGTCTGTCCTTTTGTCCTTCTTCGTTTAAATTTGGCCATAGTGTTGTCCGTCCCTTTGTCCTTCGCTTAAATTTGGTCATTGTGTTGTCCGTCCCTTTGTCATTTGTTTAAATTTGGCCATTGTGTTGTCCGTCCCTTTGTCCTTCGTTTAAATTAAGCCATTGTGGTGTCCGTCCCTTTGTCCTTCTTCGTTTAAATTTGGCCATTGTGTTGTCCGTCCCTTTGACCTTCGTTTAAATTTGGCCATTGTGTTGTCCGTCTCTTTGTCCTTCGTTTAAATTTGGCCATTGTTTTGCCTGTCCCTTTGTCCTTCTTCGTTTAAATTTGGCCATTGTGTTGTCCGTCCCTTTGTCCTTCTTCATTTATATTTGGCCATTATGTTGTCCGTCCCTTTGTCCTTCGTTTAAATTTGGCCATTGTGTTGTCTGTCCCTTTGTCCTTCTTCGTTTAAATTTGGCCATTGTGTTGTCCGTCCCTTTGTCCTTCGTTTAAATTTAGCCATTGTGTTGTCCCTCCCTTTGTCCTTCCCTTAAATTTGGCCATTGTGTTGTCCGTCCCTTTGTCCTTCGTTTAAATTTGGCCATTGTGTTGTCCGTCCCTTTGTCCTTCGTTTAAATTTGGCCATTGTTTTGCCTGTCCCTTTGTCCTTCTTCGTTTAAATTTGGCCATTGTGTTGTCCGTCCCTTTGTCCTTCTTCGTTTAAATTTGGCCATTGTGTTGTCCGTCCCTTTGTCCTTCGTTTAAATTTGGCCACTGTGTTGTCCGTCCCTTTGTCTTTCGCTTAAATTTGGCCATTGTGTTGTCCGTCCCTTTGTCCTTCGCTTAAATGTGGCCATTGTGTTATCCGTCCCTTTGTCCTTCATTTAAATTTGGCCATTGTGTTGTCCGTCCTTTGTCCTTCGCTTAAAGTTGGCCATTGTGTTGTCCGTCCCTTTGTCCTTCTTTGTTTAAATTTGGCCATTGTGTTGTCCGTCCCTTTGTCCTTCGTTTAAATTTGGCCATTGTGTTGTCCGTCCCTTTGTCCTTATTCATTTAAATTTGGCCATTGTGTTGTCCGTCCCTTTGTCCTTCTTTAAATTTGGCCATTGTTTTGTCCATCCCTTTGTCCTTCGTTTAAATTTGGCCATTGTGTTGTCCGTCCCTTTGTCCGTTTAAATTTTGCCATTGTGTTGTCCGTCCCTTTGTCCTTCGATTAAATTTGGCCATTGTGGTGTCCGTCCCTTTGTCCTTCGTTTAAATTTGGCCATTGTGTTTGTCCATCCCTTTGTCCTTCGTTTAAATTTGGTCATTGTGTTGTCCGCCCCTATGTCCTTCGCTTAAAATTGGCCATTGTGTTGTCCGTCCCTTTGTCCTTCGCTTAAATGTGGCCATTGTGTTGTCCGTCCCTTTGTCCTTCATTTAAATTTGGCCATTGTGTTGTCCGTCCCTTTGTCCTTCGCTTAAATTTGGCCATTGCTTTGTCCGTCCCTTTGTCCTTCTTCGTTTAAATTTGGCCATTGTGTTGTCCGTCCCTTTGTCCTTCTTTGTTTAAATTTGACCATTGTGTTGTCCGTCCCTTTGTCCTTCGTTTAAATTTGGCCATTGTGTTGTCCGTCCCTTTGTCCTTCTTCATTTAAATTTGCCCATTGTGTTGTCCGTCCCTTTGTCCTTCGTTTAAATTTGGCCATTGTTTTGTCCATCCCTTTGTCCTTCGTTTAAATTTGGCCATTGTGTTGTCCGTCCCTTTGTCCGTTTAAATTTTGCCATTGTGTTGTCCGTCCCTTTGTCCTTCGATTAAATTTGGCCATTGTGGTGTCCGTCCCTTTGTCCTTCGTTTAAATTTGGCCATTGTGTTTGTCCATCCCTTTGTCCTTCGTTTAAATTTGGTCATTGTGTTGTCCGCCCCTATGTCCTTCGCTTAAAATTGGCCATTGTGTTGTCCGTCTCTTTGTCCTTTTTCGTTTAAATTTGGTCATTGTGATGTCCGTCCCTTTGTCCTTCGTTTAAATTTGGCCATTGAGTGGTCCGTCCCTTTGTCCTTCATTTAAATTTGGCCATTGTGTTGTCCGTCCCTTTGTCCTTCGTTTAAATTTGGCTATTGTGTTGTCCGTCCCTTTGTCCTTCGTTTAAATTTGGCCATTGTGTTGTCCGTCCCTTTGTCCTTCTTCGCTTAAATTTGGCCATTGTGTTGTCTGTCCCTTTGTCCTTCGTTTAAATTTGGCCATTGTTTTGTCCGTCCTTTTGTCCTTCGTTTAAATTTGGCCATTGTGTTGTCCGTCCCTTTGTCCTTCTTCGCTTAAATTTGGCCATTGTGTTGTCTGTCCCTTTATCCTTCGTTTAAATTTGGCCATTGTTTTGTCCGTCCCTTTGTCCTTCGTTTAAATTTGGCCATTGTGTTGTCCGTCCCTTTGTCCTTCGTTTAAATTTGGCCATTGTGTTGTCCGTCCCTTTGTCCTTCGTTTACATTTGGCCATTGTGTTGTCTGTCCTTTTGTCCTTCTTCGTTTAAATTTGGCCATAGTGTTGTCCGTCCCTTTGTCCTTCGCTTAAATTTGGTCATTGTGTTGTCCGTCCCTTTGTCATTTGTTTAAATTTGGCCATTGTGTTGTCCGTCCCTTTGTCCTTCGTTTAAATTTAGCCATTGTGTTGTCCGTCCCTTTGTCCTTCGTTTAAATTTGGCCATTATGTTGTCCATCCCTTTGTCCTTCTTCGTTTAAATTTGGTCATTCTGTTGTCCGTCCCTTTGTCCTTCGTTTAAATTTGGCCACTGTGTTGTCCGTCCCTTTGTCCTTCGCTTAAATTTGGCCATTGTGTTGTCCGTCCCTTTGTCCTTCGCTTATATTTGGCCATTGCTTTGTCCGTCCCTTTGTCCTTCTTCGTTTAAATTTGGCCATTGTGTTGTCCGTCCCTTTGTCTGTCCCTTTGTTTAAATTTGGCCATTGTGTTGTCCGTCCCTTTGTCCTTCGTTTAAATTTGGCCATTGTGTTGTCGGTCCCTTTGTCCTTCGTTTAAATTTGGCCATTGTTTTGTCCGTCCCTTTGTCCTTCGTTTGAATTTGGCCATTGTGTTGTCTGTCCCTTTGTCCTTCGTTTAAATTTTGCCATTGTGTTGTCCGTCCCTTTGTCCTTCGTTTAAATTTGGCCATTGTGGTGTCCGTCCCTTTGTCCTTCGTTTAAATTTGGCCATTGTGTTTGTCCATCCCTTTGTCCTTCGTTTAAATTTGGTCATTGTGTTGTCCGCCCCTTTGTCCTTCACTTAAATTTGACCATTGTGTTGTCCGTCTCTTTGTCCTTTTTCGTTTAAATTTGGTCATTGTGTTGTCCGTCCCTTTGTCCTTCGTTTCAATTTGGCCATTGAGTTGTCCGTCCCTTTGTCCTTCATTTAAATTTGGCCATTGTGTTGTCCGTCCCTTTGTCCTTCGTTTAAATTTGGAAATTGTGTTGTCCGTCCCTTTGTCCTTCGTTTAAATTTGGCTATTGTGTTGTCCGTCCCTTTGTCCTTCATTTAAATTTGGCCATTGTGTTGTCCGTCCCTTTGTCCTTCTTCGCTTAAATTTGGCCATTGTGTTGTCTGTCCCTTTGTCCTTCGTTTAAATTTGGCCATTGTTTTGTCCGTCCTTTTGTCCTTCGTTTAAATTTGGCCATTGTGTTGTCCGTCCATTTGTCCTTCGTTTAAATTTGGCCATTGTGGTGTCCGTCCCTTTGTCCTTCTTCGTTTAAATTTGGCCATTGTGTTGTCCATTCCTTTGTCCTTCATTTAAATTTGGTCATTGTGTTGTCCGTCCCTTTGTCCTTCGTTTACATTTGACCATTGTGTTGTCTGTCCTTTTGTCCTTCTTCGTTTAAATTTGGCCATTGTGTTGTCCGTCCCTTTGTCCTTCGCTTAAATTTGGTCATTGTGTTGTCCGTCCCTTTGTCCTTTGTTTAAATTTGGCCATTGTGTTGTCCGTCCCTTTGTCCTTCGCTTAAATTTAGCCATTGTGTTGTCCATCCCTTTGTCCTTCGCTTAAATGTGGCCATTGTGTTGTCCGTCCCTTTGTCCTTCGTTTAAATTTGGCCATTGTGTTGTCCGTCCCTTTGTCCTTCGTTTAAATTTGGCCATTGTTTTGTCTGTCCCTCTGTCCTTCTTCGTTTAAATTTGACCATTGTGTTGTCGGTCCCTTTGTCCTTCTTCATTTATATTTGGCCATTATGTTGTCCATCCCTTTGTCCTTCTTCGTTTGAATTTGGCCATTGTGTTGTCCGTCCCTTTGTCCTTCGCTTAAATTTGGCCACTGTGTTGTCCGTCCCTTTGTCCTTCGCTTAAATTTGGCCATTGTGTTGTCCGTCCCTTTGTCCTTTGTTTAAATGTGGCCATTGTGTTGTCCGTTCCTTTGTCCTTCGTTTAAATTTGGCCATTGTATTGTCCGTCCCTTTGTCCTTCGTTTAAATTTGGCCATTGCTTTGTCCATCCCTTTGTCCTTCGTTTAAATTTGGCCATTGTGTTGTCCGTCCCTTTGTCCTTCTTCGTTTAAATTTGGCCATTGTGTTGTTCGTCCCTTTGTTCTTCTTCATTTAAATTTGGCCATTGTGTTGTCTGTCCCTTTGTCCTTCGTTTAAATTTGGCCATTGTGTTGTCCGTCCCTTTGTCCTTCGTTTAAATTTGGCCATTGTGGTGTCCGTCCCTTTGTCCTTCTTCGCTTAAATTTGGCCATTGTGTTGTCCATCCCTTTGTCCTTCATTTAAATTTGGTCATTGTGTTGTCCGTCCCTTTGTCCTTCGTTTAAATTTGGCCACTGTGTTGTCCGTCCCTTTGTCCTTTGCTTAAATGTGGCCATTGTGTTGTCCGTCCCTTTGTCCTTCGTTTAAATTTGGCCATTGTGTTGTCCGTCTCTTTGTCCTTCGTTTAAATTTGGCCATTGCTTTGTCTGTCCCTTTGTCCTTCTTCGTTTAAATTTGGCCATTGTGTTGTCCGTCCCTTTGTCCTTCTTCGCTTAAATTTGGCCATTGTGTTGTCCGTCACTTTGTCCTTCGTTTAAATTTGGCCATTGTGTTGTCCGTCCCTTTGTCCTTCTTCATTTAAATTTGGCCATTGTGTTGTCCGTCCCTTTGTCCTTCGTTTAAATTTGGCCATTGCTTTGTCTGTCCCTTTGTTCTTCGTTTAATTTTGGCCACTGTGTTGTCCGTCCCTTTGTCCTTCGCTTAAATTTGGCCATTGCTTTGTCCGTCCCTTTGTCCTTCTTCGTTTAAATTTGGCCATTGTGTTGTCCGTCCCTTTGTCTGTCCCTTTGTTTAAATTTGGCCATTGTGTTGTCCGTCCCTTTGTCCTTCGTTTAAATTTGGCCATTGTGTTGTCGGTCCCTTTGTCCTTCGTTTAAATTTGGCCATTGTTTTGTCCGTCCCTTTGTCCTTCGTTTGAATTTGGCCATTGTGTTGTCCGTCCCTTTGTCCTTCGTTTAAATTTTGCCATTGTGTTGTCCGTCCCTTTGTCCTTCGTTTAAATTTGGCCATTGTGGTGTCCGTCCCTTTGTCCTTCGTTTAAATTTGGCCATTGTGTTTGTCCATCCCTTTGTCCTTCGTTTAAATTTGGTCATTGTGTTGTCCGCCCCTTTGTCCTTCACTTAAATTTGGCCATTGTGTTGTCCGTCTCTTTTTCCTTTTTCGTTGAAATTTGGTCATTGTGTTGTCCGTCCCTTTGTCCTTCGTTTCAATTTGGCCATTGAGTTGTCCGTCCCTTTGTCCTTCATTTAAATTTGGCCATTGTGTTGTCCGTCCCTTTGTCCTTCGTTTAAATTTGGAAATTGTGTTGTCCGTCCCTTTGTCCTTCGTTTAAATTTGGCTATTGTGTTGTCCGTCCCTTTGTCCTTCATTTAAATTTGGCCTTTGTGTTGTCCGTCCCTTTGTCCTTCTTCGCTTAAATTTGGCCATTGTGTTGTCTGTCCCTTTGTCCTTCGTTTAAATTTGGCCATTGTTTTGTCCGTCCTTTTGTCCTTCGTTTAAATTTGGCCATTGTGTTGTCCGTCCATTTGTCCTTCGTTTAAATTTGGCCATTGTGTTGTCCGTCCATTTGTCCTTCGTTTAAATTTGGCCATTGTGTTGTCCATTCCTTTGTCCTTCATTTAAATTTGGTCATTGTGTTGTCCGTCCCTTTGTCCTTCGTTTACATTTGACCATTGTGTTGTCTGTCCCTTTGTCCTTCGCTTAAATTTAGCCATTGTGTTGTCCGTCCCTTTGTCCTTCGTTTAAATTTGGCCATTGTTTTGTCTGTCCCTTTGTCCTTCTTCGTTTAAATTTGACTATTGTGTTGTCCGTCCCTTTGTCCTTCTTCATTTATATTTGGCCATTATGTTGTCCATCCCTTTGTCCTTCTTCGTTTGAATTTGGCCATTGTGTTGTCCGTCCCTTTGTCCTTCTTCATTTATATTTGGCCATTATGTTGTCCATCCCTTTGTCCTTCTTCGTTTGAATTTGGCCATTGTGTTGTCCGTCCCTTTGTCCTTCGCTTAAATTTGGCCACTGTGTTGTCCGTCCCTTTGTCCTTCGCTTAAATTTGGCCATTGTGTTGTCTGTCCCTTTGTCCTTTGCTTAAATGTGGCCATTGTGTTGTCCGTTCCTTTGTCCTTCGTTTAAATTTGGCCATTGTATTGTCCGTCCCTTTGTCCTTCGTTTAAATTTGGCCATTGCTTTGTCCATCCCTTTGTCCTTCGTTTAAATTTGGCCATTGTGTTGTCCGTCCCTTTGTCCTTCTTCGTTTAAATTTGGCCATTGTGTTGTTCGTCCCTTTGTTCTTCTTCATTTAAATTTGGCCATTGTGTTGTCTGTCCCTTTGTCCTTCGTTTAAATTTGGCCATTGTGTTGTCCGTCCCTTTGTCCTTCGTTTAAATTTAGCCATTGTGGTGTCCGTCCCTTTGTCCTTCTTCGCTTAAAATTGGCCATTGTGTTGTCCATCCCTTTGTCCTTCATTTAAATTTGGTCATTGTGTTGTCCGTCCCTTTGTCCTTCGTTTAAATTTGGCCACTGTGTTGTCCGTCCCTTTGTCCTTCGCTTAAATTTGGCCATTGTGTTGTCCGTCCCTTTGTCCTTTGCTTAAATGTGGCCATTGTGTTGTCCGTCCCTTTGTCCTTCGTTTAAATTTGGCCATTGTGTTGTCCGTCCCTTTGTCCTTCGTTTAAATTTGGCCATTGCTTTGTCTGTCCCTTTGTCCTTCTTCGTTTAAATTTGGCCATTGTGTTGTCCGTCCCTTTTTCCTTCTTCGCTTAAATTTGGCCATTGTGTTGTCCGTCACTTTGTCCTTCGTTTAAATTTGGCCATTGTGTTGTCCGTCCCTTTGTCCTTCTTCATTTAAATTTGGCCATTGTGTTGTCCGTCCCTTTGTCCTTCGTTTAAATTTGGCCATTGCTTTGTCTGTCCCTTTGTTCTTCGTTTAAATTTGGCCATTGTGTTGTCCGTCCCTTTGTCCTTCGTTTAAATTTGGCCATTGTGTTGTCCGTCCCTTTGTCCTTCGTTTAAATTTGGCCATTGTTTTGTCCGTCCCTTTGTCCTTCGTTTAAATTTGGTCATTGTGTTGTCCGTCCCTTTGTCCTTCGTTTAAATTTGGCCATTGTGTTGTCCGTCCCTTTGTCCTTCGTTTAGATTTGGTCATTGTGTTGTTCGTTCCTTTGTCCTTCTTCGCTTAAATTTAGTCATTGTGTTGTCCGTCCCTTTGTCCTTCTTCCTTTAAATTTGGCCACTGTGTTGTCCGTCCTTTACGCCTGTCGATGTAATACACATTTGTTATCTTCAAACTCGTCTGTCTATTTTATTATTGATGTTTTAAATAATGTCTACCTTCGATAATATTTGGTTCTGATTGGATAACAATTATAATTCTTCCCCATCGACATCAGGGGAGAATCCAGGATTTCAAGTTAGGGGGGTGCACATAAAAAAATTGTGCCGAGCGAAGGGAGGCGTGAATATGTGTTGGGGTATTTCGTGTGAAAAATCACGATTTTACGCCATCAAATCATATTTTTTTTCAAATTTTAGGGGGAACGCCGGCCCCCCCCCTCCTGATCCGCCCCTGGACAACACTGGGTCAATTGGAACCAAACTTTGCAGGTATTGTGTTTGAAGGTCTCCTCTACAGAGGTTCAAAGTCTTGATCCGACATATAACATGGTCGACATAGGCAATTCTGTTATTAAGACTAAGGCCAATCTCCCAGGCACTGGTCACCATAGCCGATTTTGGCTGTCCTGTTTAGGCTGTTTGGATATCTTCTTCCCAAAAACATTTACATTCTTCAGTTTTCCAATCTATTGACTTTGAGTGTACCTGACGAAGATTATTCCAAACACAAGTCGTGCACACCTCAGATATCTACGCTTTTATTTACCATAGTTGGAATTCAAATATTTTGACACTTCATGGACCTAAACATATACCACCAACATAAAATGATGCTAATGCAAGTCACAATAAATTTGGGCCTGGACAGCACCCATTGGTAGATGTTGGTACCGGGTCGTTTCGCCCCGAATCCCGTTCGCCCCCTGAGTCGTTTCGCCCCTATTTCCGTTCGCCACGGGTCGTTTCGCCCTCATTTATTAATAGTGCTCTAAAAAATGAAATATGAAAAATACCATTGCAAATATTCGTATTTTGGATGTTGTAAGGCTTGTTCATGGGTACTTTATTTTTGTCTTCCTCATAATCCTCAATATCTAGACAAACTTTATTCTTTCATCACAAGAATACCAACTGCAAATGGAGCACATCTGTGGATTGGAGGAGATTTTAACCTTGGGGACATAAATTGGGAAAAAGAAACAGTCAATGAATATGCCACTAATGGAACACAATGCAACCAGCTACTAACTATTACCAAAGACACATTTCTTGACCAAGTAGTACAGGAACCTACACGTGTAACAGAGACTCAACATTAACCAACAAAGTAGAAGTCATTCCTGGTATCTCAGATCATGAAGCCGTATTCATAGAATCTAGCCTTCGTCCTTTGAAAGTTAAAGTACCACCAAGAAAAGTATTTATGTACAAGGACATAGATTATAATCCAATGAAAGACGAACTAAGAAAATTCTATGGACAATACCAAGAGTCATCAAAAGGTAAGAATGTCGAACAGCTATGGACAGAATCTAAAGACAAGATCCACTCACTAATGAACGAACACATACCAACAAAACTCATCCGTGGAAATAAAAACAAGAAACCATGGATCAGTAAAGAAGTAAAATCACTAATCAGGAAAAGAAATAAACAGTATAAAAAGTATAAGAAAACAAAGGATAAAATAGACTTAAGGAGATATAAAGAAACAAAAGCACATCTACAAAAGGCAGAGAGACAATCGTACTGGAAGTACATCAACAACATCATAGAAATAGGAGACCCAGACCAGGAAGATAGACCACCAAAACAAAAAAGATTCTGGTCATACATCAAATCACTGAGGAAAGACACAAATGGGATAGCTCCACTTAAAGATGTGGGAATATTACACGCCGACGCTAAAGATAAAGCTGATATTCTAAATCGACAATACCAATCAGTATTTACAAATGAAGACACATCTGACATACCAACACCAGATGGCAAACCTTATTCATCTATGCCTGAAATAACTGTCAGCATAGAAGGAGTTCAAAAACTTCTCCAGAAACTGAACCCTCAAAAAGCATGTGGGCCTGACCAAATACCAGCAAGAATCCTGAGAGACCTTGCAGATGTTATAGCTCCACCATTAACATTGATCTTTCAGAAGAGTCTAGATGAGGGGAACATACCAAATGATTGGCGCACCGCAAACGTTACAGCCATTTTCAGGAAAGGGGAACGATATAAAGCCAGCAACTATCGCCCTGTATCACTAACCAGTCTTTGTTGTAAAGTACAAAAACATATAATTGTCAGCAGTATTCTTAAACACCTAGATGCTCACCAAATTTTGACTGATTGCCAACACGGATTTAGAGCAAGACGCAGTTGTGAAACCCAGCTCTTAACACTAGCACATGAACTGTTATCATCATTAGATGTAGGATATCAGCATGACCTTATCATCCTCGATTTTTCAAAAGCTTTTGATCGAGTACCACATGAAAGACTCCTGAAGAAACTTGATCACTACGGTATCCGAGATTCCACACAAGGATGGATCAAGGCATTTCTGAGCAACCGAACACAACAGGTAATAGTGGAAGGGGCAACATCTGATACAGTACCAGTCATTAGTGGAGTACCTCAAGGAACAGTCCTAGGACCCTTGTTGTTCCTGATCTTTATAAACGATCTCCCGAACTGTGTACAGTCACGCATACGACTCTTTGCGGATGATTGTATTCTCTACAGGAATATTCGATCGAACGAAGATACCATTGTACTCCAAGATGACCTCAACAAACTGGCAGACTGGGAACAAAAATGGGGAATGGATTTCCATCCAGATAAATGCAGCACACTCCATGTGACACGATCTAAAACACCAATACTACAAGACTACATTCTCAAAGGACACAAACTAACATCGGAAGCTTCATCAAAATACTTGGGAGTGGAACTACATTCAGACATGTCTTGGAGGAGTCATATTGACAAAACTGTTAAAAAGGCGAACAGTACTCTCGGATTTTTAAGAAGAAACCTGAAGGTCAGCAACCAGGATACGAAAACAGCGGCATATAAAACCTTAGTCTGTCCTACAATTGAATACTGCTCATCAGTATGGAGCCCGCACACAAAAGACGCCATAAACAAGATCGAAATGGTCCAGCGAAGAGCAGCTAGGTACGTGACAAATCGCTATAGAAACACCAGCAGCGTAACTTCCATGCTTGGAGATCTAGAATGGGACACACTTGAAATAAGACGAAAGAAAATCCGACTTACTATGATGTACAGATCATCAACAACTTAATTGACATCAGAGCAGAAGAGTACCTGACCAAACCAACTCGACAAACAAGATCTAGCCATTCCTTGAAGTACCAACAGTTCTCAGCATCCACAGATTACTACAAACACAGTTTCTTTCCACAGATCACCAGTATTTGGAATACCTTGCCAGCACCAGTTGCTGAGGCTCCCTGTTTGGTATCTTTCAAACAGGAGCTGTCCACTGCCTCTATCTAAGTTTAGGGTCGTCAAGTTGTAAGTAGTATCTAGTGAGGTTGATAGTGTTGTGCTGGTTGGGTGTATACCCAGTGGCCGCTACGGTAGCCAGAGTGGACTATTGCTGAAGATATGAACATGCAACTTGACTAATCTTTCGCCTATTCCTCTGACTTTCCTATATACACTTTTTTTTTCTTCTTCTTTCTATCTTTCCTACTTTCTCTGTAATTCATACTTTTTCTTAAGGATTGTACAACATTATTTATTTAAATTAGTGCGCAACCCCCCCCCCCCCCCCCCCCCCCCCCCCGTGCACTAATAGTCAAAAGTGACGGTCAGCATGTCTTCCTCATAATTAACATGCTTTCTTGACGTGTTTAATATTATGTATTGCTTCACTTTGTTTGACATCTGATTAAATTTATTCTATTTTAGCATTTGATGCGTAATTCATTAAAAAAGAGGTTATTTGCGCACTTGTACAGCATCTTAGTCATTTCATGCACTTTTGCGTTGGTACAAAAAAAAAACAACCTTTTTACTGTTCTTGTATGTTTTTTTTGTAAATTTTGCAAGAAAACTTTCGCTTGAGATCTTTGACAAAAGTAGACCAAAATGAATGAATTATTATTATTTATTGTATGTACAACTAATAAATAAATATTTAAAGTAGATCAAAATGAATGAATTTTTTTTTTTTGCATACTAATAAATAAATAATTACTAAAAAATTGTCGAAAAAGACTTCATCTATTATAATATAATAGCGATTAAGTGGGGCGAATCGACCAATGTGATCGATGATATGAGGTGAGAGGTCATTGTTTGCTTTGGTGAAAGGAAGGGACTTGTAACAATTAAACCTTCATTTAATTTATTAACAAAAGTTCACATATAATTATGCATTAAGCTTTAAAGGTACTGACAAATATATTCCCCATTCGTCCACCGTGTCAATGTTTACACATGCATGAACAGCTCCTTGTTTGCCTAAGAACACAGCTCGATCGCTGATTGGATAAACTTGTTGATGCCAGATATCGGCATGTATCTGAACACCAAATGAACCGTCAAAGTAAAATGCTACAAAGTTTTCTGACTTAATGTCGTCTCCCGGAAGTGCTAAAAGAGCAACAAAAGGATCGTGGTCACGTGGATAAAACACCTGACCTGAATCTGGATGGTAATTAGCTTCTCTCACAAGTACATATGTTCTATTGTCATATTTCATGTCAGCAGGCAGACGACCGGTAATATAGTGATTAGCATCGTCATCAAGAGCTTTGCACACGTCACCTTCCCAAGTGTATACGAATTCACCGCCCATTATTCCAGCCATCGCCCCTGTACCAGGGTACAATTTCCGCGATCCACTGACTGGCCATGGAGTTATTTCAATTTCCTCCTTGTCAAAATCTCTGACAATTTTACCATAACCTTTTAAAGTTTCATCGCTTGCGACCACCATTGGTACTTTGTAAGGTTTTCTATATTTAGGATCATGGGCATCATCATAACTGGGACTTCCACTCATTGCCCTGCAATGTAAATTGGATACCCAACGCTAAATGTTTAGCGATCTACTTGAAGCGCTGAAACCCCTTTTGAGTCCAGAAATTTATTTGATGTTGACCTCTCAACCATCAATATTTATAAAGTATTTAACAATATATCGTAACTTGGACAAAACACAAAATACGAGGACTGTCGTTGTGTCCTAGAATGCATTAAGTAACGAGACATGGGGCAAACTAGAAGACACAACACGATCATACATTGATATTGTTGTCACAAATGGAGCAGGAATTGTCTACCCTTCCTGTGCATCTCTTTTCCTATTGTGGACTTTCTATTTATATGTACAATGTAGCAACATCCCAGCAGCATCTGTATATGGAGTATATACCGATATTTCATTTAATACGATATTCATGAGAGTGTGATTTCTATTATGATTTCCTTGCTACTAACAAGAATGCTATATAAACCTAGGGTTCCTAGTGGTTAGCTAAAGTCACCACTTCACCACCATTCTTTAATCGCTACGGAATATCTGTGTCACGGATGTGTTCCGTCTATCATTATCACTATCTCATCCATTCCTTCTTCATGACATGTCAATGGATTTGAGACAAGAGTAACACGACGGGTGCCAGTTCCTGTGTTGTGTTGTCCACTACGATTTCTGTGCAAAAAACGATGTTCTTCACTCTCGTTTTTTTTTTCGGAGTTTCATGTTTTATCATTTATTTGTATTTATTTACGCATACTCGTGTCCAACGCGATTTCCATTTAACACGATTTTCGTGTCGTGTAACAGAAACACTACGGGTCTAGAGACACAAGAGTTGTCTACCTTTCCAGAACACCCGAATTTACCTTCGGTTAATAGTGAATGATTTGATTTGATTTATTGTGCTTAACGCCACTTTCAGCAATATTTCAGCTATATCATGGCGATCAGTTTTAGTGGTGGAAGAAGCCGGAGGACCCGGAGAGAACCACCGACCATGTGAAAGCAATTGGTAAACTTTATCACTTGCGGCTGCGAATCGAGTGCATCTTTTTTGTAATTTACAAAGCCGGGCGCGAACCCACGCCGTATTGGTGATAGGCTTGTATGAGTTGTTAGGTAATCCAACTACCTAACTCATTGAGCCACCCGGGTCCCTAATAGTGAATGTTCGTGTTGCTCAATCTTTAGTTTTGTGAATCATTGTCTGTCCTTTTTTCATTGGTCATTGTGTTGTCTGTTCTTTGATTTACGGTTTATGATTACCACTTTGGTATTTTAAACTTTTCTTGCTATTAGACAAAACATCATTACATTGTGATAAATGATGGAATCTATTGGAAAATCAGTAAAAGAAGAAATTTGCAGCATCTGTCACTTTTCTGTTTGGAAAGAGAACCAAATATAATCCCATTGATATATAGGTTGGTTTGGTTTATGGTGCTTAACGCCACTTTCAACAATATTTCAGTTATATCGTGACGGTGAGTTTGATTGGTCGAGGAAACCGGAATGCCCGGAGAAAACCACCGACCTGTCGCAAGTCACTAACAACCTTTATCACATAATGTTGTATCGAGTACACCTCGCCATGAACGGGGTTCGAAGTCACAACTTTAATAGTGATAGGCACTGATTGTACAGTTGTGAATCCAACTACCATACGATCACGACCATGACAGCACCTGGCATTGACATATAGATATTAAAAATGAATTATAGACAAAACAAATTTGGATATGTTCAAAAAAAATTATGTACTATATATTTTTTTATGATATTGTGTTTGTTGTCAAAGATATGGTATGGTTTGCGTCTTATGGAAATGTAATTGCATGACCTATACATTGTATGGTAAAATGATAAATTTAAAGGGCAATAAAAGCCCACCATACATTTATTTATTTTTGTTTATTGTTAGTTGTGTTGATGTCTAGATCATGTTTTAATGCATTGAATATGTTCTTAGGAGAAGTAAATCGGCACCTGATGGTGTATTAATTAATCTGGTTTATATCATTGAATATATTCCACAACACAATTTTTTTAAATACATCTACTTACCTGAAGCCAATTCAAGTGCATGTATATCAACACCGTATTTGTTGGGACATAAATAGTTAACGGTTCTTTTTATGGAAACCTTTTGGAGTCATTTTCCAGTCGGCGTATACAACGTAGATATCTAATTTAATGCGAACGATGTTTTTTTCTGGAGTAACTAACCATCATCAGACCTGTACGCTCATAGCTAAATGATCGGAGAACCAAATAATTTAAATGTTTTAGGGAGCAAGTCAACCAAAATAAAAGAGTTAAACAGGAGTCAAAATCGTCTAGTGTTAAATATCCCTGAGATTGACCTTAGTATTGATAAATTACATGATTTAGGAACTGTAAATTTAAAACTCAAATATATCTAATTAACCGTGTCAGTGACGAAACATTGACTACTGGGCAAGGTAGGTAGGTTATGGTGTTTAACGCCACGATTTTACGCCAAAAAATCATATTTTTTCAAATTTTGGGGGTGTGCTGGATCCACACCTGAACATCACTGGGTCAATTGGAACCAAACTTTGCAGGTATTGTGTTTAAAGGTCTCCTCTACAGAGGTTCAAAGTCTTGGTCCGACATATAACATGGTCGATATAGGCAATTCTGTTACATGTATTAAGACTAAGGCCAATCTCCCAGACACTGGTCACCATAGCCGATTTTGGCTGTCCTGTTTAGGCTGTTTGGATATCTTCTTCCCAAAAACATTTACATTCTTCAGTTTTCCAATCTATTGACTTTGAGTGTACCTGACGAAGGTTATTCCAAACACAAGTCGTGCACATCTCAGATATCTACGCTTTTATTTACCATAGTTGGAATTCAAATATTTTGACACTTCATGGACCTAAACATATACCTCTAACATAAAATGATGCTAATGCAAGCCACAATAAATTTGGGCCTGGACAGCACCCATTGGTAGATGTTGGTACCGGGTCGTTTCGCCCTGAATCCCGTTCGCCCCTGAGTCGTTTCGCCCCTATTTTCGTTCGCCCCGGGTCGTTTCGCCCCTATTCTCGTTCGCCCCGGGTCGTTTCGCCCTCATTTATTAATAGTGCTTTAAAAAATGAAATATGACAAATACCATTGCAAATATTCGTATTTTGGATGTTGTAAGGCTTGTTCATGGGTACTTTATTTTTGTCTTCCTCATAATTAACATGCGTTCTTGGCCGTGTTTAATATTATGTGTTGCTTCACTCTTTGTTTGACATCTGATTAAATTTATTCTATTTTAGCATTTGATGCGTAATTCATTAAAAAAGAGCTTATTTGCGCACTTGTACAGCATCTTAGTCATTTCATGCACTTTTGCGTTGGTACAAAAAAAACCAACCTTTTTACTGTTCTTGTGTGGTTTTTTGTAAATTTTGCCAAAAAAATTTCGCTTGAGATCTTTGACAAAAGTAGACCAAAATGAATGAATTATTTTTTTTTTGTATGTACAACTAATAAATAAATATTTAAAGTAGATCAAAATGAATGAATTATTATTTTTTTTGCATACTAATAAATAAATAATTACTAAAAAATTGTCGAAAAAGACTTCATCTATTATAATATAATAGCGATTAAGTGGGGCGAATCGACTCACTTTCCGGGGCGAAACGACCAATGTGATCAATGATATGAGGTGAGAGGTCATTGTTTGCTTTGTTGAAAGGAAGGGACTTGTAACAATTAAACCTTCATTTAATTTATTAACAAAAGTTTTAATTATGCATTAAGCTTTAAAGGTACTGACAAATATATTCCCCATTCGTCCGCCGTGTCAATGTTTACACATGCATGAACAGCTCCTTGTTTGCCTAAGAACACAGCTCGATCGCTGATTGGATAAACTTGTTGATGCCAGATATCGGCATGTATCTGAACACCAAATGAACCGTCAAAGTAAAATGCTACAAAGTCTTCTGACTTAATGTCGTCTCCCGGAAGTGCTAAAAGAGCAACAAAAGGATCGTGGTCACGTGGATAAAACACCTGACCTGAATCTGGATGGTAATTAGCTTCTCTCACAAGTATATACGTTCTATTGTCATATTTCATGTCAGCAGGCAGACGACCGGTAATATAGTGATTAGCATCGTCATCATCAAGAGCTTTGCACACGTCACCTTCCCAAGTGTATACGAATTCACCGCCCATTATTCCAGCCATCGCCCCTATACCAGGGTACAATTTCCGCGATCCACTGACTGGCCATGGAGTTATTTCAACTTCCTCCTTGTCAAAATCTCTGACAATTTTACCATAACCTTTTAAAGTTTCATCGCTTGCGACCACCATTGGTACTTTGTAAGGTTTTCTATATTTAGGATCATGGGCATCATCATAACTGGGACTTCCACTCATTGCCCTGCAATGTAAATTGGATACCCAACGCTAAATGTTTAGCGATCTACTTGAAGCGCTGAAACCCCTTTTGAGTCCAGAGATTTATTTGATGTTGACCTCTCAGCCATCAATATTTATATAGTATTTAACAATATATCGTAACTTGGACAAAACACAAAATACGAGGACTGTCGTTGTGTCCTAGAATTCATTAAGTAACGAGACATGGGGCAAACTAGAAGACACAACACGATCATACATTGATATTGTTGTCACAAATGGAGCAGGAATTGTCTACCCTTCCTGTGCATCTCTTTTCCTATTGTGAACTTTCTATTTATATGTACAATGTAGCAACATCCCAGCAGCATCTGTATATGGAGTATATACCGATATTTCATTTAATACGATATTCATGAGAGTGTGATTTCTATTATGATTTCCTTGCTACTAACAAGAATGCTATATAAACCTAGGGTTCCTAGTGGTTAGCTAAAGTCACCACTTCACCACCATTCTTTAATCGCTACGGAATATATGTGTCACGGATGTGTTCCGTCTATCATTATCACTATCTCATCCATTCCTTCTTCATGACATGTCAACGGATTTGAGACAAGAGTAACACGACGGGTGCCAGTTCCTGTGTTGTGTTGTCCACTACGATTTCTGTGCAAAAAACGATGTTCTTCACTCTCGTTTTTTTTTTCGGAGTTTCATGTTTTATCATTTATTTGTATTTATTTACGCATACTCGTGTCCAACGCGATTTCCGTTTAACACGATTTTCGTGTCGTGTAACAGAAACACGACGGGTCTAGAGACACAAGAGTTGTCTACCTTTCCAGAACACCCGAATTTACCTTCGGTTAATAGTGAATGATTTGATTTGATTTATTGTGCTTAACGCCACTTTCAGCAATATTTCAGCTATATCATGGCGATCAGTTTTAGTGGTGGAAGAAGCCGGAGGACCCGGAGAGAACCACCGACCATGTGAAAGCAATTGGTAAACTTTATCACTTGCGGCTGCGAATCGAGTGCATCTTTTTTGTAATTTACAAAGCCGGGCGCGAACCCACGCCGTATTGGTGATAGGCTTGTATGAGTTGTTAGGTAATCCAACTACCTAACTCATTGAGCCACCCGGGTCCCTAATAGTGAATGTTCGTGTTGCTCAATCTTTAGTTTTGTGAATCATTGTCTGTCCTTTTTTCATTGGTCATTGTGTTGTCTGTTCTTTGATTTACGGTTTATGATTACCACTTTGGTATTTTAAACTTTTCTTGCTATTAGACAAAACATCATTACATTGTGATAAATGATGGAATCTATTGGAAAATCAGTAAAAGAAGAAATTTGCAGAATCTGTCACTTTTCTGTTTGGAAAGAGAACCAAATATAATCCATTGATATATAGGTTGGTTTGGTTTATGGTGCTTAACGCCACTTTCAACAATATTTCAGTTATATCGTGACGGTGAGTTTGATTGGTCGAGGAAACCGGAATGCCCGGAGAAAACCACCGACCTGTCGCAAGTCACTAACAACCTTTATCACATAATGTTGTATCGAGTACACCTCGCCATGAACGGGGTTCGAAGTCACAACTTTAATAGTGATAGGCACTGATTGTACAGTTGTGAATCCAACTACCATACGATCACGACCATGACAGCACCTGGCATTGACATATAGATATTAAAAATGAATTATAGACAAAACAAATTTGGATATGTTCAAAAAAAATTATGTACTATATATTTTTTTATGATATTGTGTTTGTTGTCAAAGATATGGTATGGTTTGCGTCTTATGGAAATGTAATTGCATGACCTATACATTGTATGGTAAAATGATAAATTTAAAGGGCAATAAAAGCCCACCATACATTTATTTATTTTTGTTTATTGTTAGTTGTGTTGATGTCTAGATCATGTTTTAATGCATTGAATATGTTCTTAGGAGAAGTAAATCGGCACCTGATGGTGTATTAATTAATCTGGTTTATATCATTGAATATATTCCACAACACAATTTTTTTAAATACATCTACTTACCTGAAGCCAATTCAAGTGCATGTATATCAACACCGTATTTGTTGGGACATAAATAGTTAACGGTTCTTTTTATGGAAACCTTTTGGAGTCATTTTCCAGTCGGCGTATACAACGTAGATATCTAATTTAATGCGAACGATGTTTTTTTCTGGAGTAACTAACCATCATCAGACCTGTACGCTCATAGCTAAATGATCGGAGAACCAAATAATTTAAATGTTTTAGGGAGCAAGTCAACCAAAATAAAAGAGTTAAACAGGAGTCAAAATCGTCTAGTGTTAAATATCCCTGAGATTGACCTTAGTATTGATAAATTACATGATTTAGGAACTGTAAATTTAAAACTCAAATATATCTAATTAACCGTGTCAGTGACGAAACATTGACTACTGGGCAAGGTAGGTAGGTTATGGTGTTTAACGCCACGATTTTACGCCAAAAAATCATATTTTTTCAAATTTTGGGGGTGTGCTGGATCCACACCTGAACATCACTGGGTCAATTGGAACCAAACTTTGCAGGTATTGTGTTTAAAGGTCTCCTCTACAGAGGTTCAAAGTCTTGGTCCGACATATAACATGGTCGATATAGGCAATTCTGTTACATGTATTAAGACTAAGGCCAATCTCCCAGACACTGGTCACCATAGCCGATTTTGGCTGTCCTGTTTAGGCTGTTTGGATATCTTCTTCCCAAAAACATTTACATTCTTCAGTTTTCCAATCTATTGACTTTGAGTGTACCTGACGAAGGTTATTCCAAACACAAGTCGTGCACATCTCAGATATCTACGCTTTTATTTACCATAGTTGGAATTCAAATATTTTGACACTTCATGGACCTAAACATATACCTCTAACATAAAATGATGCTAATGCAAGCCACAATAAATTTGGGCCTGGACAGCACCCATTGGTAGATGTTGGTACCGGGTCGTTTCGCCCCGAATCCCGTTCGCCCCCTGCGTCGTTTCGCCCCTATTCTCGTTCGCCCCGGGTCGTTTCGCCCTCATTTATTAATAGTGCTTTAAAAAATGAAATATGAAAAATACCATTGCAAATATTCGTATTTTGGATGTTGTAAGGCTTGTTCATGGGTACTTTATTTTTGTCTTCCTCATAATTAACATGCGTTCTTGGCCGTGTTTAATATTATGTGTTGCTTCACTCTTTGTTTGACATCTGATTAAATTTATTCTATTTTAGCATTTGATGCGTAATTCATTAAAAAAGAGGTTATTTGCGCACTTGTACAGCATCTTAGTCATTTCATGCACTTTTGCGTTGGTACAAAAAAAACCAACCTTTTTACTGTTCTTGTGTGGTTTTTTGTAAATTTTGCAAAAAAAGTTTCGCATGAGATCTTTGACAAAAGTAGACCAAAATGAATGAATTATTTTTTTGTGTATGTACAACTAATAAATAAATATTTAAAGTAGATCAAAATGAATGAATTATTATTTTTTTGGCATACTAATAAATAAATAATTACTAAAAAATTGTCGAAAAAGACTTCATCTATTATAATATAATAGCGATTAAGTGGGGCGAATCGACTCACTTTCCGGGGCGAAACGACCAATGTGATCAATGATATGAGGTGAGAGGTCATTGTTTGCTTTGTTGAAAGGAAGGGACTTGTAACAATTAAACCTTCATTTAATTTATTAACAAAAGTTTTAATTATGCATTAAGCTTTAAAGGTACTGACAAATATATTCCCCATTCGTCCGCCGTGTCAATGTTTACACATGCATGAACAGCTCCTTGTTTGCCTAAGAACACAGCTCGATCGCTGATTGGATAAACTTGTTGATGCCAGATATCGGCATGTATCTGAACACCAAATGAACCGTCAAAGTAAAATGCTACAAAGTCTTCTGACTTAATGTCGTCTCCCGGAAGTGCTAAAAGAGCAACAAAAGGATCGTGGTCACGTGGATAAAACACCTGACCTGAATCTGGATGGTAATTAGCTTCTCTCACAAGTACATACGTTCTATTGTCATATTTCATGTCAGCAGGCAGACGACCGGTAATATAGTGATTAGCATCGTCATCATCAAGAGCTTTGCACACGTCACCTTCCCAAGTGTATACGAATTCACCGCCCATTATTCCAGCCATCGCCCCTGTACCAGGGTACAATTTCCGCGATCCACTGACTGGCCATGGAGTTATTTCAACTTCCTCCTTGTCAAAATCTCTGACAATTTTACCATAACCTTTTAAAGTTTCATCGCTTGCGACCACCATTGGTACTTTGTAAGGTTTTCTATATTTAGGATCATGGGCATCATCATAACTGGGACTTCCACTCATTGCCCTGCAATGTAAATTGGATACCCAACGCTAAATGTTTAGCGATCTACTTGAAGCGCTGAAACCCCTTTTGAGTCCAGAGATTTATTTGATGTTGACCTCTCAGCCATCAATATTTATAAAGTATTTAACAATATATCGTAACTTGGACAAAACACAAAATACGAGGACTGTCGTTGTGTCCTAGAATTCATTAAGTAACGAGACATCATTAAGTAACGAGACATGGGGCAAACTAGAAGACACAACACGATCATACATTGATATAGTTGTCACAAATGGAGCAGGAATTGTCTACCCTTCCTGTGCATCTCTTTTCCTATTGTGGACTTTCTATTTATATATACAATGTAGCAACATCCCAGCAGCATCTGTATATGGAGTATATACCGATATTTCATTTAATACGATATTCATGAGAGTGTGATTTCTATTATGATTTCCTTGCTACTAACAAGAATGCTATATAAACCTAGGGTTCCTAGTGGTTAGCTAAAGTCACCACTTCACCACCATTCTTTAATCGCTACGGAATATATGTGTCACGGATGTGTTCCGTCTATCATTATCACTATCTCATCCATTCCTTCTTCATGACATGTCAACGGATTTGAGACAAGAGTAACACGACGGGTGCCAGTTCCTGTGTTGTGTTGTCCACTACGATTTCTGTGCAAAAAACGATGTTCTTCACTCTCGTTTTTTTTTTCGGAGTTTCATGTTTTATCATTTATTTGTATTTATTTACGCATACTCGTGTCCAACGCGATTTCCATTTAACACGATTTTCGTGTCGTGTAACAGAAACACTACGGGTCTAGAGACACAAGAGTTGTCTACCTTTCCAGAACACCCGAATTTACCTTCGGTTAATAGTGAATGATTTGATTTGATTTATTGTGCTTAACGCCACTTTCAGCAATATTTCAGCTATATCATGGCGATCAGTTTTAGTGGTGGAAGAAGCCGGAGTACCCGGAGAGAACCACCGACCATGTGAAAGCAATTGGTAAACTTTATCACTTGCGGCTGCGAGTCGAGTGCATCTTTTTTGTAATTTACAAAGCCGGGCGCGAACCCACGCCGTATTGGTGATAGGCTTGTATGAGTTGTTAGGTAATCCAACTACCTAACTCACTGAGCCACCCGGGTCCCTAATAGTGAATGTTCGTGTTGCTCAATCTTTAGTTTTGTGAATCATTGTCTGTCCTTTTTTCATTGGTCATTGTGTTGTCTGTTCTTTGATTTACGGTTTATGATTACCACTTTGGTATTTTAAACTTTTCTTGCTATTAGACAAAACATCATTACATTGTGATAAATGATGGAATCTATTGGAAAATCAGTAAAAGAAGAAATTTGCAGCATCTGTCACTTTTCTGTTTGGAAAGAGAACCAAATATAATCCCATTGATATATAGGTTGGTTTGGTTTATGGTGCTTAACGCCACTTTCAACAATATTTCAGTTATATCGTGACGGTGAGTTTGATTGGTCGAGGAAACCGGAATGCCCGGAGAAAACCACCGACCTGTCGCAAGTCACTAACAACCTTTATCACATAATGTTGTATCGAGTACACCTCGCCATGAACGGGGTTCGAAGTCACAACTTTAATAGTGATAGGCACTGATTGTACAGTTGTGAATCCAACTACCATACGATCACGACCATGACAGCACCTGGCATTGACATATAGATATTAAAAATGAATTATAGACAAAACAAATTTGGATATGTTCAAAAAAAATTATGTACTATATATTTTTTTATGATATTGTGTTTGTTGTCAAAGATATGGTATGGTTTGCGTCTTATGGAAATGTAATTGCATGACCTATACATTGTATGGTAAAATGATAAATTTAAAGGGCAATAAAAGCCCACCATACATTTATTTATTTTTGTTTATTGTTAGTTGTGTTGATGTCTAGATCATGTTTTAATGCATTGAATATGTTCTTAGGAGAAGTAAATCGGCACCTGATGGTGTATTAATTAATCTGGTTTATATCATTGAATATATTCCACAACACAATTTTTTTAAATACATCTACTTACCTGAAGCCAATTCAAGTGCATGTATATCAACACCGTATTTGTTGGGACATAAATAGTTAACGGTTCTTTTTATGGAAACCTTTTGGAGTCATTTTCCAGTCGGCGTATACAACGTAGATATCTAATTTAATGCGAACGATGTTTTTTTCTGGAGTAACTAACCATCATCAGACCTGTACGCTCATAGCTAAATGATCGGAGAACCAAATAATTTAAATGTTTTAGGGAGCAAGTCAACCAAAATAAAAGAGTTAAACAGGAGTCAAAATCGTCTAGTGTTAAATATCCCTGAGATTGACCTTAGTATTGATAAATTACATGATTTAGGAACTGTAAATTTAAAACTCAAATATATCTAATTAACCGTGTCAGTGACGAAACATTGACTACTGGGCAAGGTAGGTAGGTTATGGTGTTTAACGCCACGATTTTACGCCAAAAAATCATATTTTTTCAAATTTTGGGGGTGTGCTGGATCCACACCTGAACATCACTGGGTCAATTGGAACCAAACTTTGCAGGTATTGTGTTTAAAGGTCTCCTCTACAGAGGTTCAAAGTCTTGGTCCGACATATAACATGGTCGATATAGGCAATTCTGTTACATGTATTAAGACTAAGGCCAATCTCCCAGACACTGGTCACCATAGCCGATTTTGGCTGTCCTGTTTAGGCTGTTTGGATATCTTCTTCCCAAAAACATTTACATTCTTCAGTTTTCCAATCTATTGACTTTGAGTGTACCTGACGAAGGTTATTCCAAACACAAGTCGTGCACATCTCAGATATCTACGCTTTTATTTACCATAGTTGGAATTCAAATATTTTGACACTTCATGGACCTAAACATATACCTCTAACATAAAATGATGCTAATGCAAGCCACAATAAATTTGGGCCTGGACAGCACCCATTGGTAGATGTTGGTACCGGGTCGTTTCGCCCTGAATCCCGTTCGCCCCTGAGTCGTTTCGCCCCTATTTTCGTTCGCCCCGGGTCGTTTCGCCCCTATTCTCGTTCGCCCCGGGTCGTTTCGCCCTCATTTATTAATAGTGCTTTAAAAAATGAAATATGACAAATACCATTGCAAATATTCGTATTTTGGATGTTGTAAGGCTTGTTCATGGGTACTTTATTTTTGTCTTCCTCATAATTAACATGCGTTCTTGGCCGTGTTTAATATTATGTGTTGCTTCACTCTTTGTTTGACATCTGATTAAATTTATTCTATTTTAGCATTTGATGCGTAATTCATTAAAAAAGAGCTTATTTGCGCACTTGTACAGCATCTTAGTCATTTCATGCACTTTTGCGTTGGTACAAAAAAAACCAACCTTTTTACTGTTCTTGTGTGGTTTTTTGTAAATTTTGCCAAAAAAATTTCGCTTGAGATCTTTGACAAAAGTAGACCAAAATGAATGAATTATTTTTTTTTTGTATGTACAACTAATAAATAAATATTTAAAGTAGATCAAAATGAATGAATTATTATTTTTTTTGCATACTAATAAATAAATAATTACTAAAAAATTGTCGAAAAAGACTTCATCTATTATAATATAATAGCGATTAAGTGGGGCGAATCGACTCACTTTCCGGGGCGAAACGACCAATGTGATCAATGATATGAGGTGAGAGGTCATTGTTTGCTTTGTTGAAAGGAAGGGACTTGTAACAATTAAACCTTCATTTAATTTATTAACAAAAGTTTTAATTATGCATTAAGCTTTAAAGGTACTGACAAATATATTCCCCATTCGTCCGCCGTGTCAATGTTTACACATGCATGAACAGCTCCTTGTTTGCCTAAGAACACAGCTCGATCGCTGATTGGATAAACTTGTTGATGCCAGATATCGGCATGTATCTGAACACCAAATGAACCGTCAAAGTAAAATGCTACAAAGTCTTCTGACTTAATGTCGTCTCCCGGAAGTGCTAAAAGAGCAACAAAAGGATCGTGGTCACGTGGATAAAACACCTGACCTGAATCTGGATGGTAATTAGCTTCTCTCACAAGTATATACGTTCTATTGTCATATTTCATGTCAGCAGGCAGACGACCGGTAATATAGTGATTAGCATCGTCATCATCAAGAGCTTTGCACACGTCACCTTCCCAAGTGTATACGAATTCACCGCCCATTATTCCAGCCATCGCCCCTATACCAGGGTACAATTTCCGCGATCCACTGACTGGCCATGGAGTTATTTCAACTTCCTCCTTGTCAAAATCTCTGACAATTTTACCATAACCTTTTAAAGTTTCATCGCTTGCGACCACCATTGGTACTTTGTAAGGTTTTCTATATTTAGGATCATGGGCATCATCATAACTGGGACTTCCACTCATTGCCCTGCAATGTAAATTGGATACCCAACGCTAAATGTTTAGCGATCTACTTGAAGCGCTGAAACCCCTTTTGAGTCCAGAGATTTATTTGATGTTGACCTCTCAGCCATCAATATTTATATAGTATTTAACAATATATCGTAACTTGGACAAAACACAAAATACGAGGACTGTCGTTGTGTCCTAGAATTCATTAAGTAACGAGACATGGGGCAAACTAGAAGACACAACACGATCATACATTGATATTGTTGTCACAAATGGAGCAGGAATTGTCTACCCTTCCTGTGCATCTCTTTTCCTATTGTGAACTTTCTATTTATATGTACAATGTAGCAACATCCCAGCAGCATCTGTATATGGAGTATATACCGATATTTCATTTAATACGATATTCATGAGAGTGTGATTTCTATTATGATTTCCTTGCTACTAACAAGAATGCTATATAAACCTAGGGTTCCTAGTGGTTAGCTAAAGTCACCACTTCACCACCATTCTTTAATCGCTACGGAATATATGTGTCACGGATGTGTTCCGTCTATCATTATCACTATCTCATCCATTCCTTCTTCATGACATGTCAACGGATTTGAGACAAGAGTAACACGACGGGTGCCAGTTCCTGTGTTGTGTTGTCCACTACGATTTCTGTGCAAAAAACGATGTTCTTCACTCTCGTTTTTTTTTTCGGAGTTTCATGTTTTATCATTTATTTGTATTTATTTACGCATACTCGTGTCCAACGCGATTTCCGTTTAACACGATTTTCGTGTCGTGTAACAGAAACACGACGGGTCTAGAGACACAAGAGTTGTCTACCTTTCCAGAACACCCGAATTTACCTTCGGTTAATAGTGAATGATTTGATTTGATTTATTGTGCTTAACGCCACTTTCAGCAATATTTCAGCTATATCATGGCGATCAGTTTTAGTGGTGGAAGAAGCCGGAGGACCCGGAGAGAACCACCGACCATGTGAAAGCAATTGGTAAACTTTATCACTTGCGGCTGCGAATCGAGTGCATCTTTTTTGTAATTTACAAAGCCGGGCGCGAACCCACGCCGTATTGGTGATAGGCTTGTATGAGTTGTTAGGTAATCCAACTACCTAACTCATTGAGCCACCCGGGTCCCTAATAGTGAATGTTCGTGTTGCTCAATCTTTAGTTTTGTGAATCATTGTCTGTCCTTTTTTCATTGGTCATTGTGTTGTCTGTTCTTTGATTTACGGTTTATGATTACCACTTTGGTATTTTAAACTTTTCTTGCTATTAGACAAAACATCATTACATTGTGATAAATGATGGAATCTATTGGAAAATCAGTAAAAGAAGAAATTTGCAGAATCTGTCACTTTTCTGTTTGGAAAGAGAACCAAATATAATCCATTGATATATAGGTTGGTTTGGTTTATGGTGCTTAACGCCACTTTCAACAATATTTCAGTTATATCGTGACGGTGAGTTTGATTGGTCGAGGAAACCGGAATGCCCGGAGAAAACCACCGACCTGTCGCAAGTCACTAACAACCTTTATCACATAATGTTGTATCGAGTACACCTCGCCATGAACGGGGTTCGAAGTCACAACTTTAATAGTGATAGGCACTGATTGTACAGTTGTGAATCCAACTACCATACGATCACGACCATGACAGCACCTGGCATTGACATATAGATATTAAAAATGAATTATAGACAAAACAAATTTGGATATGTTCAAAAAAAATTATGTACTATATATTTTTTTATGATATTGTGTTTGTTGTCAAAGATATGGTATGGTTTGCGTCTTATGGAAATGTAATTGCATGACCTATACATTGTATGGTAAAATGATAAATTTAAAGGGCAATAAAAGCCCACCATACATTTATTTATTTTTGTTTATTGTTAGTTGTGTTGATGTCTAGATCATGTTTTAATGCATTGAATATGTTCTTAGGAGAAGTAAATCGGCACCTGATGGTGTATTAATTAATCTGGTTTATATCATTGAATATATTCCACAACACAATTTTTTTAAATACATCTACTTACCTGAAGCCAATTCAAGTGCATGTATATCAACACCGTATTTGTTGGGACATAAATAGTTAACGGTTCTTTTTATGGAAACCTTTTGGAGTCATTTTCCAGTCGGCGTATACAACGTAGATATCTAATTTAATGCGAACGATGTTTTTTTCTGGAGTAACTAACCATCATCAGACCTGTACGCTCATAGCTAAATGATCGGAGAACCAAATAATTTAAATGTTTTAGGGAGCAAGTCAACCAAAATAAAAGAGTTAAACAGGAGTCAAAATCGTCTAGTGTTAAATATCCCTGAGATTGACCTTAGTATTGATAAATTACATGATTTAGGAACTGTAAATTTAAAACTCAAATATATCTAATTAACCGTGTCAGTGACGAAACATTGACTACTGGGCAAGGTAGGTAGGTTATGGTGTTTAACGCCACGATTTTAAGCCAAAAAATCATATTTTTTCAAATTTTGGGGGTGTGCTGGATCCACACCTGAACATCACTGGGTCAATTGGAACCAAACTTTGCAGGTATTGTGTTTAAAGGTCTCCTCTACAGAGGTTCAAAGTCTTGGTCCGACATATAACATGGTCGATATAGGCAATTCTGTTACATGTATTAAGACTAAGGCCAATCTCCCAGACACTGGTCACCATAGCCGATTTTGGCTGTCCTGTTTAGGCTGTTTGGATATCTTCTTCCCAAAAACATTTACATTCTTCAGTTTTCCAATCTATTGACTTTGAGTGTACCTGACGAAGGTTATTCCAAACACAAGTCGTGCACATCTCAGATATCTACGCTTTTATTTACCATAGTTGGAATTCAAATATTTTGACACTTCATGGACCTAAACATATACCTCTAACATAAAATGATGCTAATGCAAGCCACAATAAATTTGGGCCTGGACAGCACCCATTGGTAGATGTTGGTACCGGGTCGTTTCGCCCCGAATCCCGTTCGCCCCCTGCGTCGTTTCGCCCCTATTCTCGTTCGCCCCGGGTCGTTTCGCCCTCATTTATTAATAGTGCTTTAAAAAATGAAATATGAAAAATACCATTGCAAATATTCGTATTTTGGATGTTGTAAGGCTTGTTCATGGGTACTTTATTTTTGTCTTCCTCATAATTAACATGCGTTCTTGGCCGTGTTTAATATTATGTGTTGCTTCACTCTTTGTTTGACATCTGATTAAATTTATTCTATTTTAGCATTTGATGCGTAATTCATTAAAAAAGAGGTTATTTGCGCACTTGTACAGCATCTTAGTCATTTCATGCACTTTTGCGTTGGTACAAAAAAAACCAACCTTTTTACTGTTCTTGTGTGGTTTTTTGTAAATTTTGCAAAAAAAGTTTCGCATGAGATCTTTGACAAAAGTAGACCAAAATGAATGAATTATTTTTTTGTGTATGTACAACTAATAAATAAATATTTAAAGTAGATCAAAATGAATGAATTATTATTTTTTTGGCATACTAATAAATAAATAATTACTAAAAAATTGTCGAAAAAGACTTCATCTATTATAATATAATAGCGATTAAGTGGGGCGAATCGACTCACTTTCCGGGGCGAAACGACCAATGTGATCAATGATATGAGGTGAGAGGTCATTGTTTGCTTTGTTGAAAGGAAGGGACTTGTAACAATTAAACCTTCATTTAATTTATTAACAAAAGTTTTAATTATGCATTAAGCTTTAAAGGTACTGACAAATATATTCCCCATTCGTCCGCCGTGTCAATGTTTACACATGCATGAACAGCTCCTTGTTTGCCTAAGAACACAGCTCGATCGCTGATTGGATAAACTTGTTGATGCCAGATATCGGCATGTATCTGAACACCAAATGAACCGTCAAAGTAAAATGCTACAAAGTCTTCTGACTTAATGTCGTCTCCCGGAAGTGCTAAAAGAGCAACAAAAGGATCGTGGTCACGTGGATAAAACACCTGACCTGAATCTGGATGGTAATTAGCTTCTCTCACAAGTACATACGTTCTATTGTCATATTTCATGTCAGCAGGCAGACGACCGGTAATATAGTGATTAGCATCGTCATCATCAAGAGCTTTGCACACGTCACCTTCCCAAGTGTATACGAATTCACCGCCCATTATTCCAGCCATCGCCCCTGTACCAGGGTACAATTTCCGCGATCCACTGACTGGCCATGGAGTTATTTCAACTTCCTCCTTGTCAAAATCTCTGACAATTTTACCATAACCTTTTAAAGTTTCATCGCTTGCGACCACCATTGGTACTTTGTAAGGTTTTCTATATTTAGGATCATGGGCATCATCATAACTGGGACTTCCACTCATTGCCCTGCAATGTAAATTGGATACCCAACGCTAAATGTTTAGCGATCTACTTGAAGCGCTGAAACCCCTTTTGAGTCCAGAGATTTATTTGATGTTGACCTCTCAGCCATCAATATTTATAAAGTATTTAACAATATATCGTAACTTGGACAAAACACAAAATACGAGGACTGTCGTTGTGTCCTAGAATTCATTAAGTAACGAGACATCATTAAGTAACGAGACATGGGGCAAACTAGAAGACACAACACGATCATACATTGATATAGTTGTCACAAATGGAGCAGGAATTGTCTACCCTTCCTGTGCATCTCTTTTCCTATTGTGGACTTTCTATTTATATATACAATGTAGCAACATCCCAGCAGCATCTGTATATGGAGTATATACCGATATTTCATTTAATACGATATTCATGAGAGTGTGATTTCTATTATGATTTCCTTGCTACTAACAAGAATGCTATATAAACCTAGGGTTCCTAGTGGTTAGCTAAAGTCACCACTTCACCACCATTCTTTAATCGCTACGGAATATATGTGTCACGGATGTGTTCCGTCTATCATTATCACTATCTCATCCATTCCTTCTTCATGACATGTCAACGGATTTGAGACAAGAGTAACACGACGGGTGCCAGTTCCTGTGTTGTGTTGTCCACTACGATTTCTGTGCAAAAAACGATGTTCTTCACTCTCGTTTTTTTTTTCGGAGTTTCATGTTTTATCATTTATTTGTATTTATTTACGCATACTCGTGTCCAACGCGATTTCCATTTAACACGATTTTCGTGTCGTGTAACAGAAACACTACGGGTCTAGAGACACAAGAGTTGTCTACCTTTCCAGAACACCCGAATTTACCTTCGGTTAATAGTGAATGATTTGATTTGATTTATTGTGCTTAACGCCACTTTCAGCAATATTTCAGCTATATCATGGCGATCAGTTTTAGTGGTGGAAGAAGCCGGAGTACCCGGAGAGAACCACCGACCATGTGAAAGCAATTGGTAAACTTTATCACTTGCGGCTGCGAGTCGAGTGCATCTTTTTTGTAATTTACAAAGCCGGGCGCGAACCCACGCCGTATTGGTGATAGGCTTGTATGAGTTGTTAGGTAATCCAACTACCTAACTCACTGAGCCACCCGGGTCCCTAATAGTGAATGTTCGTGTTGCTCAATCTTTAGTTTTGTGAATCATTGTCTGTCCTTTTTTCATTGGTCATTGTGTTGTCTGTTCTTTGATTTACGGTTTATGATTACCACTTTGGTATTTTAAACTTTTCTTGCTATTAGACAAAACATCATTACATTGTGATAAATGATGGAATCTATTGGAAAATCAGTAAAGAAGAAATTTGCAGAATCTGTCACTTTTCTGTTTGGAAAGAGAACCAAATATAATCCCATTGATATATAGGTTGGTTTGGTTTATGGTGCTTAACGCCACTTTCAACAATATTTCAGTTATATCGTGACGGTGAGCTTGATTGGTCGAGGAAACCGGAATGCCCGGAGAAAACCACCGACCTGTCGCAAGTCACTAACAACCTTTATCACATAATGTTGTATCGAGTACACCTCGCCATGAACGGGGTTCGAAGTCACAACTTTAATAGTGATAGGCATTGATTGTACAGTTGTAAATCCAACTACCATACGATCACGACCATGACAGCACCTGGCATTGACATATAGATATTAAAAATGAATTATAGACAAAACAAATTTGGATATGTTCAAAACAAATTATGTACTATATATTTTTTTATGATATTGTGTTTGTTGTCAAAGATATGGTATGGTTTACGTCTTATGGAAATGTAATTGCATGACCTATACATTGTATGTTAAAATGATAAATTTAAAGGGCAATAAAAGCCCACCATACATTTATTTATTTTTGTTTATTGTTAGTTGTGTTGATGTCTAGATCATGTTTTAATGCATTGAATATGTTCTTAGGAGAAGTAAATCGGCACCTGATGGTGTATTAATTAATCTGGTTTATATCATTGAATATATTCCACAACACAATTTTTTTAAATACATCTACTTACCTGAAGCCAATTCAAGTGCATGTATATCAACACCGTATTTGTTGGGACATAAATAGTTAACGGTTCTTTTTATGGAAACCTTTTGGAGTCATTTTCCAGTCGGCGTATACAACGTAGATATCTAATTTAATGGGAACGATGTTTTTTTCTGGAGTAACTAACCATCATCAGACCTGTACGCTCATAGCTAAATGATCGGAGAACCAAATAATTTAAATATTTTAGGGAGCAAGTCAACCAAAATAAAAGAGTTAAACAGGAGTCAAAATCGTCTAGTGTTAAATATCCCTGAGATTGACCTTAGTATTGATAAATTACATGATTTAGGAACTGTAAATTTAAAACTCAAATATATCTAATTAACCGTGTCAGTGACGAAACATTGACTACTGGGCAAGGTAGGTAGGTTATTGTGTTTAACGCCACGATTTTACGCCAAAAAATCATATTTTTTCAAATTTTAGGGGTGTGCTGGATCCACACCTGAACATCACTGGGTCAATTGGAACCAAACTTTGCAGGTATTGTGTTTAAAGGTCTCCTCTACAGAGGTTCAAAGTCTTGGTCCGACATATAACATGGTCGGCAATTCTGTTACATGTATTAAGACTAAGGCCAATCTCCCAGGCATTGGTCACCATAGCCGATTTTGGCTGTCCTGTTTAGGCTGTTTGGATATCTTCTTCCCAAAAACATTTACATTCTTCAGTTTTCCAATCTATTGACTTTGAGTGTACCTGACGAAGGTTATTCCAAACACAAGTCGTGCACATCTCAGATATCTACGCTTTTATTTACCATAGTTGGAATTCAAATATTTTGACACTTCATGGACCTAAACATATACCTCTAACATAAAATGATGCTAATGCAAGCCACAATAAATTTGGGCCTGGACAGCACCCATTGGTAGATGTTGGTACCGGGTCGTGTCGCCCCGAATCCCGTTCGCCCCCTGAGTCGTTTCGCCCCTATTTTCGTTCGCCCCGGGTCGTTTCGCCCTCATTTATTAATAGTGCTTTAAAAAATGAAATATGAAAAATACCATTGCAAATATTCGTATTTTGGATGTTGTAAGGCTTGTTCATGGGTACTTTATTTTTGTCTTCCTCATAATTAACATGCGTTCTTGGCCGTGTTTAATATTATGTGTTGCTTCACTCTTTGTTTGACATCTGATTAAATTTATTCTATTTTAGCATTTGATGCGTAATTCATTAAAAAAGAGGTTATTTGCGCACTTGTACAGCATCTTAGTCATTTCATGCACTTTTGCGTTGGTACAAAAAAAACCCAACCTTTTTACTGTTCTTGTGTGGTTTTTTGTAAATTTTACCAAAAAAGTTTCGCTTGAGATCTTTGACAAAAGTAGACCAAAATGAATGAATTATTTTTTTTTTGTATGTACAACTAATAAATAAATATTTAAAGTAGATCAAAATGAATGAATTATTATTTTTTTTGCATACTAATAAATAAATAATTACCAAACAATTGTCGAAAAAGACTTCATCTATTATAATATAATAGCGATTAAGTGGGGCGAATCGACTCACTTTCCGGGGCGAAACGACCAATGTGATCAATGATATGAGGTGAGAGGTCATTGTTTGCTTTGTTGAAAGGAAGGGACTTGTAACAATTAAACCTTCATTTAATTTATTAACAAAAGTTTTAATTATGCATTAAGCTTTAAAGGTACTGACAAATATATTCCCCATTCGTCCGCCGTGTCAATGTTTACACATGCATGAACAGCTCCTTGTTTGCCCAAGAACACAGCTCGATCGCTGATTGGATAAACTTGTTGATGCCAGATATCGGCATGTATCTGAACACCAAATGAACCGTCAAAGTAAAATGCTACAAAGTCTTCTGACTTAATGTCGTCTCCCGGAAGTGCTAAAAGAGCAACAAAAGGATCGTGGTCACGTGGATAAAACACCTGACCTGAATCTGGATGGTAATTAGCTTCTCTCACAAGTACATACGTTCTATTGTCATATTTCATGTCAGCAGGCAGACGACCGGTAATATAGTGATTAGCATCGACATCATCAAGAGCTTTGCACACGTCACCTTCCCAAGTGTATACGAATTCACCGCCCATTATTCCAGCCATCGCCCCTATACCAGGGTACAATTTCCGCGATCCACTGACTGGCCATGGAGTTATTTCAACTTCCTCCTTGTCAAAATCTCTGACAATTTTACCATAACCTTTTAAAGTTTCATCGCTTGCGACCACCATTGGTACTTTGTAAGGTTTTCTATATTTAGGATCATGGGCATCATCATAACTGGGACTTCCACTCATTGCCCTGCAATGTAAATTGGATACCCAACGCTAAATGTTTAGCGATCTACTTGAAGCGCTGAAACCCCTTTTGAGTCCAGAGATTTATTTGATGTTGACCTCTCAGCCATCAATATTTATAAAGTATTTAACAATATATCGTAACTTGGACAAAACACAAAATACGAGGACTGTCGTTGTGTCCTAGAATTCATTAAGTAACGAGACATGGGGCAAACTAGAAGACACAACACGATCATACATTGATATAGTTGTCACAAATGGAGCAGGAATTGTCTACCCTTCCTGTGCATCTCTTTTCCTATTGTGGACTTTCTATTTATATGTACAATGTAGCAACATCCCAGCAGCATCTGTATATGGAGTATATACCGATATTTCATTTAATACGATATTCATGAGAGTGTGATTTCTATTATGATTTCCTTGCTACTAACAAGAATGCTATATAAACCTAGGGTTCCTAGTGGTTAGCTAAAGTCACCACTTCACCACCATTCTTTAATCGCTACGGAATATCTGTGTCACGGATGTGTTCCGTCTATCATTATCACTATCTCATCCATTCCTTCTTCATGACATGTCAACGGATTTGAGACAAGAGTAACACGACGGGTGCCAGTTCCTGTGTTGTGTTGTCCACTACGATTTCCGTGAAAAAAACGATGTTTTTTCCGTGAAAAAAACGATGTTCTTCACTCTCGTTTTTTTTTTTCGGAGTTTCATGTTTTATCATTTATTTGTATTTATTTACGCATACTCGTGTCCAACGCGATTTCCATTTAACACGATTTTCGTGTCGTGTAACAGAAACACTACGGGTCTAGAGACACAAGAGTTGTCTACCTTTCCAGAACACCCGAATTTACCTTCGGTTAATAGTGAATGATTTGTTTTGATTTATTGTGCTTAACGCCACTTTCAGCAATATTTCAGCTATATCATGGCGATCAGTTTTAGTGGTGGAAGAAGCCGGAGTACCCGGAGAGAACCACCGACCATGTGAAAGCAATTGGTAAACTTTATCACTTGCGGCTGCGAGTCGAGTGCATCTTTTTTGTAATTTACAAAGCCGGGCGCGAACCCACGCCGTATTGGTGATAGGCTTGTATGAGTTGTTAGGTAATCCAACTACCTAACTCATTGAGCCACCCGGGTCCCTAATAGTGAATGTTCGTGTTGCTCAATCTTTAGTTTTGTGAATCATTGTCTGTCCTTTTTTCATTGGTCATTGTGTTGTCTGTTCTTTGATTTACGGTTTATGATTACCACTTTGGTATTTTAAACTTTTCTTGCTATTAGACAAAACATCATTACATTGTGATAAATGATGGAATCTATTGGAAAATCAGTAAAAGAAGAAATTTGCAGAATCTGTCACTTTTCTGTTTGGAAAGAGAACCAAATATAATCCATTGATATATAGGTTGGTTTGGTTTATGGTGCTTAACGCCACTTTCAACAATATTTCAGTTATATCGTGACGGTGAGTTTGATTGGTCGAGGAAACCGGAATGCCCGGAGAAAACCACCGACCTGTCGCAAGTCACTAACAACCTTTATCACATAATGTTGTATCGAGTACACCTCGCCATGAACGGGGTTCGAAGTCACAACTTTAATAGTGATAGGCACTGATTGTACAGTTGTGAATCCAACTACCATACGATCACGACCATGACAGCACCTGGCATTGACATATAGATATTAAAAATGAATTATAGACAAAACAAATTTGGATATGTTCAAAACAAATTATGTACTATATATTTTTTTATGATATTGTGTTTGTTGTCAAAGATATGGTATGGTTTGCGTCTTATGGAAATGTAATTGCATGACCTATACATTGTATGTTAAAATGATAAATTTAAAGGGCAATAAAAGCCCACCATACATTTATTTATTTTTGTTTATTGTTAGTTGTGTTGATGTCTAGATCATGTTTTAATGCATTGAATATGTTCTTAGGAGAAGTAAATCGGCACCTGATGGTGTATTAATTAATCTGGTTTATATCATTGAATATATTCCACAACACAATTTTTTTAAATACATCTACTTACCTGAAGCCAATTCAAGTGCATGTATATCAACACCGTATTTGTTGGGACATAAATAGTTAACGGTTCTTTTTATGGAAACCTTTTGGAGTCATTTTCCAGTCGGCGTATACAACGTAGATATCTAATTTAATGGGAACGATGTTTTTTTCTGGAGTAACTAACCATCATCAGACCTGTACGCTCATAGCTAAATGATCGGAGAACCAAATAATTTAAATATTTTAGGGAGCAAGTCAACCAAAATAAAAGAGTTAAACAGGAGTCAAAATCGTCTAGTGTTAAATATCCCTGAGATTGACCTTAGTATTGATAAATTACATGATTTAGGAACTGTAAATTTAAAACTCAAATATATCTAATTAACCGTGTCAGTGACGAAACATTGACTACTGGGCAAGGTAGGTAGGTTATTGTGTTTAACGCCACGATTTTACGCCAAAAAATCATATTTTTTCAAATTTTAGGGGTGTGCTGGATCCACACCTGAACATCACTGGGTCAATTGGAACCAAACTTTGCAGGTATTGTGTTTAAAGGTCTCCTCTACAGAGGTTCAAAGTCTTGGTCCGACATATAACATGGTCGGCAATTTTGTTACATGTATTAAGACTAAGGCCAATCTCCCAGGCATTGGTCACCATAGCCGATTTTGGCTGTCCTGTTTAGGCTGTTTGGATATCTTCTTCCCAAAAACATTTACATTCTTCAGTTTTCCAATCTATTGACTTTGAGTGTACCTGACGAAGGTTATTCCAAACACAAGTCGTGCACATCTCAGATATCTACGCTTTTATTTACCATAGTTGGAATTCAAATATTTTGACACTTCATGGACCTAAACATATACCTCTAACATAAAATGATGCTAATGCAAGCCACAATAAATTTGGGCCTGGACAGCACCCATTGGTAGATGTTGGTACCGGGTCGTGTCGCCCCGAATCCCGTTCGCCCCCTGAGTCGTTTCGCCCCTATTTTCGTTCGCCCCGGGTCGTTTCGCCCTCATTTATTAATAGTGCTTTAAAAAATGAAATATGAAAAATACCATTGCAAATATTCGTATTTTGGATGTTGTAAGGCTTGTTCATGTGTACTTTATTTTTGTCTTCCTCATAATTAACATGCGTTCTTGGCCGTGTTTAATATTATGTGTTGCTTCACTCTTTGTTTGACATCTGATTAAATTTATTCTATTTTAGCATTTGATGCGTAATTCATTAAAAAAGAGGTTATTTGCGCACTTGTACAGCATCTTAGTCATTTCATGCACTTTTGCGTTGGTACAAAAAAAACCCAACCTTTTTACTGTTCTTGTGTGGTTTTTTGTAAATTTTGCCAAAAAAGTTTCGCTTGAGATCTTTGACAAAAGTAGACCAAAATGAATGAATTATTTTTTTTTTGTATGTACAACTAATAAATAAATATTTAAAGTAGATCAAAATGAATGAATTATTATTTTTTTGCATACTAATAAATAAATAATTACCAAACAATTGTCGAAAAAGACTTCATCTATTATAATATAATAGCGATTAAGTGGGGCGAATCGACTCACTTTCCGGGGCGAAACGACCAATGTGATCAATGATATGAGGTGAGAGGTCATTGTTTGCTTTGTTGAAAGGAAGGGACTTGTAACAATTAAACCTTCATTTAATTTATTAACAAAAGTTTTAATTATGCATTAAGCTTTAAAGGTACTGACAAATATATTCCCCATTCGTCCGCCGTGTCAATGTTTACACATGCATGAACAGCTCCTTGTTTGCCCAAGAACACAGCTCGATCGCTGATTGGATAAACTTGTTGATGCCAGATATCGGCATGTATCTGAACACCAAATGAACCGTCAAAGTAAAATGCTACAAAGTCTTCTGACTTAATGTCGTCTCCCGGAAGTGCTAAAAGAGCAACAAAAGGATCGTGGTCACGTGGATAAAACACCTGACCTGAATCTGGATGGTAATTAGCTTCTCTCACAAGTACATACGTTCTATTGTCATATTTCATGTCAGCAGGCAGACGACCGGTAATATAGTGATTAGCATCGACATCATCAAGAGCTTTGCACACGTCACCTTCCCAAGTGTATACGAATTCACCGCCCATTATTCCAGCCATCGCCCCTATACCAGGGTACAATTTCCGCGATCCACTGACTGGCCATGGAGTTATTTCAACTTCCTCCTTGTCAAAATCTCTGACAATTTTACCATAACCTTTTAAAGTTTCATCGCTTGCGACCACCATTGGTACTTTGTAAGGTTTTCTATATTTAGGATCATGGGCATCATCATAACTGGGACTTCCACTCATTGCCCTGCAATGTAAATTGGATACCCAACGCTAAATGTTTAGCGATCTACTTGAAGCGCTGAAACCCCTTTTGAGTCCAGAGATTTATTTGATGTTGACCTCTCAGCCATCAATATTTATAAAGTATTTAACAATATATCGTAACTTGGACAAAACACAAAATACGAGGACTGTCGTTGTGTCCTAGAATTCATTAAGTAACGAGACATGGGGCAAACTAGAAGACACAACACGATCATACATTGATATAGTTGTCACAAATGGAGCAGGAATTGTCTACCCTTCCTGTGCATCTCTTTTCCTATTGTGGACTTTCTATTTATATGTACAATGCAGCAACATCCCAGCAGCATCTGTATATGGAGTATATACCGATATTTCATTTAATACGATATTCATGAGAGTGTGATTTCTATTATGATTTCCTTGCTACTAACAAGAATGCTATATAAACCTAGGGTTCCTAGTGGTTAGCTAAAGTCACCACTTCACCACCATTCTTTAATCGCTACGGAATATCTGTGTCACGGATGTGTTCCGTCTATCATTATCACTATCTCATCCATTCCTTCTTCATGACATGTCAACGGATTTGAGACAAGAGTAACACGACGGGTGCCAGTTCCTGTGTTGTGTTGTCCACTACGATTTCCGTGAAAAAAACGATGTTCTTCACTCTCGTTTTTTTTTTTCGGAGTTTCATGTTTTATCATTTATTTGTATTTATTTACGCATACTCGTGTCCAACGCGATTTCCATTTAACACGATTTTCGTGTCGTGTAACAGAAACACGACGGGTCTAGAGACACAAGAGTTGTCTACCTTTCCAGAACACCCGAATTTACCTTCGGTTAATAGTGAATGATTTGATTTGATTTATTGTGCTTAACGCCACTTTCAGCAATATTTCAGCTATATCATGGCGATCAGTTTTAGTGGTGGAAGAAGCCGGAGTACCCGGAGAGAACCACCGACCATGTGAAAGCAATTGGTAAACTTTATCACTTGCGGCTGCGAGTCGAGTGCATCTTTTTTGTAATTTACAAAGCCGGGCGCGAACCCACGCCGTATTGGTGATAGGCTTGTATGAGTTGTTAGGTAATCCAACTACCTAACTCATTGAGCCACCCGGGTCCCTAATAGTGAATGTTCGTGTTGCTCAATCTTTAGTTTTGTGAATCATTGTCTGTCCTTTTTTCATTGGTCATTGTGTTGTCTGTTCTTTGATTTACGGTTTATGATTACCACTTTGGTATTTTAAACTTTTCTTGCTATTAGACAAAACATCATTACATTGTGATAAATGATGGAATCTATTGGAAAATCAGTAAAAGAAGAAATTTGCAGAATCTGTCACTTTTCTGTTTGGAAAGAGAACCAAATATAATCCATTGATATATAGGTTGGTTTGGTTTATGGTGCTTAACGCCACTTTCAACAATATTTCAGTTATATCGTGACGGTGAGTTTGATTGGTCGAGGAAACCGGAATGCCCGGAGAAAACCACCGACCTGTCGCAAGTCACTAACAACCTTTATCACATAATGTTGTATCGAGTACACCTCGCCATGAACGGGGTTCGAAGTCACAACTTTAATAGTGATAGGCACTGATTGTACAGTTGTGAATCCAACTACCATACGATCACGACCATGACAGCACCTGGCATTGACATATAGATATTAAAAATGAATTATAGACAAAACAAATTTGGATATGTTCAAAAAAAATTATGTACTATATATTTTTTTATGATATTGTGTTTGTTGTCAAAGATATGGTATGGTTTGCGTCTTATGGAAATGTAATTGCATGACCTATACATTGTATGGTAAAATGATAAATTTAAAGGGCAATAAAAGCCCACCATACATTTATTTATTTTTGTTTATTGTTAGTTGTGTTGATGTCTAGATCATGTTTTAATGCATTGAATATGTTCTTAGGAGAAGTAAATCGGCACCTGATGGTGTATTAATTAATCTGGTTTATATCATTGAATATATTCCACAACACAATTTTTTTAAATACATCTACTTACCTGAAGCCAATTCAAGTGCATGTATATCAACACCGTATTTGTTGGGACATAAATAGTTAACGGTTCTTTTTATGGAAACCTTTTGGAGTCATTTTCCAGTCGGCGTATACAACGTAGATATCTAATTTAATGCGAACGATGTTTTTTTCTGGAGTAACTAACCATCATCAGACCTGTACGCTCATAGCTAAATGATCGGAGAACCAAATAATTTAAATGTTTTAGGGAGCAAGTCAACCAAAATAAAAGAGTTAAACAGGAGTCAAAATCGTCTAGTGTTAAATATCCCTGAGATTGACCTTAGTATTGATAAATTACATGATTTAGGAACTGTAAATTTAAAACTCAAATATATCTAATTAACCGTGTCAGTGACGAAACATTGACTACTGGGCAAGGTAGGTAGGTTATGGTGTTTAACGCCACGATTTTACGCCAAAAAATCATATTTTTTCAAATTTTGGGGGTGTGCTGGATCCACACCTGAACATCACTGGGTCAATTGGAACCAAACTTTGCAGGTATTGTGTTTAAAGGTCTCCTCTACAGAGGTTCAAAGTCTTGGTCCGACATATAACATGGTCGATATAGGCAATTCTGTTACATGTATTAAGACTAAGGCCAATCTCCCAGACACTGGTCACCATAGCCGATTTTGGCTGTCCTGTTTAGGCTGTTTGGATATCTTCTTCCCAAAAACATTTACATTCTTCAGTTTTCCAATCTATTGACTTTGAGTGTACCTGACGAAGGTTATTCCAAACACAAGTCGTGCACATCTCAGATATCTACGCTTTTATTTACCATAGTTGGAATTCAAATATTTTGACACTTCATGGACCTAAACATATACCTCTAACATAAAATGATGCTAATGCAAGCCACAATAAATTTGGGCCTGGACAGCACCCATTGGTAGATGTTGGTACCGGGTCGTTTCGCCCCGAATCCCGTTCGCCCCCTGCGTCGTTTCGCCCCTATTCTCGTTCGCCCCGGGTCGTTTCGCCCTCATTTATTAATAGTGCTTTAAAAAATGAAATATGAAAAATACCATTGCAAATATTCGTATTTTGGATGTTGTAAGGCTTGTTCATGGGTACTTTATTTTTGTCTTCCTCATAATTAACATGCGTTCTTGGCCGTGTTTAATATTATGTGTTGCTTCACTCTTTGTTTGACATCTGATTAAATTTATTCTATTTTAGCATTTGATGCGTAATTCATTAAAAAAGAGGTTATTTGCGCACTTGTACAGCATCTTAGTCATTTCATGCACTTTTGCGTTGGTACAAAAAAAACCAACCTTTTTACTGTTCTTGTGTGGTTTTTTGTAAATTTTGCAAAAAAAGTTTCGCATGAGATCTTTGACAAAAGTAGACCAAAATGAATGAATTATTTTTTTGTGTATGTACAACTAATAAATAAATATTTAAAGTAGATCAAAATGAATGAATTATTATTTTTTTGGCATACTAATAAATAAATAATTACTAAAAAATTGTCGAAAAAGACTTCATCTATTATAATATAATAGCGATTAAGTGGGGCGAATCGACTCACTTTCCGGGGCGAAACGACCAATGTGATCAATGATATGAGGTGAGAGGTCATTGTTTGCTTTGTTGAAAGGAAGGGACTTGTAACAATTAAACCTTCATTTAATTTATTAACAAAAGTTTTAATTATGCATTAAGCTTTAAAGGTACTGACAAATATATTCCCCATTCGTCCGCCGTGTCAATGTTTACACATGCATGAACAGCTCCTTGTTTGCCTAAGAACACAGCTCGATCGCTGATTGGATAAACTTGTTGATGCCAGATATCGGCATGTATCTGAACACCAAATGAACCGTCAAAGTAAAATGCTACAAAGTCTTCTGACTTAATGTCGTCTCCCGGAAGTGCTAAAAGAGCAACAAAAGGATCGTGGTCACGTGGATAAAACACCTGACCTGAATCTGGATGGTAATTAGCTTCTCTCACAAGTACATACGTTCTATTGTCATATTTCATGTCAGCAGGCAGACGACCGGTAATATAGTGATTAGCATCGTCATCATCAAGAGCTTTGCACACGTCACCTTCCCAAGTGTATACGAATTCACCGCCCATTATTCCAGCCATCGCCCCTGTACCAGGGTACAATTTCCGCGATCCACTGACTGGCCATGGAGTTATTTCAACTTCCTCCTTGTCAAAATCTCTGACAATTTTACCATAACCTTTTAAAGTTTCATCGCTTGCGACCACCATTGGTACTTTGTAAGGTTTTCTATATTTAGGATCATGGGCATCATCATAACTGGGACTTCCACTCATTGCCCTGCAATGTAAATTGGATACCCAACGCTAAATGTTTAGCGATCTACTTGAAGCGCTGAAACCCCTTTTGAGTCCAGAGATTTATTTGATGTTGACCTCTCAGCCATCAATATTTATAAAGTATTTAACAATATATCGTAACTTGGACAAAACACAAAATACGAGGACTGTCGTTGTGTCCTAGAATTCATTAAGTAACGAGACATCATTAAGTAACGAGACATGGGGCAAACTAGAAGACACAACACGATCATACATTGATATAGTTGTCACAAATGGAGCAGGAATTGTCTACCCTTCCTGTGCATCTCTTTTCCTATTGTGGACTTTCTATTTATATATACAATGTAGCAACATCCCAGCAGCATCTGTATATGGAGTATATACCGATATTTCATTTAATACGATATTCATGAGAGTGTGATTTCTATTATGATTTCCTTGCTACTAACAAGAATGCTATATAAACCTAGGGTTCCTAGTGGTTAGCTAAAGTCACCACTTCACCACCATTCTTTAATCGCTACGGAATATATGTGTCACGGATGTGTTCCGTCTATCATTATCACTATCTCATCCATTCCTTCTTCATGACATGTCAACGGATTTGAGACAAGAGTAACACGACGGGTGCCAGTTCCTGTGTTGTGTTGTCCACTACGATTTCTGTGCAAAAAACGATGTTCTTCACTCTCGTTTTTTTTTTCGGAGTTTCATGTTTTATCATTTATTTGTATTTATTTACGCATACTCGTGTCCAACGCGATTTCCATTTAACACGATTTTCGTGTCGTGTAACAGAAACACTACGGGTCTAGAGACACAAGAGTTGTCTACCTTTCCAGAACACCCGAATTTACCTTCGGTTAATAGTGAATGATTTGATTTGATTTATTGTGCTTAACGCCACTTTCAGCAATATTTCAGCTATATCATGGCGATCAGTTTTAGTGGTGGAAGAAGCCGGAGTACCCGGAGAGAACCACCGACCATGTGAAAGCAATTGGTAAACTTTATCACTTGCGGCTGCGAGTCGAGTGCATCTTTTTTGTAATTTACAAAGCCGGGCGCGAACCCACGCCGTATTGGTGATAGGCTTGTATGAGTTGTTAGGTAATCCAACTACCTAACTCACTGAGCCACCCGGGTCCCTAATAGTGAATGTTCGTGTTGCTCAATCTTTAGTTTTGTGAATCATTGTCTGTCCTTTTTTCATTGGTCATTGTGTTGTCTGTTCTTTGATTTACGGTTTATGATTACCACTTTGGTATTTTAAACTTTTCTTGCTATTAGACAAAACATCATTACATTGTGATAAATGATGGAATCTATTGGAAAATCAGTAAAGAAGAAATTTGCAGAATCTGTCACTTTTCTGTTTGGAAAGAGAACCAAATATAATCCCATTGATATATAGGTTGGTTTGGTTTATGGTGCTTAACGCCACTTTCAACAATATTTCAGTTATATCGTGACGGTGAGCTTGATTGGTCGAGGAAACCGGAATGCCCGGAGAAAACCACCGACCTGTCGCAAGTCACTAACAACCTTTATCACATAATGTTGTATCGAGTACACCTCGCCATGAACGGGGTTCGAAGTCACAACTTTAATAGTGATAGGCATTGATTGTACAGTTGTAAATCCAACTACCATACGATCACGACCATGACAGCACCTGGCATTGACATATAGATATTAAAAATGAATTATAGACAAAACAAATTTGGATATGTTCAAAACAAATTATGTACTATATATTTTTTTATGATATTGTGTTTGTTGTCAAAGATATGGTATGGTTTACGTCTTATGGAAATGTAATTGCATGACCTATACATTGTATGTTAAAATGATAAATTTAAAGGGCAATAAAAGCCCACCATACATTTATTTATTTTTGTTTATTGTTAGTTGTGTTGATGTCTAGATCATGTTTTAATGCATTGAATATGTTCTTAGGAGAAGTAAATCGGCACCTGATGGTGTATTAATTAATCTGGTTTATATCATTGAATATATTCCACAACACAATTTTTTTAAATACATCTACTTACCTGAAGCCAATTCAAGTGCATGTATATCAACACCGTATTTGTTGGGACATAAATAGTTAACGGTTCTTTTTATGGAAACCTTTTGGAGTCATTTTCCAGTCGGCGTATACAACGTAGATATCTAATTTAATGGGAACGATGTTTTTTTCTGGAGTAACTAACCATCATCAGACCTGTACGCTCATAGCTAAATGATCGGAGAACCAAATAATTTAAATATTTTAGGGAGCAAGTCAACCAAAATAAAAGAGTTAAACAGGAGTCAAAATCGTCTAGTGTTAAATATCCCTGAGATTGACCTTAGTATTGATAAATTACATGATTTAGGAACTGTAAATTTAAAACTCAAATATATCTAATTAACCGTGTCAGTGACGAAACATTGACTACTGGGCAAGGTAGGTAGGTTATTGTGTTTAACGCCACGATTTTACGCCAAAAAATCATATTTTTTCAAATTTTAGGGGTGTGCTGGATCCACACCTGAACATCACTGGGTCAATTGGAACCAAACTTTGCAGGTATTGTGTTTAAAGGTCTCCTCTACAGAGGTTCAAAGTCTTGGTCCGACATATAACATGGTCGGCAATTCTGTTACATGTATTAAGACTAAGGCCAATCTCCCAGGCATTGGTCACCATAGCCGATTTTGGCTGTCCTGTTTAGGCTGTTTGGATATCTTCTTCCCAAAAACATTTACATTCTTCAGTTTTCCAATCTATTGACTTTGAGTGTACCTGACGAAGGTTATTCCAAACACAAGTCGTGCACATCTCAGATATCTACGCTTTTATTTACCATAGTTGGAATTCAAATATTTTGACACTTCATGGACCTAAACATATACCTCTAACATAAAATGATGCTAATGCAAGCCACAATAAATTTGGGCCTGGACAGCACCCATTGGTAGATGTTGGTACCGGGTCGTTTCGCCCCGAATCCCGTTCGCCCCCTGAGTCGTTTCGCCCCTATTCTCGTTCGCCCCGGGTCGTTTCGCCCTCATTTATTAATAGTGCTTTAAAAAATGAAATATGAAAAATACCATTGCAAATATTCGTATTTTGGATGTTGTAAGGCTTGTTCATGGGTACTTTATTTTTGTCTTCCTCATAATTAACATGCGTTCTTGGCCGTGTTTAATATTATGTGTTGCTTCACTCTTTGTTTGACATCTGATTAAATTTATTCTATTTTAGCATTTGATGCGTAATTCATTAAAAAAGAGGTTATTTGCGCACTTGTACAGCATCTTAGTCATTTCATGCACTTTTGCGTTGGTACAAAAAAAACCCAACCTTTTTACTGTTCTTGTGTGGTTTTTTGTAAATTTTGCCAAAAAAGTTTCGCTTGAGATCTTTGACAAAAGTAGACCAAAATGAATGAATTATTTTTTTTTTGTATGTACAACTAATAAATAAATATTTAAAGTAGATCAAAATGAATGAATTATTATTTTTTTGCATACTAATAAATAAATAATTACCAAGCAATTGTCGAAAAAGACTTCATCTATTATAATATAATAGCGATTAAGTGGGGCGAATCGACTCACTTTCCGGGGCGAAACGACCAATGTGATCAATGATATGAGGTGAGAGGTCATTGTTTGCTTTGTTGAAAGGAAGGGACTTGTAACAATTAAACCTTCATTTAATTTATTAACAAAAGTTTTAATTATGCATTAAGCTTTAAAGGTACTGACAAATATATTCCCCATTCGTCCGCCGTGTCAATGTTTACACATGCATGAACAGCTCCTTGTTTGCCCAAGAACACAGCTCGATCGCTGATTGGATAAACTTGTTGATGCCAGATATCGGCATGTATCTGAACACCAAATGAACCGTCAAAGTAAAATGCTACAAAGTCTTCTGACTTAATGTCGTCTCCCGGAAGTGCTAAAAGAGCAACAAAAGGATCGTGGTCACGTGGATAAAACACCTGACCTGAATCTGGATGGTAATTAGCTTCTCTCACAAGTACATACGTTCTATTGTCATATTTCATGTCAGCAGGCAGACGACCGGTAATATAGTGATTAGCATCGACATCATCAAGAGCTTTGCACACGTCACCTTCCCAAGTGTATACGAATTCACCGCCCATTATTCCAGCCATCGCCCCTATACCAGGGTACAATTTCCGCGATCCACTGACTGGCCATGGAGTTATTTCAACTTCCTCCTTGTCAAAATCTCTGACAATTTTACCATAACCTTTTAAAGTTTCATCGCTTGCGACCACCATTGGTACTTTGTAAGGTTTTCTATATTTAGGATCATGGGCATCATCATAACTGGGACTTCCACTCATTGCCCTGCAATGTAAATTGGATACCCAACGCTAAATGTTTAGCGATCTACTTGAAGCGCTGAAACCCCTTTTGAGTCCAGAGATTTATTTGATGTTGACCTCTCAGCCATCAATATTTATAAAGTATTTAACAATATATCGTAACTTGGACAAAACACAAAATACGAGGACTGTCGTTGTGTCCTAGAATTCATTAAGTAACGAGACATGGGGCAAACTAGAAGACACAACACGATCATACATTGATATAGTTGTCACAAATGGAGCAGGAATTGTCTACCCTTCCTGTGCATCTCTTTTCCTATTGTGGACTTTCTATTTATATGTACAATGTAGCAACATCCCAGCAGCATCTGTATATGGAGTATATACCGATATTTCATTTAATACGATATTCATGAGAGTGTGATTTCTATTATGATTTCCTTGCTACTAACAAGAATGCTATATAAACCTAGGGTTCCTAGTGGTTAGCTAAAGTCACCACTTCACCACCATTCTTTAATCGCTACGGAATATCTGTGTCACGGATGTGTTCCGTCTATCATTATCACTATCTCATCCATTCCTTCTTCATGACATGTCAACGGATTTGAGACAAGAGTAACACGACGGGTGCCAGTTCCTGTGTTGTGTTGTCCACTACGATTTCCGTGAAAAAAACGATGTTCTTCACTCTCGTTTTTTTTTTTCGGAGTTTCATGTTTTATCATTTATTTGTATTTATTTACGCATACTCGTGTCCAACGCGATTTCCATTTAACACGATTTTCGTGTCGTGTAACAGAAACACGACGGGTCTAGAGACACAAGAGTTGTCTACCTTTCCAGAACACCCGAATTTACCTTCGGTTAATAGTGAATGATTTGATTTGATTTATTGTGCTTAACGCCACTTTCAGCAATATTTCAGCTATATCATGGCGATCAGTTTTAGTGGTGGAAGAAGCCGGAGTACCCGGAGAGAACCACCGACCATGTGAAAGCAATTGGTAAACTTTATCACTTGCGGCTGCGAGTCGAGTGCATCTTTTTTGTAATTTACAAAGCCGGGCGCGAACCCACGCCGTATTGGTGATAGGCTTGTATGAGTTGTTAGGTAATCCAACTACCTAACTCATTGAGCCACCCGGGTCCCTAATAGTGAATGTTCGTGTTGCTCAATCTTTAGTTTTGTGAATCATTGTCTGTCCTTTTTTCATTGGTCATTGTGTTGTCTGTTCTTTGATTTACGGTTTATGATTACCACTTTGGTATTTTAAACTTTTCTTGCTATTAGACAAAACATCATTACATTGTGATAAATGATGGAATCTATTGGAAAATCAGTAAAAGAAGAAATTTGCAGAATCTGTCACTTTTCTGTTTGGAAAGAGAACCAAATATAATCCATTGATATATAGGTTGGTTTGGTTTATGGTGCTTAACGCCACTTTCAACAATATTTCAGTTATATCGTGACGGTGAGTTTGATTGGTCGAGGAAACCGGAATGCCCGGAGAAAACCACCGACCTGTCGCAAGTCACTAACAACCTTTATCACATAATGTTGTATCGAGTACACCTCGCCATGAACGGGGTTCGAAGTCACAACTTTAATAGTGATAGGCACTGATTGTACAGTTGTAAATCCAACTACCATACGATCACGACCATGACAGCACCTGGCATTGACATATAGATATTAAAAATGAATTATAGACAAAACAAATTTGGATATGTTCAAAACAAATTATGTACTATATATTTTTTTATGATATTGTGTTTGTTGTCAAAGATATGGTATGGTTTGCGTCTTATGGAAATGTAATTGCATGACCTATACATTGTATGTTAAAATGATAAATTTAAAGGGCAATAAAAGCCCACCATACATTTATTTATTTTTGTTTATTGTTAGTTGTGTTGATGTCTAGATCATGTTTTAATGCATTGAATATGTTCTTAGGAGAAGTAAATCGGCACCTGATGGTGTATTAATTAATCTGGTTTATATCATTGAATATATTCCACAACACAATTTTTTTAAATACATCTACTTACCTGAAGCCAATTCAAGTGCATGTATATCAACACCGTATTTGTTGGGACATAAATAGTTAACGGTTCTTTTTATGGAAACCTTTTGGAGTCATTTTCCAGTCGGCGTATACAACGTAGATATCTAATTTAATGCGAACGATGTTTTTTTCTGGAGTAACTAACCATCATCAGACCTGTACGCTCATAGCTAAATGATCGGAGAACCAAATAATTTAAATGTTTTAGGGAGCAAGTCAACCAAAATAAAAGAGTTAAACAGGAGTCAAAATCGTCTAGTGTTAAATATCCCTGAGATTGACCTTAGTATTGATAAATTACATGATTTAGGAACTGTAAATTTAAAACTCAAATATATCTAATTAACCGTGTCAGTGAGGAAACATTGACTACTGGGCAAGGTAGGTAGGTTATTGTGTTTAACGCCACGATTTTACGCCAAAAAATCATATTTTTTCAAATTTTAGGGGTGTGCTGGATCCACACCTGAACATCACTGGGTCAATTGGAACCAAACTTTGCAGGTATTGTGTTTAATGGTCTCCTCTACAGAGGTTCAAAGTCTTGGTCCGACATATAACATGGTCGGCAATTCTGTTACATGTATTAAGACTAAGGCCAATCTCCCAGGCACTGGTCACCATAGCCGATTTTGGCTGTCCTGTTTAGGCTGTTTGGATATCTTCTTCCCAAAAACATTTACATTCTTCAGTTTTCCAATCTATTGACTTTGAGTGTACCTGACGAAGGTTATTCCAAACACAAGTCGTGCACATCTCAGATATCTACGCTTTTATTTACCATAGTTGGAATTCAAATATTTTGACACTTCATGGACCTAAACATATACCTCTAACATAAAATGATGCTAATGCAAGCCACAATAAATTTGGGCCTGGACAGCACCCATTGGTAGATGTTGGTACCGGGTCGTTTCGCCCCGAATCCCGTTCGCCCCCTGAGTCGTTTCGCCCCTATTCTCGTTCGCCCCGGGTCGTTTCGCCCTCATTTATTAATAGTGCTTTAAAAAATGAAATATGAAAAATACCATTGCAAATATTCGTATTTTGGATGTTGTAAGGCTTGTTCATGGGTACTTTATTTTTGTCTTCCTCATAATTAACATGCGTTCTTGGCCGTGTTTAATATTATGTGTTGCTTCACTCTTTGTTTGACATCTGATTAAATTTATTCTATTTTAGCATTTGATGCGTAATTCATTAAAAAAGAGGTTATTTGCGCACTTGTACAGCATCTTAGTCATTTCATGCACTTTTGCGTTGGTACAAAAAAAAACAACCTTTTTACTGTTCTTGTGTGGTTTTTTGTAAATTTTGCCAAAAAAGTTTCGCTTGAGATCTTTGACAAAAGTAGACCAAAATGAATGAATTATTTTTTTTTTGTATGTACAACTAATAAATAAATATTTAAAGTAGATCAAAATGAATGAATTATTATTTTTTTTGCATACTAATAAATAAATAATTACTAAAAAATTGTCGAAAAAGACTTCATCTATTATAATATAATAGCGATTAAGTGGGGCGAATCGACTCACTTTCCGGGGCGAAACGACCAATGTGATCAATGATATGAGGTGAGAGGTCATTGTTTGCTTTGTTGAAAGGAAGGGACTTGTAACAATTAAACCTTCATTTAATTTATTAACAAAAGTTTTAATTATGCATTAAGCTTTAAAGGTACTGACAAATATATTCCCCATTCGTCCGCCGTGTCAATGTTTACACATGCATGAACAGCTCCTTGTTTGCCCAAGAACACAGCTCGATCGCTGATTGGATAAACTTGTTGATGCCAGATATCGGCATGTATCTGAACACCAAATGAACCGTCAAAGTAAAATGCTACAAAGTCTTCTGACTTAATGTCGTCTCCCGGAAGTGCTAAAAGAGCAACAAAAGGATCGTGGTCACGTGGATAAAACACCTGACCTGAATCTGGATGGTAATTAGCTTCTCTCACAAGTACATACGTTCTATTGTCATATTTCATGTCAGCAGGCAGACGACCGGTAATATAGTGATTAGCATCGTCATCATCAAGAGCTTTGCACACGTCACCTTCCCAAGTGTATACGAATTCACCGCCCATTATTCCAGCCATCGCCCCTATACCAGGGTACAATTTCCGCGATCCACTGACTGGCCATGGAGTTATTTCAACTTCCTCCTTGTCAAAATCTCTGACAATTTTACCATAACCTTTTAAAGTTTCATCGCTTGCGACCACCATTGGTACTTTGTAAGGTTTTCTATATTTAGGATCATGGGCATCATCATAACTGGGACTTCCACTCATTGCCCTGCAATGTAAATTGGATACCCAACGCTAAATGTTTAGCGATCTACTTGAAGCGCTGAAACCCCTTTTGAGTCCAGAGATTTATTTGATGTTGACCTCTCAGCCATCAATATTTATAAAGTATTTAACAATATATCGTAACTTGGACAAAACACAAAATACGAGGACTGTCGTTGTGTCCTAGAATTCATTAAGTAACGAGACATGGGGCAAACTAGAAGACACAACACGATCATACATTGATATAGTTGTCACAAATGGAGCAGGAATTGTCTACCCTTCCTGTGCATCTCTTTTCCTATTGTGGACTTTCTATTTATATGTACAATGTAGCAACATCCCAGCAGCATCTGTATATGGAGTATATACCGATATTTCATTTAATACGATATTCATGAGAGTGTGATTTCTATTATGATTTCCTTGCTACTAACAAGAATGCTATATAAACCTAGGGTTCCTAGTGGTTAGCTAAAGTCACCACTTCACCACCATTCTTTAATCGCTACGGAATATCTGTGTCACGGATGTGTTCCGTCTATCATTATCACTATCTCATCCATTCCTTCTTCATGACATGTCAACGGATTTGAGACAAGAGTAACACGACGGGTGCCAGTTCCTGTGTTGTGTTGTCCACTACGATTTCCGTGAAAAAAACGATGTTCTTCACTCTCGTTTTTTTTTTTCGGAGTTTCATGTTTTATCATTTATTTGTATTTATTTACGCATACTCGTGTCCAACGCGATTTCCATTTAACACGATTTTCGTGTCGTGTAACAGAAACACGACGGGTCTAGAGACACAAGAGTTGTCTACCTTTCCAGAACACCCGAATTTACCTTCGGTTAATAGTGAATGATTTGATTTGATTTATTGTGCTTAACGCCACTTTCAGCAATATTTCAGCTATATCATGGCGATCAGTTTTAGTGGTGGAAGAAGCCGGAGTACCCGGAGAGAACCACCGACCATGTGAAAGCAATTGGTAAACTTTATCACTTGCGGCTGCGAGTCGAGTGCATCTTTTTTGTAATTTACAAAGCCGGGCGCGAACCCACGCCGTATTGGTGATAGGCTTGTATGAGTTGTTAGGTAATCCAACTACCTAACTCATTGAGCCACCCGGGTCCCTAATAGTGAATGTTCGTGTTGCTCAATCTTTAGTTTTGTGAATCATTGTCTGTCCTTTTTTCATTGGTCATTGTGTTGTCTGTTCTTTGATTTACGGTTTATGATTACCACTTTGGTATTTTAAACTTTTCTTGCTATTAGACAAAACATCATTACATTGTGATAAATGATGGAATCTATTGGAAAATCAGTAAAAGAAGAAATTTGCAGAATCTGTCACTTTTCTGTTTGGAAAGAGAACCAAATATAATCCATTGATATATAGGTTGGTTTGGTTTATGGTGCTTAACGCCACTTTCAACAATATTTCAGTTATATCGTGACGGTGAGTTTGATTGGTCGAGGAAACCGGAATGCCCGGAGAAAACCACCGACCTGTCGCAAGTCACTAACAACCTTTATCACATAATGTTGTATCGAGTACACCTCGCCATGAACGGGGTTCGAAGTCACAACTTTAATAGTGATAGGCACTGATTGTACAGTTGTAAATCCAACTACCATACGATCACGACCATGACAGCAGCTGGCATTGACATATAGATATTAAAAATGAATTATAGACAAAACAAATTTGGATATGTTCAAAACAAATTATGTACTATATATTTTTTTATGATATTGTGTTTGTTGTCAAAGATATGGTATGGTTTACGTCTTATGGAAATGTAATTGCATGACCTATACATTGTATGTTAAAATGATAAATTTAAAGGGCAATAAAAGCCCACCATACATTTATTTATTTTTGTTTATTGTTAGTTGTGTTGATGTCTAGATCATGTTTTAATGCATTGAATATGTTCTTAGGAGAAGTAAATCGGCACCTGATGGTGTATTAATTAATCTGGTTTATATCATTGAATATATTCCACAACACAATTTTTTTAAATACATCTACTTACCTGAAGCCATTTCAAGTGCATGTATATCAACACCGTATTTGTTGGGACATAAATAGTTAACGGTTCTTTTTATGGAAACCTTTTGGAGTCATTTTCCAGTCGGCGTATACAACGTAGATATCTAATTTAATGCGAACGATGTTTTTTTCTGGAGTAACTAACCATCATCAGACCTGTACGCTCATAGCTAAATGATCGGAGAACCAAATAATTTAAATGTTTTAGGGAGCAAGTCAACCAAAATAAAAGAGTTAAACAGTAGTCAAAATCGTCTAGTGTTAAATATCCCTGAGATTGACCTTAGTATTGATAAATTACATGATTTAGGAACTGTAAATTTAAAACTCAAATATATCTAATTAACCGTGTCAGTGACGAAACATTGACTACTGGGCAAGGTAGGTAGGTTATTGTGTTTAACGCCACGATTTTACGCCAAAAAATCATATTTTTTCAAATTTTAGGGGTGTGCTGGATCCACACCTGAACATCACTGGGTCAATTGGAACCAAACTTTGCAGGTATTGTGTTTAAAGGTCTCCTCTACAGAGGTTCAAAGTCTTGGTCCGACATATAACATGGTCGGCAATTCTGTTACATGTATTAAGACTAAGGCCAATCTCCCAGGCACTGGTCACCATAGCCGATTTTGGCTGTCCTGTTTAGGCTGTTTGGATATCTTCTTCCCAAAAACATTTACATTCTTCAGTTTTCCAATCTATTGACTTTGAGTGTACCTGACGAAGGTTATTCCAAACACAAGTCGTGCACATCTCAGATATCTACGCTTTTATTTACCATAGTTGGAATTCAAATATTTTGACACTTCATGGACCTAAACATATACCTCTAACATAAAATGATGCTAATGCAAGCCACAATAAATTTGGGCCTGGACAGCACCCATTGGTAGATGTTGGTACCGGGTCGTTTCGCCCCGAATCCCGTTCGCCCCCTGAGTCGTTTCGCCCCTATTCTCGTTCGCCCCGGGTCGTTTCGCCCTCATTTATTAATAGTGCTTTAAAAAATGAAATATGAAAAATACCATTGCAAATATTCGTATTTTGGATGTTGTAAGGCTTGTTCATGGGTACTTTATTTTTGTCTTCCTCATAATTAACATGCGTTCTTGGCCGTGTTTAATATTATGTGTTGCTTCACTCTTTGTTTGACATCTGATTAAATTTATTCTATTTTAGCATTTGATGCGTAATTCATTAAAAAAGAGGTTATTTGCGCACTTGTACAGCATCTTAGTCATTTCATGCACTTTTGCGTTGGTACAAAAAAAAACAACCTTTTTACTGTTCTTGTGTGGTTTTTTGTAAATTTTGCCAAAAAAGTTTCGCTTGAGATCTTTGACAAAAGTAGACCAAAATGAATGAATTATTTTTTTTTTGTATGTACAACTAATAAATAAATATTTAAAGTAGATCAAAATGAATGAATTATTATTTTTTTTGCATACTAATAAATAAATAATTACTAAAAAATTGTCGAAAAAGACTTCATCTATTATAATATAATAGCGATTAAGTGGGGCGAATCGACTCACTTTCCGGGGCGAAACGACCAATGTGATCAATGATATGAGGTGAGAGGTCATTGTTTGCTTTGTTGAAAGGAAGGGACTTGTAACAATTAAACCTTCATTTAATTTATTAACAAAAGTTTTAATTATGCATTAAGCTTTAAAGGTACTGACAAATATATTCCCCATTCGTCCGCCGTGTCAATGTTTACACATGCATGAACAGCTCCTTGTTTGCCCAAGAACACAGCTCGATCGCTGATTGGATAAACTTGTTGATGCCAGATATCGGCATGTATCTGAACACCAAATGAACCGTCAAAGTAAAATGCTACAAAGTCTTCTGACTTAATGTCGTCTCCCGGAAGTGCTAAAAGAGCAACAAAAGGATCGTGGTCACGTGGATAAAACACCTGACCTGAATCTGGATGGTAATTAGCTTCTCTCACAAGTACATACGTTCTATTGTCATATTTCATGTCAGCAGGCAGACGACCGGTAATATAGTGATTAGCATCGACATCATCAAGAGCTTTGCACACGTCACCTTCCCAAGTGTATACGAATTCACCGCCCATTATTCCAGCCATCGCCCCTATACCAGGGTACAATTTCCGCGATCCACTGACTGGCCATGGAGTTATTTCAACTTCCTCCTTGTCAAAATCTCTGACAATTTTACCATAACCTTTTAAAGTTTCATCGCTTGCGACCACCATTGGTACTTTGTAAGGTTTTCTATATTTAGGATCATGGGCATCATCATAACTGGGACTTCCACTCATTGCCCTGCAATGTAAATTGGATACCCAACGCTAAATGTTTAGCGATCTACTTGAAGCGCTGAAACCCCTTTTGAGTCCAGAGATTTATTTGATGTTGACCTCTCAGCCATCAATATTTATAAAGTATTTAACAATATATCGTAACTTGGACAAAACACAAAATACGAGGACTGTCGTTGTGTCCTAGAATTCATTAAGTAACGAGACATGGGGCAAACTAGAAGACACAACACGATCATACATTGATATAGTTGTCACAAATGGAGCAGGAATTGTCTACCCTTCCTGTGCATCTCTTTTCCTATTGTGGACTTTCTATTTATATGTACAATGTAGCAACATCCCAGCAGCATCTGTATATGGAGTATATACCGATATTTCATTTAATACGATATTCATGAGAGTGTGATTTCTATTATGATTTCCTTGCTACTAACAAGAATGCTATATAAACCTAGGGTTCCTAGTGGTTAGCTAAAGTCACCACTTCACCACCATTCTTTAATCGCTACGGAATATCTGTGTCACGGATGTGTTCCGTCTATCATTATCACTATCTCATCCATTCCTTCTTCATGACATGTCAACGGATTTGAGACAAGAGTAACACGACGGGTGCCAGTTCCTGTGTTGTGTTGTTCACTACGATTTCCGTGAAAAAAACGATGTTCTTCACTCTCGTTTTTTTTTTTCGGAGTTTCATGTTTTATCATTTATTTGTATTTATTTACGCATACTCGTGTCCAACGCGATTTCCATTTAACACGATTTTCGTGTCGTGTAACAGAAACACGACGGGTCTAGAGACACAAGAGTTGTCTACCTTTCCAGAACACCCGAATTTACCTTCGGTTAATAGTGAATGATTTGATTTGATTTATTGTGCTTAACGCCACTTTCAGCAATATTTCAGCTATATCATGGCGATCAGTTTTAGTGGTGGAAGAAGCCGGAGTACCCGGAGAGAACCACCGACCATGTGAAAGCAATTGGTAAACTTTATCACTTGCGGCTGCGAGTCGAGTGCATCTTTTTTGTAATTTACAAAGCCGGGCGCGAACCCACGCCGTATTGGTGATAGGCTTGTATGAGTTGTTAGGTAATCCAACTACCTAACTCATTGAGCCACCCGGGTCCCTAATAGTGAATGTTCGTGTTGCTCAATCTTTAGTTTTGTGAATCATTGTCTGTCCTTTTTTCATTGGTCATTGTGTTGTCTGTTCTTTGATTTACGGTTTATGATTACCACTTTGGTATTTTAAACTTTTCTTGCTATTAGACAAAACATCATTACATTGTGATAAATGATGGAATCTATTGGAAAATCAGTAAAAGAAGAAATTTGCAGAATCTGTCACTTTTCTGTTTGGAAAGAGAACCAAATATAATCCATTGATATATAGGTTGGTTTGGTTTATGGTGCTTAACGCCACTTTCAACAATATTTCAGTTATATCGTGACGGTGAGTTTGATTGGTCGAGGAAACCGGAATGCCCGGAGAAAACCACCGACCTGTCGCAAGTCACTAACAACCTTTATCACATAATGTTGTATCGAGTACACCTCGCCATGAACGGGGTTCGAAGTCACAACTTTAATAGTGATAGGCACTGATTGTACAGTTGTAAATCCAACTACCATACGATCACGACCATGACAGCACCTGGCATTGACATATAGATATTAAAAATGAATTATAGACAAAACAAATTTGGATATGTTCAAAACAAATTATGTACTATATATTTTTTTATGATATTGTGTTTGTTGTCAAAGATATGGTATGGTTTGCGTCTTATGGAAATGTAATTGCATGACCTATACATTGTATGTTAAAATGATAAATTTAAAGGGCAATAAAAGCCCACCATACATTTATTTATTTTTGTTTATTGTTAGTTGTGTTGATGTCTAGATCATGTTTTAATGCATTGAATATGTTCTTAGGAGAAGTAAATCGGCACCTGATGGTGTATTAATTAATCTGGTTTATATCATTGAATATATTCCACAACACAATTTTTTTAAATACATCTACTTACCTGAAGCCAATTCAAGTGCATGTATATCAACACCGTATTTGTTGGGACATAAATAGTTAACGGTTCTTTTTATGGAAACCTTTTGGAGTCATTTTCCAGTCGGCGTATACAACGTAGATATCTAATTTAATGCGAACGATGTTTTTTTCTGGAGTAACTAACCATCATCAGACCTGTAGGCTCATAGCTAAATGATCGGAGAACCAAATAATTTAAATGTTTTAGGGAGCAAGTCAACCAAAATAAAAGAGTTAAACAGGAGTCAAAATCGTCTAGTGTTAAATATCCCTGAGATTGACCTTAGTATTGATAAATTACATGATTTAGGAACTGTAAATTTAAAACTCAAATATATCTAATTAACCGTGTCAGTGAGGAAACATTGACTACTGGGCAAGGTAGGTAGGTTATTGTGTTTAACGCCACGATTTTACGCCAAAAAATCATATTTTTTCAAATTTTAGGGGTGTGCTGGATCCACACCTGAACATCACTGGGTCAATTGGAACCAAACTTTGCAGGTATTGTGTTTAAAGGTCTCCTCTACAGAGGTTCAAAGTCTTGGTCCGACATATAACATGGTCGGCAATTCTGTTACATGTATTAAGACTAAGGCCAATCTCCCAGGCACTGGTCACCATAGCCGATTTTGGCTGTCCTGTTTAGGCTGTTTGGATATCTTCTTCCCAAAAACATTTACATTCTTCAGTTTTCCAATCTATTGACTTTGAGTGTACCTGACGAAGGTTATTCCAAACACAAGTCGTGCACATCTCAGATATCTACGCTTTTATTTACCATAGTTGGAATTCAAATATTTTGACACTTCATGGACCTAAACATATACCTCTAACATAAAATGATGCTAATGCAAGCCACAATAAATTTGGGCCTGGACAGCACCCATTGGTAGATGTTGGTACCGGGTCGTTTCGCCCCGAATCCCGTTCGCCCCCTGAGTCGTTTCGCCCCTATTCTCGTTCGCCCCGGGTCGTTTCGCCCTCATTTATTAATAGTGCTTTAAAAAATGAAATATGAAAAATACCATTGCAAATATTCGTATTTTGGATGTTGTAAGGCTTGTTCATGGGTACTTTATTTTTGTCTTCCTCATAATTAACATGCGTTCTTGGCCGTGTTTAATATTATGTGTTGCTTCCCTCTTTGTTTGACATCTGATTAAATTTATTCTATTTTAGCATTTGATGCGTAATTCATTAAAAAAGAGGTTATTTGCGCACTTGTACAGCATCTTAGTCATTTCATGCACTTTTGCGTTGGTACAAAAAAAAACAACCTTTTTACTGTTCTTGTGTGGTTTTTTGTAAATTTTGCCAAAAAAGTTTCGCTTGAGATCTTTGACAAAAGTAGACCAAAATGAATGAATTATTTTTTTTTTGTATGTACAACTAATAAATAAATATTTAAAGTAGATCAAAATGAATGAATTATTATTTTTTTTGCATACTAATAAATAAATAATTACTAAAAAATTGTCGAAAAAGACTTCATCTATTATAATATAATAGCGATTAAGTGGGGCGAATCGACTCACTTTCCGGGGCGAAACGACCAATGTGATCAATGATATGAGGTGAGAGGTCATTGTTTGCTTTGTTGAAAGGAAGGGACTTGTAACAATTAAACCTTCATTTAATTTATTAACAAAAGTTTTAATTATGCATTAAGCTTTAAAGGTACTGACAAATATATTCCCCATTCGTCCGCCGTGTCAATGTTTACACATGCATGAACAGCTCCTTGTTTGCCCAAGAACACAGCTCGATCGCTGATTGGATAAACTTGTTGATGCCAGATATCGGCATGTATCTGAACACCAAATGAACCGTCAAAGTAAAATGCTACAAAGTCTTCTGACTTAATGTCGTCTCCCGGAAGTGCTAAAAGAGCAACAAAAGGATCGTGGTCACGTGGATAAAACACCTGACCTGAATCTGGATGGTAATTAGCTTCTCTCACAAGTACATACGTTCTATTGTCATATTTCATGTCAGCAGGCAGACGACCGGTAATATAGTGATTAGCATCGTCATCATCAAGAGCTTTGCACACGTCACCTTCCCAAGTGTATACGAATTCACCGCCCATTATTCCAGCCATCGCCCCTATACCAGGGTACAATTTCCGCGATCCACTGACTGGCCATGGAGTTATTTCAACTTCCTCCTTGTCAAAATCTCTGACAATTTTACCATAACCTTTTAAAGTTTCATCGCTTGCGACCACCATTGGTACTTTGTAAGGTTTTCTATATTTAGGATCATGGGCATCATCATAACTGGGACTTCCACTCATTGCCCTGCAATGTAAATTGGATACCCAACGCTAAATGTTTAGCGATCTACTTGAAGCGCTGAAACCCCTTTTGAGTCCAGAGATTTATTTGATGTTGACCTCTCAGCCATCAATATTTATAAAGTATTTAACAATATATCGTAACTTGGACAAAACACAAAATACGAGGACTGTCGTTGTGTCCTAGAATTCATTAAGTAACGAGACATGGGGCAAACTAGAAGACACAACACGATCATACATTGATATAGTTGTCACAAATGGAGCAGGAATTGTCTACCCTTCCTGTGCATCTCTTTTCCTATTGTGGACTTTCTATTTATATGTACAATGTAGCAACATCCCAGCAGCATCTGTATATGGAGTATATACCGATATTTCATTTAATACGATATTCATGAGAGTGTGATTTCTATTATGATTTCCTTGCTACTAACAAGAATGCTATATAAACCTAGGGTTCCTAGTGGTTAGCTAAAGTCACCACTTCACCACCATTCTTTAATCGCTACGGAATATCTGTGTCACGGATGTGTTCCGTCTATCATTATCACTATCTCATCCATTCCTTCTTCATGACATGTCAACGGATTTGAGACAAGAGTAACACGACGGGTGCCAGTTCCTGTGTTGTGTTGTCCACTACGATTTCCGTGAAAAAAACGATGTTCTTCACTCTCGTTTTTTTTTTTCGGAGTTTCATGTTTTATCATTTATTTGTATTTATTTACGCATACTCGTGTCCAACGCGATTTCCATTTAACACGATTTTCGTGTCGTGTAACAGAAACACGACGGGTCTAGAGACACAAGAGTTGTCTACCTTTCCAGAACACCCGAATTTACCTTCGGTTAATAGTGAATGATTTGATTTGATTTATTGTGCTTAACGCCACTTTCAGCAATATTTCAGCTATATCATGGCGATCAGTTTTAGTGGTGGAAGAAGCCGGAGTACCCGGAGAGAACCACCGACCATGTGAAAGCAATTGGTAAACTTTATCACTTGCGGCTGCGAGTCGAGTGCATCTTTTTTGTAATTTACAAAGCCGGGCGCGAACCCACGCCGTATTGGTGATAGGCTTGTATGAGTTGTTAGGTAATCCAACTACCTAACTCATTGAGCCACCCGGGTCCCTAATAGTGAATGTTCGTGTTGCTCAATCTTTAGTTTTGTGAATCATTGTCTGTCCTTTTTTCATTGGTCATTGTGTTGTCTGTTCTTTGATTTACGGTTTATGATTACCACTTTGGTATTTTAAACTTTTCTTGCTATTAGACAAAACATCATTACATTGTGATAAATGATGGAATCTATTGGAAAATCAGTAAAAGAAGAAATTTGCAGAATCTGTCACTTTTCTGTTTGGAAAGAGAACCAAATATAATCCATTGATATATAGGTTGGTTTGGTTTATGGTGCTTAACGCCACTTTCAACAATATTTCAGTTATATCGTGACGGTGAGTTTGATTGGTCGAGGAAACCGGAATGCCCGGAGAAAACCACCGACCTGTCGCAAGTCACTAACAACCTTTATCACATAATGTTGTATCGAGTACACCTCGCCATGAACGGGGTTCGAAGTCACAACTTTAATAGTGATAGGCACTGATTGTACAGTTGTAAATCCAACTACCATACGATCACGACCATGACAGCACCTGGCATTGACATATAGATATTAAAAATGAATTATAGACAAAACAAATTTGGATATGTTCAAAACAAATTATGTACTATATATTTTTTTATGATATTGTGTTTGTTGTCAAAGATATGGTATGGTTTACGTCTTATGGAAATGTAATTGCATGACCTATACATTGTATGTTAAAATGATAAATTTAAAGGGCAATAAAAGCCCACCATACATTTATTTATTTTTGTTTATTGTTAGTTGTGTTGATGTCTAGATCATGTTTTAATGCATTGAATATGTTCTTAGGAGAAGTAAATCGGCACCTGATGGTGTATTAATTAATCTGGTTTATATCATTGAATATATTCCACAACACAATTTTTTTAAATACATCTACTTACCTGAAGCCATTTCAAGTGCATGTATATCAACACCGTATTTGTTGGGACATAAATAGTTAACGGTTCTTTTTATGGAAACCTTTTGGAGTCATTTTCCAGTCGGCGTATACAACGTAGATATCTAATTTAATGCGAACGATGTTTTTTTCTGGAGTAACTAACCATCATCAGACCTGTACGCTCATAGCTAAATGATCGGAGAACCAAATAATTTAAATGTTTTAGGGAGCAAGTCAACCAAAATAAAAGAGTTAAACAGTAGTCAAAATCGTCTAGTGTTAAATATCCCTGAGATTGACCTTAGTATTGATAAATTACATGATTTAGGAACTGTAAATTTAAAACTCAAATATATCTAATTAACCGTGTCAGTGACGAAACATTGACTACTGGGCAAGGTAGGTAGGTTATTGTGTTTAACGCCACGATTTTACGCCAAAAAATCATATTTTTTCAAATTTTAGGGGTGTGCTGGATCCACACCTAAACATCACTGGGTCAATTGGAACCAAACTTTGCAGGTATTGTGTTTAAAGGTCTCCTCTACAGAGGTTCAAAGTCTTGGTCCGACATATAACATGGTCGGCAATTCTGTTACATGTATTAAGACTAAGGCCAATCTCCCAGGCACTGGTCACCATAGCCGATTTTGGCTGTCCTGTTTAGGCTGTTTGGATATCTTCTTCCCAAAAACATTTACATTCTTCAGTTTTCCAATCTATTGACTTTGAGTGTACCTGACGAAGGTTATTCCAAACACAAGTCGTGCACATCTCAGATATCTACGCTTTTATTTACCATAGTTGGAATTCAAATATTTTGACACTTCATGGACCTAAACATATACCTCTAACATAAAATGATGCTAATGCAAGCCACAATAAATTTGGGCCTGGACAGCACCCATTGGTAGATGTTGGTACCGGGTCGTTTCGCCCCGAATCCCGTTCGCCCCCTGAGTCGTTTCGCCCCTATTCTCGTTCGCCCCGGGTCGTTTCGCCCTCATTTATTAATAGTGCTTTAAAAAATGAAATATGAAAAATACCATTGCAAATATTCGTATTTTGGATGTTGTAAGGCTTGTTCATGGGTACTTTATTTTTGTCTTCCTCATAATTAACATGCGTTCTTGGCCGTGTTTAATATTATGTGTTGCTTCACTCTTTGTTTGACATCTGATTAAATTTATTCTATTTTAGCATTTGATGCGTAATTCATTAAAAAAGAGGTTATTTGCGCACTTGTACAGCATCTTAGTCATTTCATGCACTTTTGCGTTGGTACAAAAAAAAACAACCTTTTTACTGTTCTTGTGTGGTTTTTTGTAAATTTTGCCAAAAAAGTTTCGCTTGAGATCTTTGACAAAAGTAGACCAAAATGAATGAATTATTTTTTTTTTGTATGTACAACTAATAAATAAATATTTAAAGTAGATCAAAATGAATGAATTATTATTTTTTTTGCATACTAATAAATAAATAATTACTAAAAAATTGTCGAAAAAGACTTCATCTATTATAATATAATAGCGATTAAGTGGGGCGAATCGACTCACTTTCCGGGGCGAAACGACCAATGTGATCAATGATATGAGGTGAGAGGTCATTGTTTGCTTTGTTGAAAGGAAGGGACTTGTAACAATTAAACCTTCATTTAATTTATTAACAAAAGTTTTAATTATGCATTAAGCTTTAAAGGTACTGACAAATATATTCCCCATTCGTCCGCCGTGTCAATGTTTACACATGCATGAACAGCTCCTTGTTTGCCCAAGAACACAGCTCGATCGCTGATTGGATAAACTTGTTGATGCCAGATATCGGCATGTATCTGAACACCAAATGAACCGTCAAAGTAAAATGCTACAAAGTCTTCTGACTTAATGTCGTCTCCCGGAAGTGCTAAAAGAGCAACAAAAGGATCGTGGTCACGTGGATAAAACACCTGACCTGAATCTGGATGGTAATTAGCTTCTCTCACAAGTACATACGTTCTATTGTCATATTTCATGTCAGCAGGCAGACGACCGGTAATATAGTGATTAGCATCGACATCATCAAGAGCTTTGCACACGTCACCTTCCCAAGTGTATACGAATTCACCGCCCATTATTCCAGCCATCGCCCCTATACCAGGGTACAATTTCCGCGATCCACTGACTGGCCATGGAGTTATTTCAACTTCCTCCTTGTCAAAATCTCTGACAATTTTACCATAACCTTTTAAAGTTTCATCGCTTGCGACCACCATTGGTACTTTGTAAGGTTTTCTATATTTAGGATCATGGGCATCATCATAACTGGGACTTCCACTCATTGCCCTGCAATGTAAATTGGATACCCAACGCTAAATGTTTAGCGATCTACTTGAAGCGCTGAAACCCCTTTTGAGTCCAGAGATTTATTTGATGTTGACCTCTCAGCCATCAATATTTATAAAGTATTTAACAATATATCGTAACTTGGACAAAACACAAAATACGAGGACTGTCGTTGTGTCCTAGAATTCATTAAGTAACGAGACATGGGGCAAACTAGAAGACACAACACGATCATACATTGATATAGTTGTCACAAATGGAGCAGGAATTGTCTACCCTTCCTGTGCATCTCTTTTCCTATTGTGGACTTTCTATTTATATGTACAATGTAGCAACATCCCAGCAGCATCTGTATATGGAGTATATACCGATATTTCATTTAATACGATATTCATGAGAGTGTGATTTCTATTATGATTTCCTTGCTACTAACAAGAATGCTATATAAACCTAGGGTTCCTAGTGGTTAGCTAAAGTCACCACTTCACCACCATTCTTTAATCGCTACGGAATATCTGTGTCACGGATGTGTTCCGTCTATCATTATCACTATCTCATCCATTCCTTCTTCATGACATGTCAACGGATTTGAGACAAGAGTAACACGACGGGTGCCAGTTCCTGTGTTGTGTTGTCCACTACGATTTCCGTGAAAAAAACGATGTTCTTCACTCTCGTTTTTTTTTTTCGGAGTTTCATGTTTTATCATTTATTTGTATTTATTTACGCATACTCGTGTCCAACGCGATTTCCATTTAACACGATTTTCGTGTCGTGTAACAGAAACACGACGGGTCTAGAGACACAAGAGTTGTCTACCTTTCCAGAACACCCGAATTTACCTTCGGTTAATAGTGAATGATTTGATTTGATTTATTGTGCTTAACGCCACTTTCAGCAATATTTCAGCTATATCATGGCGATCAGTTTTAGTGGTGGAAGAAGCCGGAGTACCCGGAGAGAACCACCGACCATGTGAAAGCAATTGGTAAACTTTATCACTTGCGGCTGCGAGTCGAGTGCATCTTTTTTGTAATTTACAAAGCCGGGCGCGAACCCACGCCGTATTGGTGATAGGCTTGTATGAGTTGTTAGGTAATCCAACTACCTAACTCATTGAGCCACCCGGGTCCCTAATAGTGAATGTTCGTGTTGCTCAATCTTTAGTTTTGTGAATCATTGTCTGTCCTTTTTTCATTGGTCATTGTGTTGTCTGTTCTTTGATTTACGGTTTATGATTACCACTTTGGTATTTTAAACTTTTCTTGCTATTAGACAAAACATCATTACATTGTGATAAATGATGGAATCTATTGGAAAATCAGTAAAAGAAGAAATTTGCAGAATCTGTCACTTTTCTGTTTGGAAAGAGAACCAAATATAATCCATTGATATATAGGTTGGTTTGGTTTATGGTGCTTAACGCCACTTTCAACAATATTTCAGTTATATCGTGACGGTGAGTTTGATTGGTCGAGGAAACCGGAATGCCCGGAGAAAACCACCGACCTGTCGCAAGTCACTAACAACCTTTATCACATAATGTTGTATCGAGTACACCTCGCCATGAACGGGGTTCGAAGTCACAACTTTAATAGTGATAGGCACTGATTGTACAGTTGTAAATCCAACTACCATACGATCACGACCATGACAGCACCTGGCATTGACATATAGATATTAAAAATGAATTATAGACAAAACAAATTTGGATATGTTCAAAACAAATTATGTACTATATATTTTTTTATGATATTGTGTTTGTTGTCAAAGATATGGTATGGTTTGCGTCTTATGGAAATGTAATTGCATGACCTATACATTGTATGTTAAAATGATAAATTTAAAGGGCAATAAAAGCCCACCATACATTTATTTATTTTTGTTTATTGTTAGTTGTGTTGATGTCTAGATCATGTTTTAATGCATTGAATATGTTCTTAGGAGAAGTAAATCGGCACCTGATGGTGTATTAATTAATCTGGTTTATATCATTGAATATATTCCACAACACAATTTTTTTAAATACATCTACTTACCTGAAGCCAATTCAAGTGCATGTATATCAACACCGTATTTGTTGGGACATAAATAGTTAACGGTTCTTTTTATGGAAACCTTTTGGAGTCATTTTCCAGTCGGCGTATACAACGTAGATATCTAATTTAATGCGAACGATGTTTTTTTCTGGAGTAACTAACCATCATCAGACCTGTACGCTCATAGCTAAATGATCGGAGAACCAAATAATTTAAATGTTTTAGGGAGCAAGTCAACCAAAATAAAAGAGTTAAACAGGAGTCAAAATCGTCTAGTGTTAAATATCCCTGAGATTGACCTTAGTATTGATAAATTACATGATTTAGGAACTGTAAATTTAAAACTCAAATATATCTAATTAACCGTGTCAGTGACGAAACATTGACTACTGGGCAAGGTAGGTAGGTTATTGTGTTTAACGCCACGATTTTACGCCAAAAAATCATATTTTTTCAAATTTTAGGGGTGTGCTGGATCCACACCTGAACATCACTGGGTCAATTGGAACCAAACTTTGCAGGTATTGTGTTTAAAGGTCTCCTCTACAGAGGTTCAAAGTCTTGGTCCGACATATAACCTGGTCGGCAATTCTGTTACATGTATTAAGACTAAGGCCAATCTCCCAGGCACTGGTCACCATAGCCGATTTTGGCTGTCCTGTTTAGGCTGTTTGGATATCTTCTTCCCAAAAACATTTACATTCTTCAGTTTTCCAATCTATTGACTTTGAGTGTACCTGACGAAGGTTATTCCAAACACAAGTCGTGCACATCTCAGATATCTACGCTTTTATTTACCATAGTTGGAATTCAAATATTTTGACACTTCATGGACCTAAACATATACCTCTAACATAAAATGATGCTAATGCAAGCCACAATAAATTTGGGCCTGGACAGCACCCATTGGTAGATGTTGGTACCGGGTCGTTTCGCCCCGAATCCCGTTCGCCCCCTGAGTCGTTTCGCCCCTATTCTCGTTCGCCCCGGGTCGTTTCGCCCTCATTTATTAATAGTGCTTTAAAAAATGAAATATGAAAAATACCATTGCAAATATTCGTATTTTGGATGTTGTAAGGCTTGTTCATGGGTACTTTATTTTTGTCTTCCTCATAATTAACATGCGTTCTTGGCCGTGTTTAATATTATGTGTTGCTTCACTCTTTGTTTGACATCTGATTAAATTTATTCTATTTTAGCATTTGATGCGTAATTCATTAAAAAAGAGGTTATTTGCGCACTTGTACAGCATCTTAGTCATTTCATGCACTTTTGCGTTGGTACAAAAAAAAACAACCTTTTTACTGTTCTTGTGTGGTTTTTTGTAAATTTTGCCAAAAAAGTTTCGCTTGAGATCTTTGACAAAAGTAGACCAAAATGAATGAATTATTTTTTTTTTGTATGTACAACTAATAAATAAATATTTAAAGTAGATCAAAATGAATGAATTATTATTTTTTTTGCATACTAATAAATAAATAATTACTAAAAAATTGTCGAAAAAGACTTCATCTATTATAATATAATAGCGATTAAGTGGGGCGAATCGACTCACTTTCCGGGGCGAAACGACCAATGTGATCAATGATATGAGGTGAGAGGTCATTGTTTGCTTTGTTGAAAGGAAGGGACTTGTAACAATTAAACCTTCATTTAATTTATTAACAAAAGTTTTAATTATGCATTAAGCTTTAAAGGTACTGACAAATATATTCCCCATTCGTCCGCCGTGTCAATGTTTACACATGCATGAACAGCTCCTTGTTTGCCCAAGAACACAGCTCGATCGCTGATTGGATAAACTTGTTGATGCCAGATATCGGCATGTATCTGAACACCAAATGAACCGTCAAAGTAAAATGCTACAAAGTCTTCTGACTTAATGTCGTCTCCCGGAAGTGCTAAAAGAGCAACAAAAGGATCGTGGTCACGTGGATAAAACACCTGACCTGAATCTGGATGGTAATTAGCTTCTCTCACAAGTACATACGTTCTATTGTCATATTTCATGTCAGCAGGCAGACGACCGGTAATATAGTGATTAGCATCGTCATCATCAAGAGCTTTGCACACGTCACCTTCCCAAGTGTATACGAATTCACCGCCCATTATTCCAGCCATCGCCCCTATACCAGGGTACAATTTCCGCGATCCACTGACTGGCCATGGAGTTATTTCAACTTCCTCCTTGTCAAAATCTCTGACAATTTTACCATAACCTTTTAAAGTTTCATCGCTTGCGACCACCATTGGTACTTTGTAAGGTTTTCTATATTTAGGATCATGGGCATCATCATAACTGGGACTTCCACTCATTGCCCTGCAATGTAAATTGGATACCCAACGCTAAATGTTTAGCGATCTACTTGAAGCGCTGAAACCCCTTTTGAGTCCAGAGATTTATTTGATGTTGACCTCTCAGCCATCAATATTTATAAAGTATTTAACAATATATCGTAACTTGGACAAAACACAAAATACGAGGACTGTCGTTGTGTCCTAGAATTCATTAAGTAACGAGACATGGGGCAAACTAGAAGACACAACACGATCATACATTGATATAGTTGTCACAAATGGAGCAGGAATTGTCTACCCTTCCTGTGCATCTCTTTTCCTATTGTGGACTTTCTATTTATATGTACAATGTAGCAACATCCCAGCAGCATCTGTATATGGAGTATATACCGATATTTCATTTAATACGATATTCATGAGAGTGTGATTTCTATTATGATTTCCTTGCTACTAACAAGAATGCTATATAAACCTAGGGTTCCTAGTGGTTAGCTAAAGTCACCACTTCACCACCATTCTTTAATCGCTACGGAATATCTGTGTCACGGATGTGTTCCGTCTATCATTATCACTATCTCATCCATTCCTTCTTCATGACATGTCAACGGATTTGAGACAAGAGTAACACGACGGGTGCCAGTTCCTGTGTTGTGTTGTCCACTACGATTTCCGTGAAAAAAACGATGTTCTTCACTCTCGTTTTTTTTTTTCGGAGTTTCATGTTTTATCATTTATTTGTATTTATTTACGCATACTCGTGTCCAACGCGATTTCCATTTAACACGATTTTCGTGTCGTGTAACAGAAACACGACGGGTCTAGAGACACAAGAGTTGTCTACCTTTCCAGAACACCCGAATTTACCTTCGGTTAATAGTGAATGATTTGATTTGATTTATTGTGCTTAACGCCACTTTCAGCAATATTTCAGCTATATCATGGCGATCAGTTTTAGTGGTGGAAGAAGCCGGAGTACCCGGAGAGAACCACCGACCATGTGAAAGCAATTGGTAAACTTTATCACTTGCGGCTGCGAGTCGAGTGCATCTTTTTTGTAATTTACAAAGCCGGGCGCGAACCCACGCCGTATTGGTGATAGGCTTGTATGAGTTGTTAGGTAATCCAACTACCTAACTCATTGAGCCACCCGGGTCCCTAATAGTGAATGTTCGTGTTGCTCAATCTTTAGTTTTGTGAATCATTGTCTGTCCTTTTTTCATTGGTCATTGTGTTGTCTGTTCTTTGATTTACGGTTTATGATTACCACTTTGGTATTTTAAACTTTTCTTGCTATTAGACAAAACATCATTACATTGTGATAAATGATGGAATCTATTGGAAAATCAGTAAAAGAAGAAATTTGCAGAATCTGTCACTTTTCTGTTTGGAAAGAGAACCAAATATAATCCATTGATATATAGGTTGGTTTGGTTTATGGTGCTTAACGCCACTTTCAACAATATTTCAGTTATATCGTGACGGTGAGTTTGATTGGTCGAGGAAACCGGAATGCCCGGAGAAAACCACCGACCTGTCGCAAGTCACTAACAACCTTTATCACATAATGTTGTATCGAGTACACCTCGCCATGAACGGGGTTCGAAGTCACAACTTTAATAGTGATAGGCACTGATTGTACAGTTGTAAATCCAACTACCATACGATCACGACCATGACAGCACCTGGCATTGACATATAGATATTAAAAATGAATTATAGACAAAACAAATTTGGATATGTTCAAAACAAATTATGTACTATATATTTTTTTATGATATTGTGTTTGTTGTCAAAGATATGGTATGGTTTACGTCTTATGGAAATGTAATTGCATGACCTATACATTGTATGTTAAAATGATAAATTTAAAGGGCAATAAAAGCCCACCATACATTTATTTATTTTTGTTTATTGTTAGTTGTGTTGATGTCTAGATCATGTTTTAATGCATTGAATATGTTCTTAGGAGAAGTAAATCGGCACCTGATGGTGTATTAATTAATCTGGTTTATATCATTGAATATATTCCACAACACAATTTTTTTAAATACATCTACTTACCTGAAGCCATTTCAAGTGCATGTATATCAACACCGTATTTGTTGGGACATAAATAGTTAACGGTTCTTTTTATGGAAACCTTTTGGAGTCATTTTCCAGTCGGCGTATACAACGTAGATATCTAATTTAATGCGAACGATGTTTTTTTCTGGAGTAACTAACCATCATCAGACCTGTACGCTCATAGCTAAATGATCGGAGAACCAAATAATTTAAATGTTTTAGGGAGCAAGTCAACCAAAATAAAAGAGTTAAACAGTAGTCAAAATCGTCTAGTGTTAAATATCCCTGAGATTGACCTTAGTATTGATAAATTACATGATTTAGGAACTGTAAATTTAAAACTCAAATATATCTAATTAACCGTGTCAGTGACGAAACATTGACTACTGGGCAAGGTAGGTAGGTTATTGTGTTTAACGCCACGATTTTACGCCAAAAAATCATATTTTTTCAAATTTTAGGGGTGTGCTGGATCCACACCTAAACATCACTGGGTCAATTGGAACCAAACTTTGCAGGTATTGTGTTTAAAGGTCTCCTCTACAGAGGTTCAAAGTCTTGGTCCGACATATAACATGGTCGGCAATTCTGTTACATGTATTAAGACTAAGGCCAATCTCCCAGGCACTGGTCACCATAGCCGATTTTGGCTGTCCTGTTTAGGCTGTTTGGATATCTTCTTCCCAAAAACATTTACATTCTTCAGTTTTCCAATCTATTGACTTTGAGTGTACCTGACGAAGGTTATTCCAAACACAAGTCGTGCACATCTCAGATATCTACGCTTTTATTTACCATAGTTGGAATTCAAATATTTTGACACTTCATGGACCTAAACATATACCTCTAACATAAAATGATGCTAATGCAAGCCACAATAAATTTGGGCCTGGACAGCACCCATTGGTAGATGTTGGTACCGGGTCGTTTCGCCCCGAATCCCGTTCGCCCCCTGAGTCGTTTCGCCCCTATTCTCGTTCGCCCCGGGTCGTTTCGCCCTCATTTATTAATAGTGCTTTAAAAAATGAAATATGAAAAATACCATTGCAAATATTCGTATTTTGGATGTTGTAAGGCTTGTTCATGGGTACTTTATTTTTGTCTTCCTCATAATTAACATGCGTTCTTGGCCGTGTTTAATATTATGTGTTGCTTCACTCTTTGTTTGACATCTGATTAAATTTATTCTATTTTAGCATTTGATGCGTAATTCATTAAAAAAGAGGTTATTTGCGCACTTGTACAGCATCTTAGTCATTTCATGCACTTTTGCGTTGGTACAAAAAAAAACAACCTTTTTACTGTTCTTGTGTGGTTTTTTGTAAATTTTGCCAAAAAAGTTTCGCTTGAGATCTTTGACAAAAGTAGACCAAAATGAATGAATTATTTTTTTTTTGTATGTACAACTAATAAATAAATATTTAAAGTAGATCAAAATGAATGAATTATTATTTTTTTTGCATACTAATAAATAAATAATTACTAAAAAATTGTCGAAAAAGACTTCATCTATTATAATATAATAGCGATTAAGTGGGGCGAATCGACTCACTTTCCGGGGCGAAACGACCAATGTGATCAATGATATGAGGTGAGAGGTCATTGTTTGCTTTGTTGAAAGGAAGGGACTTGTAACAATTAAACCTTCATTTAATTTATTAACAAAAGTTTTAATTATGCATTAAGCTTTAAAGGTACTGACAAATATATTCCCCATTCGTCCGCCGTGTCAATGTTTACACATGCATGAACAGCTCCTTGTTTGCCCAAGAACACAGCTCGATCGCTGATTGGATAAACTTGTTGATGCCAGATATCGGCATGTATCTGAACACCAAATGAACCGTCAAAGTAAAATGCTACAAAGTCTTCTGACTTAATGTCGTCTCCCGGAAGTGCTAAAAGAGCAACAAAAGGATCGTGGTCACGTGGATAAAACACCTGACCTGAATCTGGATGGTAATTAGCTTCTCTCACAAGTACATACGTTCTATTGTCATATTTCATGTCAGCAGGCAGACGACCGGTAATATAGTGATTAGCATCGTCATCATCAAGAGCTTTGCACACGTCACCTTCCCAAGTGTATACGAATTCACCGCCCATTATTCCAGCCATCGCCCCTATACCAGGGTACAATTTCCGCGATCCACTGACTGGCCATGGAGTTATTTCAACTTCCTCCTTGTCAAAATCTCTGACAATTTTACCATAACCTTTTAAAGTTTCATCGCTTGCGACCACCATTGGTACTTTGTAAGGTTTTCTATATTTAGGATCATGGGCATCATCATAACTGGGACTTCCACTCATTGCCCTGCAATGTAAATTGGATACCCAACGCTAAATGTTTAGCGATCTACTTGAAGCGCTGAAACCCCTTTTGAGTCCAGAGATTTATTTGATGTTGACCTCTCAGCCATCAATATTTATAAAGTATTTAACAATATATCGTAACTTGGACAAAACACAAAATACGAGGACTGTCGTTGTGTCCTAGAATTCATTAAGTAACGAGACATGGGGCAAACTAGAAGACACAACACGATCATACATTGATATAGTTGTCACAAATGGAGCAGGAATTGTCTACCCTTCCTGTGCATCTCTTTTCCTATTGTGGACTTTCTATTTATATGTACAATGTAGCAACATCCCAGCAGCATCTGTATATGGAGTATATACCGATATTTCATTTAATACGATATTCATGAGAGTGTGATTTCTATTATGATTTCCTTGCTACTAACAAGAATGCTATATAAACCTAGGGTTCCTAGTGGTTAGCTAAAGTCACCACTTCACCACCATTCTTTAATCGCTACGGAATATCTGTGTCACGGATGTGTTCCGTCTATCATTATCACTATCTCATCCATTCCTTCTTCATGACATGTCAACGGATTTGAGACAAGAGTAACACGACGGGTGCCAGTTCCTGTGTTGTGTTGTCCACTACGATTTCCGTGAAAAAAACGATGTTTTTTCCGTGAAAAAAACGATGTTCTTCACTCTCGTTTTTTTTTTTCGGAGTTTCATGTTTTATCATTTATTTGTATTTATTTACGCATACTCGTGTCCAACGCGATTTCCATTTAACACGATTTTCGTGTCGTGTAACAGAAACACTACGGGTCTAGAGACACAAGAGTTGTCTACCTTTCCAGAACACCCGAATTTACCTTCGGTTAATAGTGAATGATTTGTTTTGATTTATTGTGCTTAACGCCACTTTCAGCAATATTTCAGCTATATCATGGCGATCAGTTTTAGTGGTGGAAGAAGCCGGAGTACCCGGAGAGAACCACCGACCATGTGAAAGCAATTGGTAAACTTTATCACTTGCGGCTGCGAGTCGAGTGCATCTTTTTTGTAATTTACAAAGCCGGGCGCGAACCCACGCCGTATTGGTGATAGGCTTGTATGAGTTGTTAGGTAATCCAACTACCTAACTCATTGAGCCACCCGGGTCCCTAATAGTGAATGTTCGTGTTGCTCAATCTTTAGTTTTGTGAATCATTGTCTGTCCTTTTTTCATTGGTCATTGTGTTGTCTGTTCTTTGATTTACGGTTTATGATTACCACTTTGGTATTTTAAACTTTTCTTGCTATTAGACAAAACATCATTACATTGTGATAAATGATGGAATCTATTGGAAAATCAGTAAAAGAAGAAATTTGCAGAATCTGTCACTTTTCTGTTTGGAAAGAGAACCAAATATAATCCATTGATATATAGGTTGGTTTGGTTTATGGTGCTTAACGCCACTTTCAACAATATTTCAGTTATATCGTGACGGTGAGTTTGATTGGTCGAGGAAACCGGAATGCCCGGAGAAAACCACCGACCTGTCGCAAGTCACTAACAACCTTTATCACATAATGTTGTATCGAGTACACCTCGCCATGAACGGGGTTCGAAGTCACAACTTTAATAGTGATAGGCACTGATTGTACAGTTGTGAATCCAACTACCATACGATCACGACCATGACAGCACCTGGCATTGACATATAGATATTAAAAATGAATTATAGACAAAACAAATTTGGATATGTTCAAAACAAATTATGTACTATATATTTTTTTATGATATTGTGTTTGTTGTCAAAGATATGGTATGGTTTGCGTCTTATGGAAATGTAATTGCATGACCTATACATTGTATGTTAAAATGATAAATTTAAAGGGCAATAAAAGCCCACCATACATTTATTTATTTTTGTTTATTGTTAGTTGTGTTGATGTCTAGATCATGTTTTAATGCATTGAATATGTTCTTAGGAGAAGTAAATCGGCACCTGATGGTGTATTAATTAATCTGGTTTATATCATTGAATATATTCCACAACACAATTTTTTTAAATACATCTACTTACCTGAAGCCAATTCAAGTGCATGTATATCAACACCGTATTTGTTGGGACATAAATAGTTAACGGTTCTTTTTATGGAAACCTTTTGGAGTCATTTTCCAGTCGGCGTATACAACGTAGATATCTAATTTAATGGGAACGATGTTTTTTTCTGGAGTAACTAACCATCATCAGACCTGTACGCTCATAGCTAAATGATCGGAGAACCAAATAATTTAAATATTTTAGGGAGCAAGTCAACCAAAATAAAAGAGTTAAACAGGAGTCAAAATCGTCTAGTGTTAAATATCCCTGAGATTGACCTTAGTATTGATAAATTACATGATTTAGGAACTGTAAATTTAAAACTCAAATATATCTAATTAACCGTGTCAGTGACGAAACATTGACTACTGGGCAAGGTAGGTAGGTTATTGTGTTTAACGCCACGATTTTACGCCAAAAAATCATATTTTTTCAAATTTTAGGGGTGTGCTGGATCCACACCTGAACATCACTGGGTCAATTGGAACCAAACTTTGCAGGTATTGTGTTTAAAGGTCTCCTCTACAGAGGTTCAAAGTCTTGGTCCGACATATAACATGGTCGGCAATTTTGTTACATGTATTAAGACTAAGGCCAATCTCCCAGGCATTGGTCACCATAGCCGATTTTGGCTGTCCTGTTTAGGCTGTTTGGATATCTTCTTCCCAAAAACATTTACATTCTTCAGTTTTCCAATCTATTGACTTTGAGTGTACCTGACGAAGGTTATTCCAAACACAAGTCGTGCACATCTCAGATATCTACGCTTTTATTTACCATAGTTGGAATTCAAATATTTTGACACTTCATGGACCTAAACATATACCTCTAACATAAAATGATGCTAATGCAAGCCACAATAAATTTGGGCCTGGACAGCACCCATTGGTAGATGTTGGTACCGGGTCGTGTCGCCCCGAATCCCGTTCGCCCCCTGAGTCGTTTCGCCCCTATTTTCGTTCGCCCCGGGTCGTTTCGCCCTCATTTATTAATAGTGCTTTAAAAAATGAAATATGAAAAATACCATTGCAAATATTCGTATTTTGGATGTTGTAAGGCTTGTTCATGTGTACTTTATTTTTGTCTTCCTCATAATTAACATGCGTTCTTGGCCGTGTTTAATATTATGTGTTGCTTCACTCTTTGTTTGACATCTGATTAAATTTATTCTATTTTAGCATTTGATGCGTAATTCATTAAAAAAGAGGTTATTTGCGCACTTGTACAGCATCTTAGTCATTTCATGCACTTTTGCGTTGGTACAAAAAAAACCCAACCTTTTTACTGTTCTTGTGTGGTTTTTTGTAAATTTTGCCAAAAAAGTTTCGCTTGAGATCTTTGACAAAAGTAGACCAAAATGAATGAATTATTTTTTTTTTGTATGTACAACTAATAAATAAATATTTAAAGTAGATCAAAATGAATGAATTATTATTTTTTTGCATACTAATAAATAAATAATTACCAAACAATTGTCGAAAAAGACTTCATCTATTATAATATAATAGCGATTAAGTGGGGCGAATCGACTCACTTTCCGGGGCGAAACGACCAATGTGATCAATGATATGAGGTGAGAGGTCATTGTTTGCTTTGTTGAAAGGAAGGGACTTGTAACAATTAAACCTTCATTTAATTTATTAACAAAAGTTTTAATTATGCATTAAGCTTTAAAGGTACTGACAAATATATTCCCCATTCGTCCGCCGTGTCAATGTTTACACATGCATGAACAGCTCCTTGTTTGCCCAAGAACACAGCTCGATCGCTGATTGGATAAACTTGTTGATGCCAGATATCGGCATGTATCTGAACACCAAATGAACCGTCAAAGTAAAATGCTACAAAGTCTTCTGACTTAATGTCGTCTCCCGGAAGTGCTAAAAGAGCAACAAAAGGATCGTGGTCACGTGGATAAAACACCTGACCTGAATCTGGATGGTAATTAGCTTCTCTCACAAGTACATACGTTCTATTGTCATATTTCATGTCAGCAGGCAGACGACCGGTAATATAGTGATTAGCATCGACATCATCAAGAGCTTTGCACACGTCACCTTCCCAAGTGTATACGAATTCACCGCCCATTATTCCAGCCATCGCCCCTATACCAGGGTACAATTTCCGCGATCCACTGACTGGCCATGGAGTTATTTCAACTTCCTCCTTGTCAAAATCTCTGACAATTTTACCATAACCTTTTAAAGTTTCATCGCTTGCGACCACCATTGGTACTTTGTAAGGTTTTCTATATTTAGGATCATGGGCATCATCATAACTGGGACTTCCACTCATTGCCCTGCAATGTAAATTGGATACCCAACGCTAAATGTTTAGCGATCTACTTGAAGCGCTGAAACCCCTTTTGAGTCCAGAGATTTATTTGATGTTGACCTCTCAGCCATCAATATTTATAAAGTATTTAACAATATATCGTAACTTGGACAAAACACAAAATACGAGGACTGTCGTTGTGTCCTAGAATTCATTAAGTAACGAGACATGGGGCAAACTAGAAGACACAACACGATCATACATTGATATAGTTGTCACAAATGGAGCAGGAATTGTCTACCCTTCCTGTGCATCTCTTTTCCTATTGTGGACTTTCTATTTATATGTACAATGTAGCAACATCCCAGCAGCATCTGTATATGGAGTATATACCGATATTTCATTTAATACGATATTCATGAGAGTGTGATTTCTATTATGATTTCCTTGCTACTAACAAGAATGCTATATAAACCTAGGGTTCCTAGTGGTTAGCTAAAGTCACCACTTCACCACCATTCTTTAATCGCTACGGAATATCTGTGTCACGGATGTGTTCCGTCTATCATTATCACTATCTCATCCATTCCTTCTTCATGACATGTCAACGGATTTGAGACAAGAGTAACACGACGGGTGCCAGTTCCTGTGTTGTGTTGTCCACTACGATTTCCGTGAAAAAAACGATGTTCTTCACTCTCGTTTTTTTTTTTCGGAGTTTCATGTTTTATCATTTATTTGTATTTATTTACGCATACTCGTGTCCAACGCGATTTCCATTTAACACGATTTTCGTGTCGTGTAACAGAAACACGACGGGTCTAGAGACACAAGAGTTGTCTACCTTTCCAGAACACCCGAATTTACCTTCGGTTAATAGTGAATGATTTGATTTGATTTATTGTGCTTAACGCCACTTTCAGCAATATTTCAGCTATATCATGGCGATCAGTTTTAGTGGTGGAAGAAGCCGGAGTACCCGGAGAGAACCACCGACCATGTGAAAGCAATTGGTAAACTTTATCACTTGCGGCTGCGAGTCGAGTGCATCTTTTTTGTAATTTACAAAGCCGGGCGCGAACCCACGCCGTATTGGTGATAGGCTTGTATGAGTTGTTAGGTAATCCAACTACCTAACTCATTGAGCCACCCGGGTCCCTAATAGTGAATGTTCGTGTTGCTCAATCTTTAGTTTTGTGAATCATTGTCTGTCCTTTTTTCATTGGTCATTGTGTTGTCTGTTCTTTGATTTACGGTTTATGATTACCACTTTGGTATTTTAAACTTTTCTTGCTATTAGACAAAACATCATTACATTGTGATAAATGATGGAATCTATTGGAAAATCAGTAAAAGAAGAAATTTGCAGAATCTGTCACTTTTCTGTTTGGAAAGAGAACCAAATATAATCCATTGATATATAGGTTGGTTTGGTTTATGGTGCTTAACGCCACTTTCAACAATATTTCAGTTATATCGTGACGGTGAGTTTGATTGGTCGAGGAAACCGGAATGCCCGGAGAAAACCACCGACCTGTCGCAAGTCACTAACAACCTTTATCACATAATGTTGTATCGAGTACACCTCGCCATGAACGGGGTTCGAAGTCACAACTTTAATAGTGATAGGCACTGATTGTACAGTTGTGAATCCAACTACCATACGATCACGACCATGACAGCACCTGGCATTGACATATAGATATTAAAAATGAATTATAGACAAAACAAATTTGGATATGTTCAAAAAAAATTATGTACTATATATTTTTTTATGATATTGTGTTTGTTGTCAAAGATATGGTATGGTTTGCGTCTTATGGAAATGTAATTGCATGACCTATACATTGTATGGTAAAATGATAAATTTAAAGGGCAATAAAAGCCCACCATACATTTATTTATTTTTGTTTATTGTTAGTTGTGTTGATGTCTAGATCATGTTTTAATGCATTGAATATGTTCTTAGGAGAAGTAAATCGGCACCTGATGGTGTATTAATTAATCTGGTTTATATCATTGAATATATTCCACAACACAATTTTTTTAAATACATCTACTTACCTGAAGCCAATTCAAGTGCATGTATATCAACACCGTATTTGTTGGGACATAAATAGTTAACGGTTCTTTTTATGGAAACCTTTTGGAGTCATTTTCCAGTCGGCGTATACAACGTAGATATCTAATTTAATGCGAACGATGTTTTTTTCTGGAGTAACTAACCATCATCAGACCTGTACGCTCATAGCTAAATGATCGGAGAACCAAATAATTTAAATGTTTTAGGGAGCAAGTCAACCAAAATAAAAGAGTTAAACAGGAGTCAAAATCGTCTAGTGTTAAATATCCCTGAGATTGACCTTAGTATTGATAAATTACATGATTTAGGAACTGTAAATTTAAAACTCAAATATATCTAATTAACCGTGTCAGTGACGAAACATTGACTACTGGGCAAGGTAGGTAGGTTATGGTGTTTAACGCCACGATTTTACGCCAAAAAATCATATTTTTTCAAATTTTGGGGGTGTGCTGGATCCACACCTGAACATCACTGGGTCAATTGGAACCAAACTTTGCAGGTATTGTGTTTAAAGGTCTCCTCTACAGAGGTTCAAAGTCTTGGTCCGACATATAACATGGTCGATATAGGCAATTCTGTTACATGTATTAAGACTAAGGCCAATCTCCCAGACACTGGTCACCATAGCCGATTTTGGCTGTCCTGTTTAGGCTGTTTGGATATCTTCTTCCCAAAAACATTTACATTCTTCAGTTTTCCAATCTATTGACTTTGAGTGTACCTGACGAAGGTTATTCCAAACACAAGTCGTGCACATCTCAGATATCTACGCTTTTATTTACCATAGTTGGAATTCAAATATTTTGACACTTCATGGACCTAAACATATACCTCTAACATAAAATGATGCTAATGCAAGCCACAATAAATTTGGGCCTGGACAGCACCCATTGGTAGATGTTGGTACCGGGTCGTTTCGCCCCGAATCCCGTTCGCCCCCTGCGTCGTTTCGCCCCTATTCTCGTTCGCCCCGGGTCGTTTCGCCCTCATTTATTAATAGTGCTTTAAAAAATGAAATATGAAAAATACCATTGCAAATATTCGTATTTTGGATGTTGTAAGGCTTGTTCATGGGTACTTTATTTTTGTCTTCCTCATAATTAACATGCGTTCTTGGCCGTGTTTAATATTATGTGTTGCTTCACTCTTTGTTTGACATCTGATTAAATTTATTCTATTTTAGCATTTGATGCGTAATTCATTAAAAAAGAGGTTATTTGCGCACTTGTACAGCATCTTAGTCATTTCATGCACTTTTGCGTTGGTACAAAAAAAACCAACCTTTTTACTGTTCTTGTGTGGTTTTTTGTAAATTTTGCAAAAAAAGTTTCGCATGAGATCTTTGACAAAAGTAGACCAAAATGAATGAATTATTTTTTTGTGTATGTACAACTAATAAATAAATATTTAAAGTAGATCAAAATGAATGAATTATTATTTTTTTGGCATACTAATAAATAAATAATTACTAAAAAATTGTCGAAAAAGACTTCATCTATTATAATATAATAGCGATTAAGTGGGGCGAATCGACTCACTTTCCGGGGCGAAACGACCAATGTGATCAATGATATGAGGTGAGAGGTCATTGTTTGCTTTGTTGAAAGGAAGGGACTTGTAACAATTAAACCTTCATTTAATTTATTAACAAAAGTTTTAATTATGCATTAAGCTTTAAAGGTACTGACAAATATATTCCCCATTCGTCCGCCGTGTCAATGTTTACACATGCATGAACAGCTCCTTGTTTGCCTAAGAACACAGCTCGATCGCTGATTGGATAAACTTGTTGATGCCAGATATCGGCATGTATCTGAACACCAAATGAACCGTCAAAGTAAAATGCTACAAAGTCTTCTGACTTAATGTCGTCTCCCGGAAGTGCTAAAAGAGCAACAAAAGGATCGTGGTCACGTGGATAAAACACCTGACCTGAATCTGGATGGTAATTAGCTTCTCTCACAAGTACATACGTTCTATTGTCATATTTCATGTCAGCAGGCAGACGACCGGTAATATAGTGATTAGCATCGTCATCATCAAGAGCTTTGCACACGTCACCTTCCCAAGTGTATACGAATTCACCGCCCATTATTCCAGCCATCGCCCCTGTACCAGGGTACAATTTCCGCGATCCACTGACTGGCCATGGAGTTATTTCAACTTCCTCCTTGTCAAAATCTCTGACAATTTTACCATAACCTTTTAAAGTTTCATCGCTTGCGACCACCATTGGTACTTTGTAAGGTTTTCTATATTTAGGATCATGGGCATCATCATAACTGGGACTTCCACTCATTGCCCTGCAATGTAAATTGGATACCCAACGCTAAATGTTTAGCGATCTACTTGAAGCGCTGAAACCCCTTTTGAGTCCAGAGATTTATTTGATGTTGACCTCTCAGCCATCAATATTTATAAAGTATTTAACAATATATCGTAACTTGGACAAAACACAAAATACGAGGACTGTCGTTGTGTCCTAGAATTCATTAAGTAACGAGACATCATTAAGTAACGAGACATGGGGCAAACTAGAAGACACAACACGATCATACATTGATATAGTTGTCACAAATGGAGCAGGAATTGTCTACCCTTCCTGTGCATCTCTTTTCCTATTGTGGACTTTCTATTTATATATACAATGTAGCAACATCCCAGCAGCATCTGTATATGGAGTATATACCGATATTTCATTTAATACGATATTCATGAGAGTGTGATTTCTATTATGATTTCCTTGCTACTAACAAGAATGCTATATAAACCTAGGGTTCCTAGTGGTTAGCTAAAGTCACCACTTCACCACCATTCTTTAATCGCTACGGAATATATGTGTCACGGATGTGTTCCGTCTATCATTATCACTATCTCATCCATTCCTTCTTCATGACATGTCAACGGATTTGAGACAAGAGTAACACGACGGGTGCCAGTTCCTGTGTTGTGTTGTCCACTACGATTTCTGTGCAAAAAACGATGTTCTTCACTCTCGTTTTTTTTTTCGGAGTTTCATGTTTTATCATTTATTTGTATTTATTTACGCATACTCGTGTCCAACGCGATTTCCATTTAACACGATTTTCGTGTCGTGTAACAGAAACACTACGGGTCTAGAGACACAAGAGTTGTCTACCTTTCCAGAACACCCGAATTTACCTTCGGTTAATAGTGAATGATTTGATTTGATTTATTGTGCTTAACGCCACTTTCAGCAATATTTCAGCTATATCATGGCGATCAGTTTTAGTGGTGGAAGAAGCCGGAGTACCCGGAGAGAACCACCGACCATGTGAAAGCAATTGGTAAACTTTATCACTTGCGGCTGCGAGTCGAGTGCATCTTTTTTGTAATTTACAAAGCCGGGCGCGAACCCACGCCGTATTGGTGATAGGCTTGTATGAGTTGTTAGGTAATCCAACTACCTAACTCACTGAGCCACCCGGGTCCCTAATAGTGAATGTTCGTGTTGCTCAATCTTTAGTTTTGTGAATCATTGTCTGTCCTTTTTTCATTGGTCATTGTGTTGTCTGTTCTTTGATTTACGGTTTATGATTACCACTTTGGTATTTTAAACTTTTCTTGCTATTAGACAAAACATCATTACATTGTGATAAATGATGGAATCTATTGGAAAATCAGTAAAGAAGAAATTTGCAGAATCTGTCACTTTTCTGTTTGGAAAGAGAACCAAATATAATCCCATTGATATATAGGTTGGTTTGGTTTATGGTGCTTAACGCCACTTTCAACAATATTTCAGTTATATCGTGACGGTGAGCTTGATTGGTCGAGGAAACCGGAATGCCCGGAGAAAACCACCGACCTGTCGCAAGTCACTAACAACCTTTATCACATAATGTTGTATCGAGTACACCTCGCCATGAACGGGGTTCGAAGTCACAACTTTAATAGTGATAGGCATTGATTGTACAGTTGTAAATCCAACTACCATACGATCACGACCATGACAGCACCTGGCATTGACATATAGATATTAAAAATGAATTATAGACAAAACAAATTTGGATATGTTCAAAACAAATTATGTACTATATATTTTTTTATGATATTGTGTTTGTTGTCAAAGATATGGTATGGTTTACGTCTTATGGAAATGTAATTGCATGACCTATACATTGTATGTTAAAATGATAAATTTAAAGGGCAATAAAAGCCCACCATACATTTATTTATTTTTGTTTATTGTTAGTTGTGTTGATGTCTAGATCATGTTTTAATGCATTGAATATGTTCTTAGGAGAAGTAAATCGGCACCTGATGGTGTATTAATTAATCTGGTTTATATCATTGAATATATTCCACAACACAATTTTTTTAAATACATCTACTTACCTGAAGCCAATTCAAGTGCATGTATATCAACACCGTATTTGTTGGGACATAAATAGTTAACGGTTCTTTTTATGGAAACCTTTTGGAGTCATTTTCCAGTCGGCGTATACAACGTAGATATCTAATTTAATGGGAACGATGTTTTTTTCTGGAGTAACTAACCATCATCAGACCTGTACGCTCATAGCTAAATGATCGGAGAACCAAATAATTTAAATATTTTAGGGAGCAAGTCAACCAAAATAAAAGAGTTAAACAGGAGTCAAAATCGTCTAGTGTTAAATATCCCTGAGATTGACCTTAGTATTGATAAATTACATGATTTAGGAACTGTAAATTTAAAACTCAAATATATCTAATTAACCGTGTCAGTGACGAAACATTGACTACTGGGCAAGGTAGGTAGGTTATTGTGTTTAACGCCACGATTTTACGCCAAAAAATCATATTTTTTCAAATTTTAGGGGTGTGCTGGATCCACACCTGAACATCACTGGGTCAATTGGAACCAAACTTTGCAGGTATTGTGTTTAAAGGTCTCCTCTACAGAGGTTCAAAGTCTTGGTCCGACATATAACCTGGTCGGCAATTCTGTTACATGTATTAAGACTAAGGCCAATCTCCCAGGCATTGGTCACCATAGCCGATTTTGGCTGTCCTGTTTAGGCTGTTTGGATATCTTCTTCCCAAAAACATTTACATTCTTCAGTTTTCCAATCTATTGACTTTGAGTGTACCTGACGAAGGTTATTCCAAACACAAGTCGTGCACATCTCAGATATCTACGCTTTTATTTACCATAGTTGGAATTCAAATATTTTGACACTTCATGGACCTAAACATATACCTCTAACATAAAATGATGCTAATGCAAGCCACAATAAATTTGGGCCTGGACAGCACCCATTGGTAGATGTTGGTACCGGGTCGTGTCGCCCCGAATCCCGTTCGCCCCCTGAGTCGTTTCGCCCCTATTTTCGTTCGCCCCGGGTCGTTTCGCCCTCATTTATTAATAGTGCTTTAAAAAATGAAATATGAAAAATACCATTGCAAATATTCGTATTTTGGATGTTGTAAGGCTTGTTCATGGGTACTTTATTTTTGTCTTCCTCATAATTAACATGCGTTCTTGGCCGTGTTTAATATTATGTGTTGCTTCACTCTTTGTTTGACATCTGATTAAATTTATTCTATTTTAGCATTTGATGCGTAATTCATTAAAAAAGAGGTTATTTGCGCACTTGTACAGCATCTTAGTCATTTCATGCACTTTTGCGTTGGTACAAAAAAAACCCAACCTTTTTACTGTTCTTGTGTGGTTTTTTGTAAATTTTACCAAAAAAGTTTCGCTTGAGATCTTTGACAAAAGTAGACCAAAATGAATGAATTATTTTTTTGTGTATGTACAACTAATAAATAAATATTTAAAGTAGATCAAAATGAATGAATTATTATTTTTTTTGCATACTAATAAATAAATAATTACTAAAAAATTGTCGAAAAAGACTTCATCTATTATAATATAATAGCGATTAAGTGGGGCGAATCGACTCACTTTCCGGGGCGAAACGACCAATGTGATCAATGATATGAGGTGAGAGGTCATTGTTTGCTTTGTTGAAAGGAAGGGACTTGTAACAATTAAACCTTCATTTAATTTATTAACAAAAGTTTTAATTATGCATTAAGCTTTAAAGGTACTGACAAATATATTCCCCATTCGTCCGCCGTGTCAATGTTTACACATGCATGAACAGCTCCTTGTTTGCCCAAGAACACAGCTCGATCGCTGATTGGATAAACTTGTTGATGCCAGATATCGGCATGTATCTGAACACCAAATGAACCGTCAAAGTAAAATGCTACAAAGTCTTCTGACTTAATGTCGTCTCCCGGAAGTGCTAAAAGAGCAACAAAAGGATCGTGGTCACGTGGATAAAACACCTGACCTGAATCTGGATGGTAATTAGCTTCTCTCACAAGTACATACGTTCTATTGTCATATTTCATGTCAGCAGGCAGACGACCGGTAATATAGTGATTAGCATCGACATCATCAAGAGCTTTGCACACGTCACCTTCCCAAGTGTATACGAATTCACCGCCCATTATTCCAGCCATCGCCCCTATACCAGGGTACAATTTCCGCGATCCACTGACTGGCCATGGAGTTATTTCAACTTCCTCCTTGTCAAAATCTCTGACAATTTTACCATAACCTTTTAAAGTTTCATCGCTTGCGACCACCATTGGTACTTTGTAAGGTTTTCTATATTTAGGATCATGGGCATCATCATAACTGGGACTTCCACTCATTGCCCTGCAATGTAAATTGGATACCCAACGCTAAATGTTTAGCGATCTACTTGAAGCGCTGAAACCCCTTTTGAGTCCAGAGATTTATTTGATGTTGACCTCTCAGCCATCAATATTTATAAAGTATTTAACAATATATCGTAACTTGGACAAAACACAAAATACGAGGACTGTCGTTGTGTCCTAGAATTCATTAAGTAACGAGACATGGGGCAAACTAGAAGACACAACACGATCATACATTGATATAGTTGTCACAAATGGAGCAGGAATTGTCTACCCTTCCTGTGCATCTCTTTTCCTATTGTGGACTTTCTATTTATATGTACAATGTAGCAACATCCCAGCAGCATCTGTATATGGAGTATATACCGATATTTCATTTAATACGATATTCATGAGAGTGTGATTTCTATTATGATTTCCTTGCTACTAACAAGAATGCTATATAAACCTAGGGTTCCTAGTGGTTAGCTAAAGTCACCACTTCACCACCATTCTTTAATCGCTACGGAATATCTGTGTCACGGATGTGTTCCGTCTATCATTATCACTATCTCATCCATTCCTTCTTCATGACATGTCAACGGATTTGAGACAAGAGTAACACGACGGGTGCCAGTTCCTGTGTTGTGTTGTCCACTACGATTTCCGTGAAAAAAACGATGTTTTTTCCGTGAAAAAAACGATGTTCTTCACTCTCGTTTTTTTTTTTCGGAGTTTCATGTTTTATCATTTATTTGTATTTATTTACGCATACTCGTGTCCAACGCGATTTCCATTTAACACGATTTTCGTGTCGTGTAACAGAAACACTACGGGTCTAGAGACACAAGAGTTGTCTACCTTTCCAGAACACCCGAATTTACCTTCGGTTAATAGTGAATGATTTGTTTTGATTTATTGTGCTTAACGCCACTTTCAGCAATATTTCAGCTATATCATGGCGATCAGTTTTAGTGGTGGAAGAAGCCGGAGTACCCGGAGAGAACCACCGACCATGTGAAAGCAATTGGTAAACTTTATCACTTGCGGCTGCGAGTCGAGTGCATCTTTTTTGTAATTTACAAAGCCGGGCGCGAACCCACGCCGTATTGGTGATAGGCTTGTATGAGTTGTTAGGTAATCCAACTACCTAACTCATTGAGCCACCCGGGTCCCTAATAGTGAATGTTCGTGTTGCTCAATCTTTAGTTTTGTGAATCATTGTCTGTCCTTTTTTCATTGGTCATTGTGTTGTCTGTTCTTTGATTTACGGTTTATGATTACCACTTTGGTATTTTAAACTTTTCTTGCTATTAGACAAAACATCATTACATTGTGATAAATGATGGAATCTATTGGAAAATCAGTAAAAGAAGAAATTTGCAGAATCTGTCACTTTTCTGTTTGGAAAGAGAACCAAATATAATCCATTGATATATAGGTTGGTTTGGTTTATGGTGCTTAACGCCACTTTCAACAATATTTCAGTTATATCGTGACGGTGAGTTTGATTGGTCGAGGAAACCGGAATGCCCGGAGAAAACCACCGACCTGTCGCAAGTCACTAACAACCTTTATCACATAATGTTGTATCGAGTACACCTCGCCATGAACGGGGTTCGAAGTCACAACTTTAATAGTGATAGGCACTGATTGTACAGTTGTGAATCCAACTACCATACGATCACGACCATGACAGCACCTGGCATTGACATATAGATATTAAAAATGAATTATAGACAAAACAAATTTGGATATGTTCAAAACAAATTATGTACTATATATTTTTTTATGATATTGTGTTTGTTGTCAAAGATATGGTATGGTTTGCGTCTTATGGAAATGTAATTGCATGACCTATACATTGTATGTTAAAATGATAAATTTAAAGGGCAATAAAAGCCCACCATACATTTATTTATTTTTGTTTATTGTTAGTTGTGTTGATGTCTAGATCATGTTTTAATGCATTGAATATGTTCTTAGGAGAAGTAAATCGGCACCTGATGGTGTATTAATTAATCTGGTTTATATCATTGAATATATTCCACAACACAATTTTTTTAAATACATCTACTTACCTGAAGCCAATTCAAGTGCATGTATATCAACACCGTATTTGTTGGGACATAAATAGTTAACGGTTCTTTTTATGGAAACCTTTTGGAGTCATTTTCCAGTCGGCGTATACAACGTAGATATCTAATTTAATGGGAACGATGTTTTTTTCTGGAGTAACTAACCATCATCAGACCTGTACGCTCATAGCTAAATGATCGGAGAACCAAATAATTTAAATATTTTAGGGAGCAAGTCAACCAAAATAAAAGAGTTAAACAGGAGTCAAAATCGTCTAGTGTTAAATATCCCTGAGATTGACCTTAGTATTGATAAATTACATGATTTAGGAACTGTAAATTTAAAACTCAAATATATCTAATTAACCGTGTCAGTGACGAAACATTGACTACTGGGCAAGGTAGGTAGGTTATTGTGTTTAACGCCACGATTTTACGCCAAAAAATCATATTTTTTCAAATTTTAGGGGTGTGCTGGATCCACACCTGAACATCACTGGGTCAATTGGAACCAAACTTTGCAGGTATTGTGTTTAAAGGTCTCCTCTACAGAGGTTCAAAGTCTTGGTCCGACATATAACCTGGTCGGCAATTCTGTTACATGTATTAAGACTAAGGCCAATCTCCCAGGCATTGGTCACCATAGCCGATTTTGGCTGTCCTGTTTAGGCTGTTTGGATATCTTCTTCCCAAAAACATTTACATTCTTCAGTTTTCCAATCTATTGACTTTGAGTGTACCTGACGAAGGTTATTCCAAACACAAGTCGTGCACATCTCAGATATCTACGCTTTTATTTACCATAGTTGGAATTCAAATATTTTGACACTTCATGGACCTAAACATATACCTCTAACATAAAATGATGCTAATGCAAGCCACAATAAATTTGGGCCTGGACAGCACCCATTGGTAGATGTTGGTACCGGGTCGTGTCGCCCCGAATCCCGTTCGCCCCCTGAGTCGTTTCGCCCCTATTTTCGTTCGCCCCGGGTCGTTTCGCCCTCATTTATTAATAGTGCTTTAAAAAATGAAATATGAAAAATACCATTGCAAATATTCGTATTTTGGATGTTGTAAGGCTTGTTCATGGGTACTTTATTTTTGTCTTCCTCATAATTAACATGCGTTCTTGGCCGTGTTTAATATTATGTGTTGCTTCACTCTTTGTTTGACATCTGATTAAATTTATTCTATTTTAGCATTTGATGCGTAATTCATTAAAAAAGAGGTTATTTGCGCACTTGTACAGCATCTTAGTCATTTCATGCACTTTTGCGTTGGTACAAAAAAAACCCAACCTTTTTACTGTTCTTGTGTGGTTTTTTGTAAATTTTACCAAAAAAGTTTCGCTTGAGATCTTTGACAAAAGTAGACCAAAATGAATGAATTATTTTTTTTTTGTATGTACAACTAATAAATAAATATTTAAAGTAGATCAAAATGAATGAATTATTATTTTTTTTGCATACTAATAAATAAATAATTACCAAACAATTGTCGAAAAAGACTTCATCTATTATAATATAATAGCGATTAAGTGGGGCGAATCGACTCACTTTCCGGGGCGAAACGACCAATGTGATCAATGATATGAGGTGAGAGGTCATTGTTTGCTTTGTTGAAAGGAAGGGACTTGTAACAATTAAACCTTCATTTAATTTATTAACAAAAGTTTTAATTATGCATTAAGCTTTAAAGGTACTGACAAATATATTCCCCATTCGTCCGCCGTGTCAATGTTTACACATGCATGAACAGCTCCTTGTTTGCCCAAGAACACAGCTCGATCGCTGATTGGATAAACTTGTTGATGCCAGATATCGGCATGTATCTGAACACCAAATGAACCGTCAAAGTAAAATGCTACAAAGTCTTCTGACTTAATGTCGTCTCCCGGAAGTGCTAAAAGAGCAACAAAAGGATCGTGGTCACGTGGATAAAACACCTGACCTGAATCTGGATGGTAATTAGCTTCTCTCACAAGTACATACGTTCTATTGTCATATTTCATGTCAGCAGGCAGACGACCGGTAATATAGTGATTAGCATCGACATCATCAAGAGCTTTGCACACGTCACCTTCCCAAGTGTATACGAATTCACCGCCCATTATTCCAGCCATCGCCCCTATACCAGGGTACAATTTCCGCGATCCACTGACTGGCCATGGAGTTATTTCAACTTCCTCCTTGTCAAAATCTCTGACAATTTTACCATAACCTTTTAAAGTTTCATCGCTTGCGACCACCATTGGTACTTTGTAAGGTTTTCTATATTTAGGATCATGGGCATCATCATAACTGGGACTTCCACTCATTGCCCTGCAATGTAAATTGGATACCCAACGCTAAATGTTTAGCGATCTACTTGAAGCGCTGAAACCCCTTTTGAGTCCAGAGATTTATTTGATGTTGACCTCTCAGCCATCAATATTTATAAAGTATTTAACAATATATCGTAACTTGGACAAAACACAAAATACGAGGACTGTCGTTGTGTCCTAGAATTCATTAAGTAACGAGACATGGGGCAAACTAGAAGACACAACACGATCATACATTGATATAGTTGTCACAAATGGAGCAGGAATTGTCTACCCTTCCTGTGCATCTCTTTTCCTATTGTGGACTTTCTATTTATATGTACAATGTAGCAACATCCCAGCAGCATCTGTATATGGAGTATATACCGATATTTCATTTAATACGATATTCATGAGAGTGTGATTTCTATTATGATTTCCTTGCTACTAACAAGAATGCTATATAAACCTAGGGTTCCTAGTGGTTAGCTAAAGTCACCACTTCACCACCATTCTTTAATCGCTACGGAATATCTGTGTCACGGATGTGTTCCGTCTATCATTATCACTATCTCATCCATTCCTTCTTCATGACATGTCAACGGATTTGAGACAAGAGTAACACGACGGGTGCCAGTTCCTGTGTTGTGTTGTCCACTACGATTTCCGTGAAAAAAACGATGTTCTTCACTCTCGTTTTTTTTTTTCGGAGTTTCATGTTTTATCATTTATTTGTATTTATTTACGCATACTCGTGTCCAACGCGATTTCCATTTAACACGATTTTCGTGTCGTGTAACAGAAACACTACGGGTCTAGAGACACAAGAGTTGTCTACCTTTCCAGAACACCCGAATTTACCTTCGGTTAATAGTGAATGATTTGTTTTGATTTATTGTGCTTAACGCCACTTTCAGCAATATTTCAGCTATATCATGGCGATCAGTTTTAGTGGTGGAAGAAGCCGGAGTACCCGGAGAGAACCACCGACCATGTGAAAGCAATTGGTAAACTTTATCACTTGCGGCTGCGAGTCGAGTGCATCTTTTTTGTAATTTACAAAGCCGGGCGCGAACCCACGCCGTATTGGTGATAGGCTTGTATGAGTTGTTAGGTAATCCAACTACCTAACTCATTGAGCCACCCGGGTCCCTAATAGTGAATGTTCGTGTTGCTCAATCTTTAGTTTTGTGAATCATTGTCTGTCCTTTTTTCATTGGTCATTGTGTTGTCTGTTCTTTGATTTACGGTTTATGATTACCACTTTGGTATTTTAAACTTTTCTTGCTATTAGACAAAACATCATTACATTGTGATAAATGATGGAATCTATTGGAAAATCAGTAAAAGAAGAAATTTGCAGAATCTGTCACTTTTCTGTTTGGAAAGAGAACCAAATATAATCCATTGATATATAGGTTGGTTTGGTTTATGGTGCTTAACGCCACTTTCAACAATATTTCAGTTATATCGTGACGGTGAGTTTGATTGGTCGAGGAAACCGGAATGCCCGGAGAAAACCACCGACCTGTCGCAAGTCACTAACAACCTTTATCACATAATGTTGTATCGAGTACACCTCGCCATGAACGGGGTTCGAAGTCACAACTTTAATAGTGATAGGCACTGATTGTACAGTTGTGAATCCAACTACCATACGATCACGACCATGACAGCACCTGGCATTGACATATAGATATTAAAAATGAATTATAGACAAAACAAATTTGGATATGTTCAAAACAAATTATGTACTATATATTTTTTTATGATATTGTGTTTGTTGTCAAAGATATGGTATGGTTTGCGTCTTATGGAAATGTAATTGCATGACCTATACATTGTATGTTAAAATGATAAATTTAAAGGGCAATAAAAGCCCACCATACATTTATTTATTTTTGTTTATTGTTAGTTGTGTTGATGTCTAGATCATGTTTTAATGCATTGAATATGTTCTTAGGAGAAGTAAATCGGCACCTGATGGTGTATTAATTAATCTGGTTTATATCATTGAATATATTCCACAACACAATTTTTTTAAATACATCTACTTACCTGAAGCCAATTCAAGTGCATGTATATCAACACCGTATTTGTTGGGACATAAATAGTTAACGGTTCTTTTTATGGAAACCTTTTGGAGTCATTTTCCAGTCTGCGTATACAACGTAGATATCTAATTTAATGGGAACGATGTTTTTTTCTGGAGTAACTAACCATCATCAGACCTGTACGCTCATAGCTAAATGATCGGAGAACCAAATAATTTAAATATTTTAGGGAGCAAGTCAACCAAAATAAAAGAGTTAAACAGGAGTCAAAATCGTCTAGTGTTAAATATCCCTGAGATTGACCTTAGTATTGATAAATTACATGATTTAGGAACTGTAAATTTAAAACTCAAATATATCTAATTAACCGTGTCAGTGACGAAACATTGACTACTGGGCAAGGTAGGTAGGTTATTGTGTTTAACGCCACGATTTTACGCCAAAAAATCATATTTTTTCAAATTTTAGGGGTGTGCTGGATCCACACCTGAACATCACTGGGTCAATTGGAACCAAACTTTGCAGGTATTGTGTTTAAAGGTCTCCTCTACAGAGGTTCAAAGTCTTGGTCCGACATATAACATGGTCGGCAATTTTGTTACATGTATTAAGACTAAGGCCAATCTCCCAGGCATTGGTCACCATAGCCGATTTTGGCTGTCCTGTTTAGGCTGTTTGGATATCTTCTTCCCAAAAACATTTACATTCTTCAGTTTTCCAATCTATTGACTTTGAGTGTACCTGACGAAGGTTATTCCAAACACAAGTCGTGCACATCTCAGATATCTACGCTTTTATTTACCATAGTTGGAATTCAAATATTTTGACACTTCATGGACCTAAACATATACCTCTAACATAAAATGATGCTAATGCAAGCCACAATAAATTTGGGCCTGGACAGCACCCATTGGTAGATGTTGGTACCGGGTCGTTTCGCCCCGAATCCCGTTCGCCCCCTGAGTCGTTTCGCCCCTATTCTCGTTCGCCCCGGGTCGTTTCGCCCTCATTTATTAATAGTGCTTTAAAAAATGAAATATGAAAAATACCATTGCAAATATTCGTATTTTGGATGTTGTAAGGCTTGTTCATGGGTACTTTATTTTTGTCTTCCTCATAATTAACATGCGTTCTTGGCCGTGTTTAATATTATGTGTTGCTTCACTCTTTGTTTGACATCTGATTAAATTTATTCTATTTTAGCATTTGATGCGTAATTCATTAAAAAAGAGGTTATTTGCGCACTTGTACAGCATCTTAGTCATTTCATGCACTTTTGCGTTGGTACAAAAAAAACCCAACCTTTTTACTGTTCTTGTGTGGTTTTTTGTAAATTTTGCCAAAAAAGTTTCGCTTGAGATCTTTGACAAAAGTAGACCAAAATGAATGAATTATTTTTTTTTTGTATGTACAACTAATAAATAAATATTTAAAGTAGATCAAAATGAATGAATTATTATTTTTTTGCATACTAATAAATAAATAATTACCAAACAATTGTCGAAAAAGACTTCATCTATTATAATATAATAGCGATTAAGTGGGGCGAATCGACTCACTTTCCGGGGCGAAACGACCAATGTGATCAATGATATGAGGTGAGAGGTCATTGTTTGCTTTGTTGAAAGGAAGGGACTTGTAACAATTAAACCTTCATTTAATTTATTAACAAAAGTTTTAATTATGCATTAAGCTTTAAAGGTACTGACAAATATATTCCCCATTCGTCCGCCGTGTCAATGTTTACACATGCATGAACAGCTCCTTGTTTGCCCAAGAACACAGCTCGATCGCTGATTGGATAAACTTGTTGATGCCAGATATCGGCATGTATCTGAACACCAAATGAACCGTCAAAGTAAAATGCTACAAAGTCTTCTGACTTAATGTCGTCTCCCGGAAGTGCTAAAAGAGCAACAAAAGGATCGTGGTCACGTGGATAAAACACCTGACCTGAATCTGGATGGTAATTAGCTTCTCTCACAAGTACATACGTTCTATTGTCATATTTCATGTCAGCAGGCAGACGACCGGTAATATAGTGATTAGCATCGACATCATCAAGAGCTTTGCACACGTCACCTTCCCAAGTGTATACGAATTCACCGCCCATTATTCCAGCCATCGCCCCTATACCAGGGTACAATTTCCGCGATCCACTGACTGGCCATGGAGTTATTTCAACTTCCTCCTTGTCAAAATCTCTGACAATTTTACCATAACCTTTTAAAGTTTCATCGCTTGCGACCACCATTGGTACTTTGTAAGGTTTTCTATATTTAGGATCATGGGCATCATCATAACTGGGACTTCCACTCATTGCCCTGCAATGTAAATTGGATACCCAACGCTAAATGTTTAGCGATCTACTTGAAGCGCTGAAACCCCTTTTGAGTCCAGAGATTTATTTGATGTTGACCTCTCAGCCATCAATATTTATAAAGTATTTAACAATATATCGTAACTTGGACAAAACACAAAATACGAGGACTGTCGTTGTGTCCTAGAATTCATTAAGTAACGAGACATGGGGCAAACTAGAAGACACAACACGATCATACATTGATATAGTTGTCACAAATGGAGCAGGAATTGTCTACCCTTCCTGTGCATCTCTTTTCCTATTGTGGACTTTCTATTTATATGTACAATGTAGCAACATCCCAGCAGCATCTGTATATGGAGTATATACCGATATTTCATTTAATACGATATTCATGAGAGTGTGATTTCTATTATGATTTCCTTGCTACTAACAAGAATGCTATATAAACCTAGGGTTCCTAGTGGTTAGCTAAAGTCACCACTTCACCACCATTCTTTAATCGCTACGGAATATCTGTGTCACGGATGTGTTCCGTCTATCATTATCACTATCTCATCCATTCCTTCTTCATGACATGTCAACGGATTTGAGACAAGAGTAACACGACGGGTGCCAGTTCCTGTGTTGTGTTGTCCACTACGATTTCCGTGAAAAAAACGATGTTTTTTCCGTGAAAAAAACGATGTTCTTCACTCTCGTTTTTTTTTTTCGGAGTTTCATGTTTTATCATTTATTTGTATTTATTTACGCATACTCGTGTCCAACGCGATTTCCATTTAACACGATTTTCGTGTCGTGTAACAGAAACACTACGGGTCTAGAGACACAAGAGTTGTCTACCTTTCCAGAACACCCGAATTTACCTTCGGTTAATAGTGAATGATTTGTTTTGATTTATTGTGCTTAACGCCACTTTCAGCAATATTTCAGCTATATCATGGCGATCAGTTTTAGTGGTGGAAGAAGCCGGAGTACCCGGAGAGAACCACCGACCATGTGAAAGCAATTGGTAAACTTTATCACTTGCGGCTGCGAGTCGAGTGCATCTTTTTTGTAATTTACAAAGCCGGGCGCGAACCCACGCCGTATTGGTGATAGGCTTGTATGAGTTGTTAGGTAATCCAACTACCTAACTCATTGAGCCACCCGGGTCCCTAATAGTGAATGTTCGTGTTGCTCAATCTTTAGTTTTGTGAATCATTGTCTGTCCTTTTTTCATTGGTCATTGTGTTGTCTGTTCTTTGATTTACGGTTTATGATTACCACTTTGGTATTTTAAACTTTTCTTGCTATTAGACAAAACATCATTACATTGTGATAAATGATGGAATCTATTGGAAAATCAGTAAAAGAAGAAATTTGCAGAATCTGTCACTTTTCTGTTTGGAAAGAGAACCAAATATAATCCATTGATATATAGGTTGGTTTGGTTTATGGTGCTTAACGCCACTTTCAACAATATTTCAGTTATATCGTGACGGTGAGTTTGATTGGTCGAGGAAACCGGAATGCCCGGAGAAAACCACCGACCTGTCGCAAGTCACTAACAACCTTTATCACATAATGTTGTATCGAGTACACCTCGCCATGAACGGGGTTCGAAGTCACAACTTTAATAGTGATAGGCACTGATTGTACAGTTGTGAATCCAACTACCATACGATCACGACCATGACAGCACCTGGCATTGACATATAGATATTAAAAATGAATTATAGACAAAACAAATTTGGATATGTTCAAAACAAATTATGTACTATATATTTTTTTATGATATTGTGTTTGTTGTCAAAGATATGGTATGGTTTGCGTCTTATGGAAATGTAATTGCATGACCTATACATTGTATGTTAAAATGATAAATTTAAAGGGCAATAAAAGCCCACCATACATTTATTTATTTTTGTTTATTGTTAGTTGTGTTGATGTCTAGATCATGTTTTAATGCATTGAATATGTTCTTAGGAGAAGTAAATCGGCACCTGATGGTGTATTAATTAATCTGGTTTATATCATTGAATATATTCCACAACACAATTTTTTTAAATACATCTACTTACCTGAAGCCAATTCAAGTGCATGTATATCAACACCGTATTTGTTGGGACATAAATAGTTAACGGTTCTTTTTATGGAAACCTTTTGGAGTCATTTTCCAGTCTGCGTATACAACGTAGATATCTAATTTAATGGGAACGATGTTTTTTTCTGGAGTAACTAACCATCATCAGACCTGTACGCTCATAGCTAAATGATCGGAGAACCAAATAATTTAAATATTTTAGGGAGCAAGTCAACCAAAATAAAAGAGTTAAACAGGAGTCAAAATCGTCTAGTGTTAAATATCCCTGAGATTGACCTTAGTATTGATAAATTACATGATTTAGGAACTGTAAATTTAAAACTCAAATATATCTAATTAACCGTGTCAGTGACGAAACATTGACTACTGGGCAAGGTAGGTAGGTTATTGTGTTTAACGCCACGATTTTACGCCAAAAAATCATATTTTTTCAAATTTTAGGGGTGTGCTGGATCCACACCTGAACATCACTGGGTCAATTGGAACCAAACTTTGCAGGTATTGTGTTTAAAGGTCTCCTCTACAGAGGTTCAAAGTCTTGGTCCGACATATAACATGGTCGGCAATTTTGTTACATGTATTAAGACTAAGGCCAATCTCCCAGGCATTGGTCACCATAGCCGATTTTGGCTGTCCTGTTTAGGCTGTTTGGATATCTTCTTCCCAAAAACATTTACATTCTTCAGTTTTCCAATCTATTGACTTTGAGTGTACCTGACGAAGGTTATTCCAAACACAAGTCGTGCACATCTCAGATATCTACGCTTTTATTTACCATAGTTGGAATTCAAATATTTTGACACTTCATGGACCTAAACATATACCTCTAACATAAAATGATGCTAATGCAAGCCACAATAAATTTGGGCCTGGACAGCACCCATTGGTAGATGTTGGTACCGGGTCGTTTCGCCCCGAATCCCGTTCGCCCCCTGAGTCGTTTCGCCCCTATTCTCGTTCGCCCCGGGTCGTTTCGCCCTCATTTATTAATAGTGCTTTAAAAAATGAAATATGAAAAATACCATTGCAAATATTCGTATTTTGGATGTTGTAAGGCTTGTTCATGGGTACTTTATTTTTGTCTTCCTCATAATTAACATGCGTTCTTGGCCGTGTTTAATATTATGTGTTGCTTCACTCTTTGTTTGACATCTGATTAAATTTATTCTATTTTAGCATTTGATGCGTAATTCATTAAAAAAGAGGTTATTTGCGCACTTGTACAGCATCTTAGTCATTTCATGCACTTTTGCGTTGGTACAAAAAAAACCCAACCTTTTTACTGTTCTTGTGTGGTTTTTTGTAAATTTTGCCAAAAAAGTTTCGCTTGAGATCTTTGACAAAAGTAGACCAAAATGAATGAATTATTTTTTTTTTGTATGTACAACTAATAAATAAATATTTAAAGTAGATCAAAATGAATGAATTATTATTTTTTTGCATACTAATAAATAAATAATTACCAAACAATTGTCGAAAAAGACTTCATCTATTATAATATAATAGCGATTAAGTGGGGCGAATCGACTCACTTTCCGGGGCGAAACGACCAATGTGATCAATGATATGAGGTGAGAGGTCATTGTTTGCTTTGTTGAAAGGAAGGGACTTGTAACAATTAAACCTTCATTTAATTTATTAACAAAAGTTTTAATTATGCATTAAGCTTTAAAGGTACTGACAAATATATTCCCCATTCGTCCGCCGTGTCAATGTTTACACATGCATGAACAGCTCCTTGTTTGCCCAAGAACACAGCTCGATCGCTGATTGGATAAACTTGTTGATGCCAGATATCGGCATGTATCTGAACACCAAATGAACCGTCAAAGTAAAATGCTACAAAGTCTTCTGACTTAATGTCGTCTCCCGGAAGTGCTAAAAGAGCAACAAAAGGATCGTGGTCACGTGGATAAAACACCTGACCTGAATCTGGATGGTAATTAGCTTCTCTCACAAGTACATACGTTCTATTGTCATATTTCATGTCAGCAGGCAGACGACCGGTAATATAGTGATTAGCATCGACATCATCAAGAGCTTTGCACACGTCACCTTCCCAAGTGTATACGAATTCACCGCCCATTATTCCAGCCATCGCCCCTATACCAGGGTACAATTTCCGCGATCCACTGACTGGCCATGGAGTTATTTCAACTTCCTCCTTGTCAAAATCTCTGACAATTTTACCATAACCTTTTAAAGTTTCATCGCTTGCGACCACCATTGGTACTTTGTAAGGTTTTCTATATTTAGGATCATGGGCATCATCATAACTGGGACTTCCACTCATTGCCCTGCAATGTAAATTGGATACCCAACGCTAAATGTTTAGCGATCTACTTGAAGCGCTGAAACCCCTTTTGAGTCCAGAGATTTATTTGATGTTGACCTCTCAGCCATCAATATTTATAAAGTATTTAACAATATATCGTAACTTGGACAAAACACAAAATACGAGGACTGTCGTTGTGTCCTAGAATTCATTAAGTAACGAGACATGGGGCAAACTAGAAGACACAACACGATCATACATTGATATAGTTGTCACAAATGGAGCAGGAATTGTCTACCCTTCCTGTGCATCTCTTTTCCTATTGTGGACTTTCTATTTATATGTACAATGTAGCAACATCCCAGCAGCATCTGTATATGGAGTATATACCGATATTTCATTTAATACGATATTCATGAGAGTGTGATTTCTATTATGATTTCCTTGCTACTAACAAGAATGCTATATAAACCTAGGGTTCCTAGTGGTTAGCTAAAGTCACCACTTCACCACCATTCTTTAATCGCTACGGAATATCTGTGTCACGGATGTGTTCCGTCTATCATTATCACTATCTCATCCATTCCTTCTTCATGACATGTCAACGGATTTGAGACAAGAGTAACACGACGGGTGCCAGTTCCTGTGTTGTGTTGTCCACTACGATTTCCGTGAAAAAAACGATGTTCTTCACTCTCGTTTTTTTTTTTCGGAGTTTCATGTTTTATCATTTATTTGTATTTATTTACGCATACTCGTGTCCAACGCGATTTCCATTTAACACGATTTTCGTGTCGTGTAACAGAAACACGACGGGTCTAGAGACACAAGAGTTGTCTACCTTTCCAGAACACCCGAATTTACCTTCGGTTAATAGTGAATGATTTGATTTGATTTATTGTGCTTAACGCCACTTTCAGCAATATTTCAGCTATATCATGGCGATCAGTTTTAGTGGTGGAAGAAGCCGGAGTACCCGGAGAGAACCACCGACCATGTGAAAGCAATTGGTAAACTTTATCACTTGCGGCTGCGAGTCGAGTGCATCTTTTTTGTAATTTACAAAGCCGGGCGCGAACCCACGCCGTATTGGTGATAGGCTTGTATGAGTTGTTAGGTAATCCAACTACCTAACTCATTGAGCCACCCGGGTCCCTAATAGTGAATGTTCGTGTTGCTCAATCTTTAGTTTTGTGAATCATTGTCTGTCCTTTTTTCATTGGTCATTGTGTTGTCTGTTCTTTGATTTACGGTTTATGATTACCACTTTGGTATTTTAAACTTTTCTTGCTATTAGACAAAACATCATTACATTGTGATAAATGATGGAATCTATTGGAAAATCAGTAAAAGAAGAAATTTGCAGAATCTGTCACTTTTCTGTTTGGAAAGAGAACCAAATATAATCCATTGATATATAGGTTGGTTTGGTTTATGGTGCTTAACGCCACTTTCAACAATATTTCAGTTATATCGTGACGGTGAGTTTGATTGGTCGAGGAAACCGGAATGCCCGGAGAAAACCACCGACCTGTCGCAAGTCACTAACAACCTTTATCACATAATGTTGTATCGAGTACACCTCGCCATGAACGGGGTTCGAAGTCACAACTTTAATAGTGATAGGCACTGATTGTACAGTTGTAAATCCAACTACCATACGATCACGACCATGACAGCACCTGGCATTGACATATAGATATTAAAAATGAATTATAGACAAAACAAATTTGGATATGTTCAAAACAAATTATGTACTATATATTTTTTTATGATATTGTGTTTGTTGTCAAAGATATGGTATGGTTTGCGTCTTATGGAAATGTAATTGCATGACCTATACATTGTATGTTAAAATGATAAATTTAAAGGGCAATAAAAGCCCACCATACATTTATTTATTTTTGTTTATTGTTAGTTGTGTTGATGTCTAGATCATGTTTTAATGCATTGAATATGTTCTTAGGAGAAGTAAATCGGCACCTGATGGTGTATTAATTAATCTGGTTTATATCATTGAATATATTCCACAACACAATTTTTTTAAATACATCTACTTACCTGAAGCCAATTCAAGTGCATGTATATCAACACCGTATTTGTTGGGACATAAATAGTTAACGGTTCTTTTTATGGAAACCTTTTGGAGTCATTTTCCAGTCGGCGTATACAACGTAGATATCTAATTTAATGCGAACGATGTTTTTTTCTGGAGTAACTAACCATCATCAGACCTGTACGCTCATAGCTAAATGATCGGAGAACCAAATAATTTAAATGTTTTAGGGAGCAAGTCAACCAAAATAAAAGAGTTAAACAGGAGTCAAAATCGTCTAGTGTTAAATATCCCTGAGATTGACCTTAGTATTGATAAATTACATGATTTAGGAACTGTAAATTTAAACTCAAATATATCTAATTAACCGTGTCAGTGACGAAACATTGACTACTGGGCAAGGTAGGTAGGTTATTGTGTTTAACGCCACGATTTTACGCCAAAAAATCATATTTTTTCAAATTTTAGGGGTGTGCTGGATCCACACCTGAACATCACTGGGTCAATTGGAACCAAACTTTGCAGGTATTGTGTTTAAAGGTCTCCTCTACAGAGGTTCAAAGTCTTGGTCCGACATATAACATGGTCGGCAATTCTGTTACATGTATTAAGACTAAGGCCAATCTCCCAGGCACTGGTCACCATAGCCGATTTTGGCTGTCCTGTTTAGGCTGTTTGGATATCTTCTTCCCAAAAACATTTACATTCTTCAGTTTTCCAATCTATTGACTTTGAGTGTACCTGACGAAGGTTATTCCAAACACAAGTCGTGCACATCTCAGATATCTACGCTTTTATTTACCATAGTTGGAATTCAAATATTTTGACACTTCATGGACCTAAACATATACCTCTAACATAAAATGATGCTAATGCAAGCCACAATAAATTTGGGCCTGGACAGCACCCATTGGTAGATGTTGGTACCGGGTCGTTTCGCCCCGAAACCCGTTCGCCCCCTGAGTCGTTTCGCCCCTATTCTCGTTTGCCCCGGGTCGTTTCGCCCTCATTTATTAATAGTGCTTTAAAAAATGAAATATGAAAAATACCATTGCAAATATTCGTATTTTGGATGTTGTAAGGCTTGTTCATGGGTACTTTATTTTTGTCTTCCTCATAATTAACATGCGTTCTTGGCCGTGTTTAATATTATGTGTTGCTTCACTCTTTGTTTGACATCTGATTAAATTTATTCTATTTTAGCATTTGATGCGTAATTCATTAAAAAAGAGGTTATTTGCGCACTTGTACAGCATCTTAGTCATTTCATGCACTTTTGCGTTGGTACAAAAAAAAACAACCTTTTTACTGTTCTTGTGTGGTTTTTTGTAAATTTTGCCAAAAAAGTTTCGCTTGAGATCTTTGACAAAAGTAGACCAAAATGAATGAATTATTTTTTTTTTGTATGTACAACTAATAAATAAATATTTAAAGTAGATCAAAATGAATGAATTATTATTTTTTTTGCATACTAATAAATAAATAATTACTAAAAAATTGTCGAAAAAGACTTCATCTATTATAATATAATAGCGATTAAGTGGGGCGAATCGACTCACTTTCCGGGGCGAAACGACCAATGTGATCAATGATATGAGGTGAGAGGTCATTGTTTGCTTTGTTGAAAGGAAGGGACTTGTAACAATTAAACCTTCATTTAATTTATTAACAAAAGTTTTAATTATGCATTAAGCTTTAAAGGTACTGACAAATATATTCCCCATTCGTCCGCCGTGTCAATGTTTACACATGCATGAACAGCTCCTTGTTTGCCCAAGAACACAGCTCGATCGCTGATTGGATAAACTTGTTGATGCCAGATATCGGCATGTATCTGAACACCAAATGAACCGTCAAAGTAAAATGCTACAAAGTCTTCTGACTTAATGTCGTCTCCCGGAAGTGCTAAAAGAGCAACAAAAGGATCGTGGTCACGTGGATAAAACACCTGACCTGAATCTGGATGGTAATTAGCTTCTCTCACAAGTACATACGTTCTATTGTCATATTTCATGTCAGCAGGCAGACGACCGGTAATATAGTGATTAGCATCGTCATCATCAAGAGCTTTGCACACGTCACCTTCCCAAGTGTATACGAATTCACCGCCCATTATTCCAGCCATCGCCCCTATACCAGGGTACAATTTCCGCGATCCACTGACTGGCCATGGAGTTATTTCAACTTCCTCCTTGTCAAAATCTCTGACAATTTTACCATAACCTTTTAAAGTTTCATCGCTTGCGACCACCATTGGTACTTTGTAAGGTTTTCTATATTTAGGATCATGGGCATCATCATAACTGGGACTTCCACTCATTGCCCTGCAATGTAAATTGGATACCCAACGCTAAATGTTTAGCGATCTACTTGAAGCGCTGAAACCCCTTTTGAGTCCAGAGATTTATTTGATGTTGACCTCTCAGCCATCAATATTTATAAAGTATTTAACAATATATCGTAACTTGGACAAAACACAAAATACGAGGACTGTCGTTGTGTCCTAGAATTCATTAAGTAACGAGACATGGGGCAAACTAGAAGACACAACACGATCATACATTGATATAGTTGTCACAAATGGAGCAGGAATTGTCTACCCTTCCTGTGCATCTCTTTTCCTATTGTGGACTTTCTATTTATATGTACAATGTAGCAACATCCCAGCAGCATCTGTATATGGAGTATATACCGATATTTCATTTAATACGATATTCATGAGAGTGTGATTTCTATTATGATTTCCTTGCTACTAACAAGAATGCTATATAAACCTAGGGTTCCTAGTGGTTAGCTAAAGTCACCACTTCACCACCATTCTTTAATCGCTACGGAATATCTGTGTCACGGATGTGTTCCGTCTATCATTATCACTATCTCATCCATTCCTTCTTCATGACATGTCAACGGATTTGAGACAAGAGTAACACGACGGGTGCCAGTTCCTGTGTTGTGTTGTCCACTACGATTTCCGTGAAAAAAACGATGTTCTTCACTCTCGTTTTTTTTTTCGGAGTTTCATGTTTTATCATTTATTTGTATTTATTTACGCATACTCGTGTCCAACGCGATTTCCATTTAACACGATTTTCGTGTCGTGTAACAGAAACACGACGGGTCTAGAGACACAAGAGTTGTCTACCTTTCCAGAACACCCGAATTTACCTTCGGTTAATAGTGAATGATTTGATTTGATTTATTGTGCTTAACGCCACTTTCAGCAATATTTCAGCTATATCATGGCGATCAGTTTTAGTGGTGGAAGAAGCCGGAGTACCCGGAGAGAACCACCGACCATGTGAAAGCAATTGGTAAACTTTATCACTTGCGGCTGCGAGTCGAGTGCATCTTTTTTGTAATTTACAAAGCCGGGCGCGAACCCACGCCGTATTGGTGATAGGCTTGTATGAGTTGTTAGGTAATCCAACTACCTAACTCATTGAGCCACCCGGGTCCCTAATAGTGAATGTTCGTGTTGCTCAATCTTTAGTTTTGTGAATCATTGTCTGTCCTTTTTTCATTGGTCATTGTGTTGTCTGTTCTTTGATTTACGGTTTATGATTACCACTTTGGTATTTTAAACTTTTCTTGCTATTAGACAAAACATCATTACATTGTGATAAATGATGGAATCTATTGGAAAATCAGTAAAAGAAGAAATTTGCAGAATCTGTCACTTTTCTGTTTGGAAAGAGAACCAAATATAATCCATTGATATATAGGTTGGTTTGGTTTATGGTGCTTAACGCCACTTTCAACAATATTTCAGTTATATCGTGACGGTGAGTTTGATTGGTCGAGGAAACCGGAATGCCCGGAGAAAACCACCGACCTGTCGCAAGTCACTAACAACCTTTATCACATAATGTTGTATCGAGTACACCTCGCCATGAACGGGGTTCGAAGTCACAACTTTAATAGTGATAGGCACTGATTGTACAGTTGTAAATCCAACTACCATACGATCACGACCATGACAGCACCTGGCATTGACATATAGATATTAAAAATGAATTATAGACAAAACAAATTTGGATATGTTCAAAACAAATTATGTACTATATATTTTTTTATGATATTGTGTTTGTTGTCAAAGATATGGTATGGTTTACGTCTTATGGAAATGTAATTGCATGACCTATACATTGTATGTTAAAATGATAAATTTAAAGGGCAATAAAAGCCCACCATACATTTATTTATTTTTGTTTATTGTTAGTTGTGTTGATGTCTAGATCATGTTTTAATGCATTGAATATGTTCTTAGGAGAAGTAAATCGGCACCTGATGGTGTATTAATTAATCTGGTTATTATCATTGAATATATTCCACAACACAATTTTTTTAAATACATCTACTTACCTGAAGCCAATTCAAGTGCATGTATATCAACACCGTATTTGTTGGGACATAAATAGTTAACGGTTCTTTTTATGGAAACCTTTTGGAGTCATTTTCCAGTCGGCGTATACAACGTAGATATCTAATTTAATGCGAACGATGTTTTTTTCTGGAGTAACTAACCATCATCAGACCTGTACGCTCATAGCTAAATGATCGGAGAACCAAATAATTTAAATGTTTTAGGGAGCAAGTCAACCAAAATAAAAGAGTTAAACAGGAGTCAAAATCGTCTAGTGTTAAATATCCCTGAGATTGACCTTAGTATTGATAAATTACATGATTTAGGAACTGTAAATTTAAAACTCAAATATATCTAATTAACCGTGTCAGTGACGAAACATTGACTACTGGGCAAGGTAGGTAGGTTATTGTGTTTAACGCCACGATTTTACGCCAAAAAATCATATTTTTTCAAATTTTAGAGGTGTGCTGGATCCACACCTGAACATCACTGGGTCAATTGGAACCAAACTTTGCAGGTATTGTGTTTAAAGGTCTCCTCTACAGAGGTTCAAAGTCTTGGTCCGACATATAACATGGTCGGCAATTCTGTTACATGTATTAAGACTAAGGCCAATCTCCCAGGCACTGGTCACCATAGCCGATTTTGGCTGTCCTGTTTAGGCTGTTTGGATATCTTCTTCCCAAAAACATTTACATTCTTCAGTTTTCCAATCTATTGACTTTGAGTGTACCTGACGAAGGTTATTCCAAACACAAGTCGTGCACATCTCAGATATCTACGCTTTTATTTACCATAGTTGGAATTCAAATATTTTGACACTTCATGGACCTAAACATATACCTCTAACATAAAATGATGCTAATGCAAGCCACAATAAATTTGGGCCTGGACAGCACCCATTGGTAGATGTTGGTACCGGGTCGTTTCGCCCCGAATCCCGTTCGCCCCCTGAGTCGTTTCGCCCCTATTCTCGTTCGCCCCGGGTCGTTTCGCCCTCATTTATTAATAGTGCTTTAAAAAATGAAATATGAAAAATACCATTGCAAATATTCGTATTTTGGATGTTGTAAGGCTTGTTCATGGGTACTTTATTTTTGTCTTCCTCATAATTAACATGCGTTCTTGGCCGTGTTTAATATTATGTGTTGCTTCACTCTTTGTTTGACATCTGATTAAATTTATTCTATTTTAGCATTTGATGCGTAATTCATTAAAAAAGAGGTTATTTGCGCACTTGTACAGCATCTTAGTCATTTCATGCACTTTTGCGTTGGTACAAAAAAAAACAACCTTTTTACTGTTCTTGTGTGGTTTTTTGTAAATTTTGCCAAAAAAGTTTCGCTTGAGATCTTTGACAAAAGTAGACCAAAATGAATGAATTATTTTTTTTTTGTATGTACAACTAATAAATAAATATTTAAAGTAGATCAAAATGAATGAATTATTATTTTTTTTGCATACTAATAAATAAATAATTACTAAAAAATTGTCGAAAAAGACTTCATCTATTATAATATAATAGCGATTAAGTGGGGCGAATCGACTCACTTTCCGGGGCGAAACGACCAATGTGATCAATGATATGAGGTGAGAGGTCATTGTTTGCTTTGTTGAAAGGAAGGGACTTGTAACAATTAAACCTTCATTTAATTTATTAACAAAAGTTTTAATTATGCATTAAGCTTTAAAGGTACTGACAAATATATTCCCCATTCGTCCGCCGTGTCAATGTTTACACATGCATGAACAGCTCCTTGTTTGCCCAAGAACACAGCTCGATCGCTGATTGGATAAACTTGTTGATGCCAGATATCGGCATGTATCTGAACACCAAATGAACCGTCAAAGTAAAATGCTACAAAGTCTTCTGACTTAATGTCGTCTCCCGGAAGTGCTAAAAGAGCAACAAAAGGATCGTGGTCACGTGGATAAAACACCTGACCTGAATCTGGATGGTAATTAGCTTCTCTCACAAGTACATACGTTCTATTGTCATATTTCATGTCAGCAGGCAGACGACCGGTAATATAGTGATTAGCATCGACATCATCAAGAGCTTTGCACACGTCACCTTCCCAAGTGTATACGAATTCACCGCCCATTATTCCAGCCATCGCCCCTATACCAGGGTACAATTTCCGCGATCCACTGACTGGCCATGGAGTTATTTCAACTTCCTCCTTGTCAAAATCTCTGACAATTTTACCATAACCTTTTAAAGTTTCATCGCTTGCGACCACCATTGGTACTTTGTAAGGTTTTCTATATTTAGGATCATGGGCATCATCATAACTGGGACTTCCACTCATTGCCCTGCAATGTAAATTGGATACCCAACGCTAAATGTTTAGCGATCTACTTGAAGCGCTGAAACCCCTTTTGAGTCCAGAGATTTATTTGATGTTGACCTCTCAGCCATCAATATTTATAAAGTATTTAACAATATATCGTAACTTGGACAAAACACAAAATACGAGGACTGTCGTTGTGTCCTAGAATTCATTAAGTAACGAGACATGGGGCAAACTAGAAGACACAACACGATCATACATTGATATAGTTGTCACAAATGGAGCAGGAATTGTCTACCCTTCCTGTGCATCTCTTTTCCTATTGTGGACTTTCTATTTATATGTACAATGTAGCAACATCCCAGCAGCATCTGTATATGGAGTATATACCGATATTTCATTTAATACGATATTCATGAGAGTGTGATTTCTATTATGATTTCCTTGCTACTAACAAGAATGCTATATAAACCTAGGGTTCCTAGTGGTTAGCTAAAGTCACCACTTCACCACCATTCTTTAATCGCTACGGAATATCTGTGTCACGGATGTGTTCCGTCTATCATTATCACTATCTCATCCATTCCTTCTTCATGACATGTCAACGGATTTGAGACAAGAGTAACACGACGGGTGCCAGTTCCTGTGTTGTGTTGTCCACTACGATTTCCGTGAAAAAAACGATGTTCTTCACTCTCGTTTTTTTTTTTCGGAGTTTCATGTTTTATCATTTATTTGTATTTATTTACGCATACTCGTGTCCAACGCGATTTCCATTTAACACGATTTTCGTGTCGTGTAACAGAAACACGACGGGTCTAGAGACACAAGAGTTGTCTACCTTTCCAGAACACCCGAATTTACCTTCGGTTAATAGTGAATGATTTGATTTGATTTATTGTGCTTAACGCCACTTTCAGCAATATTTCAGCTATATCATGGCGATCAGTTTTAGTGGTGGAAGAAGCCGGAGTACCCGGAGAGAACCACCGACCATGTGAAAGCAATTGGTAAACTTTATCACTTGCGGCTGCGAGTCGAGTGCATCTTTTTTGTAATTTACAAAGCCGGGCGCGAACCCACGCCGTATTGGTGATAGGCTTGTATGAGTTGTTAGGTAATCCAACTACCTAACTCATTGAGCCACCCGGGTCCCTAATAGTGAATGTTCGTGTTGCTCAATCTTTAGTTTTGTGAATCATTGTCTGTCCTTTTTTCATTGGTCATTGTGTTGTCTGTTCTTTGATTTACGGTTTATGATTACCACTTTGGTATTTTAAACTTTTCTTGCTATTAGACAAAACATCATTACATTGTGATAAATGATGGAATCTATTGGAAAATCAGTAAAAGAAGAAATTTGCAGAATCTGTCACTTTTCTGTTTGGAAAGAGAACCAAATATAATCCATTGATATATAGGTTGGTTTGGTTTATGGTGCTTAACGCCACTTTCAACAATATTTCAGTTATATCGTGACGGTGAGTTTGATTGGTCGAGGAAACCGGAATGCCCGGAGAAAACCACCGACCTGTCGCAAGTCACTAACAACCTTTATCACATAATGTTGTATCGAGTACACCTCGCCATGAACGGGGTTCGAAGTCACAACTTTAATAGTGATAGGCACTGATTGTACAGTTGTAAATCCAACTACCATACGATCACGACCATGACAGCACCTGGCATTGACATATAGATATTAAAAATGAATTATAGACAAAACAAATTTGGATATGTTCAAAACAAATTATGTACTATATATTTTTTTATGATATTGTGTTTGTTGTCAAAGATATGGTATGGTTTGCGTCTTATGGAAATGTAATTGCATGACCTATACATTGTATGTTAAAATGATAAATTTAAAGGGCAATAAAAGCCCACCATACATTTATTTATTTTTGTTTATTGTTAGTTGTGTTGATGTCTAGATCATGTTTTAATGCATTGAATATGTTCTTAGGAGAAGTAAATCGGCACCTGATGGTGTATTAATTAATCTGGTTATTATCATTGAATATATTCCACAACACAATTTTTTTAAATACATCTACTTACCTGAAGCCAATTCAAGTGCATGTATATCAACACCGTATTTGTTGGGACATAAATAGTTAACGGTTCTTTTTATGGAAACCTTTTGGAGTCATTTTCCAGTCGGCGTATACAACGTAGATATCTAATTTAATGCGAACGATGTTTTTTTCTGGAGTAACTAACCATCATCAGACCTGTACGCTCATAGCTAAATGATCGGAGAACCAAATAATTTAAATGTTTTAGGGAGCAAGTCAACCAAAATAAAAGAGTTAAACAGGAGTCAAAATCGTCTAGTGTTAAATATCCCTGAGATTGACCTTAGTATTGATAAATTACATGATTTAGGAACTGTAAATTTAAAACTCAAATATATCTAATTAACCGTGTCAGTGACGAAACATTGACTACTGGGCAAGGTAGGTAGGTTATTGTGTTTAACGCCACGATTTTACGCCAAAAAATCATATTTTTTCAAATTTTAGGGGTGTGCTGGATCCACACCTGAACATCACTGGGTCAATTGGAACCAAACTTTGCAGGTATTGTGTTTAAAGGTCTCCTCTACAGAGGTTCAAAGTCTTGGTCCGACATATAACATGGTCGGCAATTCTGTTACATGTATTAAGACTAAGGCCAATCTCCCAGGCACTGGTCACCATAGCCGATTTTGGCTGTCCTGTTTAGGCTGTTTGGATATCTTCTTCCCAAAAACATTTACATTCTTCAGTTTTCCAATCTATTGACTTTGAGTGTACCTGACGAAGGTTATTCCAAACACAAGTCGTGCACATCTCAGATATCTACGCTTTTATTTACCATAGTTGGAATTCAAATATTTTGACACTTCATGGACCTAAACATATACCTCTAACATAAAATGATGCTAATGCAAGCCACAATAAATTTGGGCCTGGACAGCACCCATTGGTAGATGTTGGTACCGGGTCGTTTCGCCCCGAATCCCGTTCGCCCCCTGAGTCGTTTCGCCCCTATTCTCGTTCGCCCCGGGTCGTTTCGCCCTCATTTATTAATAGTGCTTTAAAAAATGAAATATGAAAAATACCATTGCAAATATTCGTATTTTGGATGTTGTAAGGCTTGTTCATGGGTACTTTATTTTTGTCTTCCTCATAATTAACATGCGTTCTTGGCCGTGTTTAATATTATGTGTTGCTTCACTCTTTGTTTGACATCTGATTAAATTTATTCTATTTTAGCATTTGATGCGTAATTCATTAAAAAAGAGGTTATTTGCGCACTTGTACAGCATCTTAGTCATTTCATGCACTTTTGCGTTGGTACAAAAAAAAACAACCTTTTTACTGTTCTTGTGTGGTTTTTTGTAAATTTTGCCAAAAAAGTTTCGCTTGAGATCTTTGACAAAAGTAGACCAAAATGAATGAATTATTTTTTTTTTGTATGTACAACTAATAAATAAATATTTAAAGTAGATCAAAATGAATGAATTATTATTTTTTTTGCATACTAATAAATAAATAATTACTAAAAAATTGTCGAAAAAGACTTCATCTATTATAATATAATAGCGATTAAGTGGGGCGAATCGACTCACTTTCCGGGGCGAAACGACCAATGTGATCAATGATATGAGGTGAGAGGTCATTGTTTGCTTTGTTGAAAGGAAGGGACTTGTAACAATTAAACCTTCATTTAATTTATTAACAAAAGTTTTAATTATGCATTAAGCTTTAAAGGTACTGACAAATATATTCCCCATTCGTCCGCCGTGTCAATGTTTACACATGCATGAACAGCTCCTTGTTTGCCCAAGAACACAGCTCGATCGCTGATTGGATAAACTTGTTGATGCCAGATATCGGCATGTATCTGAACACCAAATGAACCGTCAAAGTAAAATGCTACAAAGTCTTCTGACTTAATGTCGTCTCCCGGAAGTGCTAAAAGAGCAACAAAAGGATCGTGGTCACGTGGATAAAACACCTGACCTGAATCTGGATGGTAATTAGCTTCTCTCACAAGTACATACGTTCTATTGTCATATTTCATGTCAGCAGGCAGACGACCGGTAATATAGTGATTAGCATCGTCATCATCAAGAGCTTTGCACACGTCACCTTCCCAAGTGTATACGAATTCACCGCTCATTATTCCAGCCATCGCCCCTATACCAGGGTACAATTTCCGCGATCCACTGACTGGCCATGGAGTTATTTCAACTTCCTCCTTGTCAAAATCTCTGACAATTTTACCATAACCTTTTAAAGTTTCATCGCTTGCGACCACCATTGGTACTTTGTAAGGTTTTCTATATTTAGGATCATGGGCATCATCATAACTGGGACTTCCACTCATTGCCCTGCAATGTAAATTGGATACCCAACGCTAAATGTTTAGCGATCTACTTGAAGCGCTGAAACCCCTTTTGAGTCCAGAGATTTATTTGATGTTGACCTCTCAGCCATCAATATTTATAAAGTATTTAACAATATATCGTAACTTGGACAAAACACAAAATACGAGGACTGTCGTTGTGTCCTAGAATTCATTAAGTAACGAGACATGGGGCAAACTAGAAGACACAACACGATCATACATTGATATAGTTGTCACAAATGGAGCAGGAATTGTCTACCCTTCCTGTGCATCTCTTTTCCTATTGTGGACTTTCTATTTATATGTACAATGTAGCAACATCCCAGCAGCATCTGTATATGGAGTATATACCGATATTTCATTTAATACGATATTCATGAGAGTGTGATTTCTATTATGATTTCCTTGCTACTAACAAGAATGCTATATAAACCTAGGGTTCCTAGTGGTTAGCTAAAGTCACCACTTCACCACCATTCTTTAATCGCTACGGAATATCTGTGTCACGGATGTGTTCCGTCTATCATTATCACTATCTCATCCATTCCTTCTTCATGACATGTCAACGGATTTGAGACAAGAGTAACACGACGGGTGCCAGTTCCTGTGTTGTGTTGTCCACTACGATTTCCGTGAAAAAAACGATGTTCTTCACTCTCGTTTTTTTTTTTCGGAGTTTCATGTTTTATCATTTATTTGTATTTATTTACGCATACTCGTGTCCAACGCGATTTCCATTTAACACGATTTTCGTGTCGTGTAACAGAAACACGACGGGTCTAGAGACACAAGAGTTGTCTACCTTTCCAGAACACCCGAATTTACCTTCGGTTAATAGTGAATGATTTGATTTGATTTATTGTGCTTAACGCCACTTTCAGCAATATTTCAGCTATATCATGGCGATCAGTTTTAGTGGTGGAAGAAGCCGGAGTACCCGGAGAGAACCACCGACCATGTGAAAGCAATTGGTAAACTTTATCACTTGCGGCTGCGAGTCGAGTGCATCTTTTTTGTAATTTACAAAGCCGGGCGCGAACCCACGCCGTATTGGTGATAGGCTTGTATGAGTTGTTAGGTAATCCAACTACCTAACTCATTGAGCCACCCGGGTCCCTAATAGTGAATGTTCGTGTTGCTCAATCTTTAGTTTTGTGAATCATTGTCTGTCCTTTTTTCATTGGTCATTGTGTTGTCTGTTCTTTGATTTACGGTTTATGATTACCACTTTGGTATTTTAAACTTTTCTTGCTATTAGACAAAACATCATTACATTGTGATAAATGATGGAATCTATTGGAAAATCAGTAAAAGAAGAAATTTGCAGAATCTGTCACTTTTCTGTTTGGAAAGAGAACCAAATATAATCCATTGATATATAGGTTGGTTTGGTTTATGGTGCTTAACGCCACTTTCAACAATATTTCAGTTATATCGTGACGGTGAGTTTGATTGGTCGAGGAAACCGGAATGCCCGGAGAAAACCACCGACCTGTCGCAAGTCACTAACAACCTTTATCACATAATGTTGTATCGAGTACACCTCGCCATGAACGGGGTTCGAAGTCACAACTTTAATAGTGATAGGCACTGATTGTACAGTTGTAAATCCAACTACCATACGATCACGACCATGACAGCACCTGGCATTGACATATAGATATTAAAAATGAATTATAGACAAAACAAATTTGGATATGTTCAAAACAAATTATGTACTATATATTTTTTTATGATATTGTGTTTGTTGTCAAAGATATGGTATGGTTTACGTCTTATGGAAATGTAATTGCATGACCTATACATTGTATGTTAAAATGATAAATTTAAAGGGCAATAAAAGCCCACCATACATTTATTTATTTTTGTTTATTGTTAGTTGTGTTGATGTCTAGATCATGTTTTAATGCATTGAATATGTTCTTAGGAGAAGTAAATCGGCACCTGATGGTGTATTAATTAATCTGGTTTATATCATTGAATATATTCCACAACACAATTTTTTTAAATACATCTACTTACCTGAAGCCATTTCAAGTGCATGTATATCAACACCGTATTTGTTGGGACATAAATAGTTAACGGTTCTTTTTATGGAAACCTTTTGGAGTCATTTTCCAGTCGGCGTATACAACGTAGATATCTAATTTAATGCGAACGATGTTTTTTTCTGGAGTAACTAACCATCATCAGACCTGTACGCTCATAGCTAAATGATCGGAGAACCAAATAATTTAAATGTTTTAGGGAGCAAGTCAACCAAAATAAAAGAGTTAAACAGTAGTCAAAATCGTCTAGTGTTAAATATCCCTGAGATTGACCTTAGTATTGATAAATTACATGATTTAGGAACTGTAAATTTAAAACTCAAATATATCTAATTAACCGTGTCAGTGACGAAACATTGACTACTGGGCAAGGTAGGTAGGTTATTGTGTTTAACGCCACGATTTTACGCCAAAAAATCATATTTTTTCAAATTTTAGGGGTGTGCTGGATCCACACCTGAACATCACTGGGTCAATTGGAACCAAACTTTGCAGGTATTGTGTTTAAAGGTCTCCTCTACAGAGGTTCAAAGTCTTGGTCCGACATATAACATGGTCGGCAATTCTGTTACATGTATTAAGACTAAGGCCAATCTCCCAGGCACTGGTCACCATAGCCGATTTTGGCTGTCCTGTTTAGGCTGTTTGGATATCTTCTTCCCAAAAACATTTACATTCTTCAGTTTTCCAATCTATTGACTTTGAGTGTACCTGACGAAGGTTATTCCAAACACAAGTCGTGCACATCTCAGATATCTACGCTTTTATTTACCATAGTTGGAATTCAAATATTTTGACACTTCATGGACCTAAACATATACCTCTAACATAAAATGATGCTAATGCAAGCCACAATAAATTTGGGCCTGGACAGCACCCATTGGTAGATGTTGGTACCGGGTCGTTTCGCCCCGAATCCCGTTCGCCCCCTGAGTCGTTTCGCCCCTATTCTCGTTCGCCCCGGGTCGTTTCGCCCTCATTTATTAATAGTGCTTTAAAAAATGAAATATGAAAAATACCATTGCAAATATTCGTATTTTGGATGTTGTAAGGCTTGTTCATGGGTACTTTATTTTTGTCTTCCTCATAATTAACATGCGTTCTTGGCCGTGTTTAATATTATGTGTTGCTTCACTCTTTGTTTGACATCTGATTAAATTTATTCTATTTTAGCATTTGATGCGTAATTCATTAAAAAAGAGGTTATTTGCGCACTTGTACAGCATCTTAGTCATTTCATGCACTTTTGCGTTGGTACAAAAAAAAACAACCTTTTTACTGTTCTTGTGTGGTTTTTTGTAAATTTTGCCAAAAAAGTTTCGCTTGAGATCTTTGACAAAAGTAGACCAAAATGAATGAATTATTTTTTTTTTGTATGTACAACTAATAAATAAATATTTAAAGTAGATCAAAATGAATGAATTATTATTTTTTTTGCATACTAATAAATAAATAATTACCAAACAATTGTCGAAAAAGACTTCATCTATTATAATATAATAGCGATTAAGTGGGGCGAATCGACTCACTTTCCGGGGCGAAACGACCAATGTGATCAATGATATGAGGTGAGAGGTCATTGTTTGCTTTGTTGAAAGGAAGGGACTTGTAACAATTAAACCTTCATTTAATTTATTAACAAAAGTTTTAATTATGCATTAAGCTTTAAAGGTACTGACAAATATATTCCCCATTCGTCCGCCGTGTCAATGTTTACACATGCATGAACAGCTCCTTGTTTGCCCAAGAACACAGCTCGATCGCTGATTGGATAAACTTGTTGATGCCAGATATCGGCATGTATCTGAACACCAAATGAACCGTCAAAGTAAAATGCTACAAAGTCTTCTGACTTAATGTCGTCTCCCGGAAGTGCTAAAAGAGCAACAAAAGGATCGTGGTCACGTGGATAAAACACCTGACCTGAATCTGGATGGTAATTAGCTTCTCTCACAAGTACATACGTTCTATTGTCATATTTCATGTCAGCAGGCAGACGACCGGTAATATAGTGATTAGCATCGACATCATCAAGAGCTTTGCACACGTCACCTTCCCAAGTGTATACGAATTCACCGCCCATTATTCCAGCCATCGCCCCTATACCAGGGTACAATTTCCGCGATCCACTGACTGGCCATGGAGTTATTTCAACTTCCTCCTTGTCAAAATCTCTGACAATTTTACCATAACCTTTTAAAGTTTCATCGCTTGCGACCACCATTGGTACTTTGTAAGGTTTTCTATATTTAGGATCATGGGCATCATCATAACTGGGACTTCCACTCATTGCCCTGCAATGTAAATTGGATACCCAACGCTAAATGTTTAGCGATCTACTTGAAGCGCTGAAACCCCTTTTGAGTCCAGAGATTTATTTGATGTTGACCTCTCAGCCATCAATATTTATAAAGTATTTAACAATATATCGTAACTTGGACAAAACACAAAATACGAGGACTGTCGTTGTGTCCTAGAATTCATTAAGTAACGAGACATGGGGCAAACTAGAAGACACAACACGATCATACATTGATATAGTTGTCACAAATGGAGCAGGAATTGTCTACCCTTCCTGTGCATCTCTTTTCCTATTGTGGACTTTCTATTTATATGTACAATGTAGCAACATCCCAGCAGCATCTGTATATGGAGTATATACCGATATTTCATTTAATACGATATTCATGAGAGTGTGATTTCTATTATGATTTCCTTGCTACTAACAAGAATGCTATATAAACCTAGGGTTCCTAGTGGTTAGCTAAAGTCACCACTTCACCACCATTCTTTAATCGCTACGGAATATCTGTGTCACGGATGTGTTCCGTCTATCATTATCACTATCTCATCCATTCCTTCTTCATGACATGTCAACGGATTTGAGACAAGAGTAACACGACGGGTGCCAGTTCCTGTGTTGTGTTGTCCACTACGATTTCCGTGAAAAAAACGATGTTCTTCACTCTCGTTTTTTTTTTTCGGAGTTTCATGTTTTATCATTTATTTGTATTTATTTACGCATACTCGTGTCCAACGCGATTTCCATTTAACACGATTTTCGTGTCGTGTAACAGAAACACGACGGGTCTAGAGACACAAGAGTTGTCTACCTTTCCAGAACACCCGAATTTACCTTCGGTTAATAGTGAATGATTTGATTTGATTTATTGTGCTTAACGCCACTTTCAGCAATATTTCAGCTATATCATGGCGATCAGTTTTAGTGGTGGAAGAAGCCGGAGTACCCGGAGAGAACCACCGACCATGTGAAAGCAATTGGTAAACTTTATCACTTGCGGCTGCGAGTCGAGTGCATCTTTTTTGTAATTTACAAAGCCGGGCGCGAACCCACGCCGTATTGGTGATAGGCTTGTATGAGTTGTTAGGTAATCCAACTACCTAACTCATTGAGCCACCCGGGTCCCTAATAGTGAATGTTCGTGTTGCTCAATCTTTAGTTTTGTGAATCATTGTCTGTCCTTTTTTCATTGGTCATTGTGTTGTCTGTTCTTTGATTTACGGTTTATGATTACCACTTTGGTATTTTAAACTTTTCTTGCTATTAGACAAAACATCATTACATTGTGATAAATGATGGAATCTATTGGAAAATCAGTAAAAGAAGAAATTTGCAGAATCTGTCACTTTTCTGTTTGGAAAGAGAACCAAATATAATCCATTGATATATAGGTTGGTTTGGTTTATGGTGCTTAACGCCACTTTCAACAATATTTCAGTTATATCGTGACGGTGAGTTTGATTGGTCGAGGAAACCGGAATGCCCGGAGAAAACCACCGACCTGTCGCAAGTCACTAACAACCTTTATCACATAATGTTGTATCGAGTACACCTCGCCATGAACGGGGTTCGAAGTCACAACTTTAATAGTGATAGGCACTGATTGTACAGTTGTAAATCCAACTACCATACGATCACGACCATGACAGCACCTGGCATTGACATATAGATATTAAAAATGAATTATAGACAAAACAAATTTGGATATGTTCAAAACAAATTATGTACTATATATTTTTTTATGATATTGTGTTTGTTGTCAAAGATATGGTATGGTTTACGTCTTATGGAAATGTAATTGCATGACCTATACATTGTATGTTAAAATGATAAATTTAAAGGGCAATAAAAGCCCACCATACATTTATTTATTTTTGTTTATTGTTAGTTGTGTTGATGTCTAGATCATGTTTTAATGCATTGAATATGTTCTTAGGAGAAGTAAATCGGCACCTGATGGTGTATTAATTAATCTGGTTTATATCATTGAATATATTCCACAACACAATTTTTTTAAATACATCTACTTACCTGAAGCCAATTCAAGTGCATGTATATCAACACCGTATTTGTTGGGACATAAATAGTTAACGGTTCTTTTTATGGAAACCTTTTGGAGTCATTTTCCAGTCGGCGTATACAACGTAGATATCTAATTTAATGCGAACGATGTTTTTTTCTGGAGTAACTAACCATCATCAGACCTGTACGCTCATAGCTAAATGATCGGAGAACCAAATAATTTAAATGTTTTAGGGAGCAAGTCAACCAAAATAAAAGAGTTAAACAGGAGTCAAAATCGTCTAGTGTTAAATATCCCTGAGATTGACCTTAGTATTGATAAATTACATGATTTAGGAACTGTAAATTTAAAACTCAAATATATCTAATTAACCGTGTCAGTGACGAAACATTGACTACTGGGCAAGGTAGGTAGGTTATTGTGTTTAACGCCACGATTTTACGCCAAAAAATCATATTTTTTCAAATTTTAGGGGTGTGCTGGATCCACACCTGAACATCACTGGGTCAATTGGAACCAAACTTTGCAGGTATTGTGTTTAAAGGTCTCCTCTACAGAGGTTCAAAGTCTTGGTCCGACATATAACATGGTCGGCAATTCTGTTACATGTATTAAGACTAAGGCCAATCTCCCAGGCACTGGTCACCATAGCCGATTTTGGCTGTCCTGTTTAGGCTGTTTGGATATCTTCTTCCCAAAAACATTTACATTCTTCAGTTTTCCAATCTATTGACTTTGAGTGTACCTGACGAAGGTTATTCCAAACACAAGTCGTGCACATCTCAGATATCTACGCTTTTATTTACCATAGTTGGAATTCAAATATTTTGACACTTCATGGACCTAAACATATACCTCTAACATAAAATGATGCTAATGCAAGCCACAATAAATTTGGGCCTGGACAGCACCCATTGGTAGATGTTGGTACCGGGTCGTTTCGCCCCGAATCCCGTTCGCCCCCTGAGTCGTTTCGCCCCTATTCTCGTTCGCCCCGGGTCGTTTCGCCCTCATTTATTAATAGTGCTTTAAAAAATGAAATATGAAAAATACCATTGCAAATATTCGTATTTTGGATGTTGTAAGGCTTGTTCATGGGTACTTTATTTTTGTCTTCCTCATAATTAACATGCGTTCTTGGCCGTGTTTAATATTATGTGTTGCTTCACTCTTTGTTTGACATCTGATTAAATTTATTCTATTTTAGCATTTGATGCGTAATTCATTAAAAAAGAGGTTATTTGCGCACTTGTACAGCATCTTAGTCATTTCATGCACTTTTGCGTTGGTACAAAAAAACAACAACCTTTTTACTGTTCTTGTGTGGTTTTTTGTAAATTTTGCCAAAAAAGTTTCGCTTGAGATCTTTGACAAAAGTAGACCAAAATGAATGAATTATTTTTTTTTTGTATGTACAACTAATAAATAAATATTTAAAGTAGATCAAAATGAATGAATTATTATTTTTTTTGCATACTAATAAATAAATAATTACTAAAAAATTGTCGAAAAAGACTTCATCTATTATAATATAATAGCGATTAAGTGGGGCGAATCGACTCACTTTCCGGGGCGAAACGACCAATGTGATCAATGATATGAGGTGAGAGGTCATTGTTTGCTTTGTTGAAAGGAAGGGACTTGTAACAATTAAACCTTCATTTAATTTATTAACAAAAGTTTTAATTATGCATTAAGCTTTAAAGGTACTGACAAATATATTCCCCATTCGTCCGCCGTGTCAATGTTTACACATGCATGAACAGCTCCTTGTTTGCCCAAGAACACAGCTCGATCGCTGATTGGATAAACTTGTTGATGCCAGATATCGGCATGTATCTGAACACCAAATGAACCGTCAAAGTAAAATGCTACAAAGTCTTCTGACTTAATGTCGTCTCCCGGAAGTGCTAAAAGAGCAACAAAAGGATCGTGGTCACGTGGATAAAACACCTGACCTGAATCTGGATGGTAATTAGCTTCTCTCACAAGTACATACGTTCTATTGTCATATTTCATGTCAGCAGGCAGACGACCGGTAATATAGTGATTAGCATCGTCATCATCAAGAGCTTTGCACACGTCACCTTCCCAAGTGTATACGAATTCACCGCCCATTATTCCAGCCATCGCCCCTATACCAGGGTACAATTTCCGCGATCCACTGACTGGCCATGGAGTTATTTCAACTTCCTCCTTGTCAAAATCTCTGACAATTTTACCATAACCTTTTAAAGTTTCATCGCTTGCGACCACCATTGGTACTTTGTAAGGTTTTCTATATTTAGGATCATGGGCATCATCATAACTGGGACTTCCACTCATTGCCCTGCAATGTAAATTGGATACCCAACGCTAAATGTTTAGCGATCTACTTGAAGCGCTGAAACCCCTTTTGAGTCCAGAGATTTATTTGATGTTGACCTCTCAGCCATCAATATTTATAAAGTATTTAACAATATATCGTAACTTGGACAAAACACAAAATACGAGGACTGTCGTTGTGTCCTAGAATTCATTAAGTAACGAGACATGGGGCAAACTAGAAGACACAACACGATCATACATTGATATAGTTGTCACAAATGGAGCAGGAATTGTCTACCCTTCCTGTGCATCTCTTTTCCTATTGTGGACTTTCTATTTATATGTACAATGTAGCAACATCCCAGCAGCATCTGTATATGGAGTATATACCGATATTTCATTTAATACGATATTCATGAGAGTGTGATTTCTATTATGATTTCCTTGCTACTAACAAGAATGCTATATAAACCTAGGGTTCCTAGTGGTTAGCTAAAGTCACCACTTCACCACCATTCTTTAATCGCTACGGAATATCTGTGTCACGGATGTGTTCCGTCTATCATTATCACTATCTCATCCATTCCTTCTTCATGACATGTCAACGGATTTGAGACAAGAGTAACACGACGGGTGCCAGTTCCTGTGTTGTGTTGTCCACTACGATTTCCGTGAAAAAAACGATGTTCTTCACTCTCGTTTTTTTTTTTCGGAGTTTCATGTTTTATCATTTATTTGTATTTATTTACGCATACTCGTGTCCAACGCGATTTCCATTTAACACGATTTTCGTGTCGTGTAACAGAAACACGACGGGTCTAGAGACACAAGAGTTGTCTACCTTTCCAGAACACCCGAATTTACCTTCGGTTAATAGTGAATGATTTGATTTGATTTATTGTGCTTAACGCCACTTTCAGCAATATTTCAGCTATATCATGGCGATCAGTTTTAGTGGTGGAAGAAGCCGGAGTACCCGGAGAGAACCACCGACCATGTGAAAGCAATTGGTAAACTTTATCACTTGCGGCTGCGAGTCGAGTGCATCTTTTTTGTAATTTACAAAGCCGGGCGCGAACCCACGCCGTATTGGTGATAGGCTTGTATGAGTTGTTAGGTAATCCAACTACCTAACTCATTGAGCCACCCGGGTCCCTAATAGTGAATGTTCGTGTTGCTCAATCTTTAGTTTTGTGAATCATTGTCTGTCCTTTTTTCATTGGTCATTGTGTTGTCTGTTCTTTGATTTACGGTTTATGATTACCACTTTGGTATTTTAAACTTTTCTTGCTATTAGACAAAACATCATTACATTGTGATAAATGATGGAATCTATTGGAAAATCAGTAAAAGAAGAAATTTGCAGAATCTGTCACTTTTCTGTTTGGAAAGAGAACCAAATATAATCCATTGATATATAGGTTGGTTTGGTTTATGGTGCTTAACGCCACTTTCAACAATATTTCAGTTATATCGTGACGGTGAGTTTGATTGGTCGAGGAAACCGGAATGCCCGGAGAAAACCACCGACCTGTCGCAAGTCACTAACAACCTTTATCACATAATGTTGTATCGAGTACACCTCGCCATGAACGGGGTTCGAAGTCACAACTTTAATAGTGATAGGCACTGATTGTACAGTTGTAAATCCAACTACCATACGATCACGACCATGACAGCACCTGGCATTGACATATAGATATTAAAAATGAATTATAGACAAAACAAATTTGGATATGTTCAAAACAAATTATGTACTATATATTTTTTTATGATATTGTGTTTGTTGTCAAAGATATGGTATGGTTTACGTCTTATGGAAATGTAATTGCATGACCTATACATTGTATGTTAAAATGATAAATTTAAAGGGCAATAAAAGCCCACCATACATTTATTTATTTTTGTTTATTGTTAGTTGTGTTGATGTCTAGATCATGTTTTAATGCATTGAATATGTTCTTAGGAGAAGTAAATCGGCACCTGATGGTGTATTAATTAATCTGGTTTATATCATTGAATATATTCCACAACACAATTTTTTTAAATACATCTACTTACCTGAAGCCAATTCAAGTGCATGTATATCAACACCGTATTTGTTGGGACATAAATAGTTAACGGTTCTTTTTATGGAAACCTTTTGGAGTCATTTTCCAGTCGGCGTATACAACGTAGATATCTAATTTAATGCGAACGATGTTTTTTTCTGGAGTAACTAACCATCATCAGACCTGTACGCTCATAGCTAAATGATCGGAGAACCAAATAATTTAAATGTTTTAGGGAGCAAGTCAACCAAAATAAAAGAGTTAAACAGGAGTCAAAATCGTCTAGTGTTAAATATCCCTGAGATTGACCTTAGTATTGATAAATTACATGATTTAGGAACTGTAAATTTAAAACTCAAATATATCTAATTAACCGTGTCAGTGACGAAACATTGACTACTGGGCAAGGTAGGTAGGTTATTGTGTTTAACGCCACGATTTTACGCCAAAAAATCATATTTTTTCAAATTTTAGGGGTGTGCTGGATCCACACCTGAACATCACTGGGTCAATTGGAACCAAACTTTGCAGGTATTGTGTTTAAAGGTCTCCTCTACAGAGGTTCAAAGTCTTGGTCCGACATATAACATGGTCGGCAATTCTGTTACATGTATTAAGACTAAGGCCAATCTCCCAGGCACTGGTCACCATAGCCGATTTTGGCTGTCCTGTTTAGGCTGTTTGGATATCTTCTTCCCAAAAACATTTACATTCTTCAGTTTTCCAATCTATTGACTTTGAGTGTACCTGACGAAGGTTATTCCAAACACAAGTCGTGCACATCTCAGATATCTACGCTTTTATTTACCATAGTTGGAATTCAAATATTTTGACACTTCATGGACCTAAACATATACCTCTAACATAAAATGATGCTAATGCAAGCCACAATAAATTTGGGCCTGGACAGCACCCATTGGTAGATGTTGGTACCGGGTCGTTTCGCCCCGAATCCCGTTCGCCCCCTGAGTCGTTTCGCCCCTATTCTCGTTCGCCCCGGGTCGTTTCGCCCTCATTTATTAATAGTGCTTTAAAAAATGAAATATGAAAAATACCATTGCAAATATTCGTATTTTGGATGTTGTAAGGCTTGTTCATGGGTACTTTATTTTTGTCTTCCTCATAATTAACATGCGTTCTTGGCCGTGTTTAATATTATGTGTTGCTTCACTCTTTGTTTGACATCTGATTAAATTTATTCTATTTTAGCATTTGATGCGTAATTCATTAAAAAAGAGGTTATTTGCGCACTTGTACAGCATCTTAGTCATTTCATGCACTTTTGCGTTGGTACAAAAAAAAACAACCTTTTTACTGTTCTTGTGTGGTTTTTTGTAAATTTTGCCAAAAAAGTTTCGCTTGAGATCTTTGACAAAAGTAGACCAAAATGAATGAATTATTTTTTTTTTGTATGTACAACTAATAAATAAATATTTAAAGTAGATCAAAATGAATGAATTATTATTTTTTTTGCATACTAATAAATAAATAATTACTAAAAAATTGTCGAAAAAGACTTCATCTATTATAATATAATAGCGATTAAGTGGGGCGAATCGACTCACTTTCCGGGGCGAAACGACCAATGTGATCAATGATATGAGGTGAGAGGTCATTGTTTGCTTTGTTGAAAGGAAGGGACTTGTAACAATTAAACCTTCATTTAATTTATTAACAAAAGTTTTAATTATGCATTAAGCTTTAAAGGTACTGACAAATATATTCCCCATTCGTCCGCCGTGTCAATGTTTACACATGCATGAACAGCTCCTTGTTTGCCCAAGAACACAGCTCGATCGCTGATTGGATAAACTTGTTGATGCCAGATATCGGCATGTATCTGAACACCAAATGAACCGTCAAAGTAAAATGCTACAAAGTCTTCTGACTTAATGTCGTCTCCCGGAAGTGCTAAAAGAGCAACAAAAGGATCGTGGTCACGTGGATAAAACACCTGACCTGAATCTGGATGGTAATTAGCTTCTCTCACAAGTACATACGTTCTATTGTCATATTTCATGTCAGCAGGCAGACGACCGGTAATATAGTGATTAGCATCGTCATCATCAAGAGCTTTGCACACGTCACCTTCCCAAGTGTATACGAATTCACCGCCCATTATTCCAGCCATCGCCCCTATACCAGGGTACAATTTCCGCGATCCACTGACTGGCCATGGAGTTATTTCAACTTCCTCCTTGTCAAAATCTCTGACAATTTTACCATAACCTTTTAAAGTTTCATCGCTTGCGACCACCATTGGTACTTTGTAAGGTTTTCTATATTTAGGATCATGGGCATCATCATAACTGGGACTTCCACTCATTGCCCTGCAATGTAAATTGGATACCCAACGCTAAATGTTTAGCGATCTACTTGAAGCGCTGAAACCCCTTTTGAGTCCAGAGATTTATTTGATGTTGACCTCTCAGCCATCAATATTTATAAAGTATTTAACAATATATCGTAACTTGGACAAAACACAAAATACGAGGACTGTCGTTGTGTCCTAGAATTCATTAAGTAACGAGACATGGGGCAAACTAGAAGACACAACACGATCATACATTGATATAGTTGTCACAAATGGAGCAGGAATTGTCTACCCTTCCTGTGCATCTCTTTTCCTATTGTGGACTTTCTATTTATATGTACAATGTAGCAACATCCCAGCAGCATCTGTATATGGAGTATATACCGATATTTCATTTAATACGATATTCATGAGAGTGTGATTTCTATTATGATTTCCTTGCTACTAACAAGAATGCTATATAAACCTAGGGTTCCTAGTGGTTAGCTAAAGTCACCACTTCACCACCATTCTTTAATCGCTACGGAATATCTGTGTCACGGATGTGTTCCGTCTATCATTATCACTATCTCATCCATTCCTTCTTCATGACATGTCAACGGATTTGAGACAAGAGTAACACGACGGGTGCCAGTTCCTGTGTTGTGTTGTCCACTACGATTTCTGTGCAAAAAACGATGCTCTTCACTCTCGTTTTTTTTTCGGAGTTTCATGTTTTATCATTTATTTGTATTTATTTACGCATACTCGTGTCCAACGCGATTTCCATTTAACACGATTTTCGTGTCGTGTAACAGAAACACGACGGGTCTAGAGACACAAGAGTTGTCTACCTTTCCAGAACACCCGAATTTACCTTCGGTTAATAGTGAATGATTTTATTTGATTTATTGTGCTTAACGCCACTTTCAGCAATATTTCAGCTATATCATGGCGATCAGTTTTAGTGGTTGAAGAAGCCGGAGTACCCGGAGAGAACCACCGACCATGTGAAAGCAATTGGTAAACTTTATCACTTGCGGCTGCGAGTCGAGTGCATCTTTTTTGTAATTTACAAAGCCGGGCGCGAACCCACGCCGTATTGGTGATAGGCTTGTATGAGTTGTTAGGTAATCCAACTACCTAACTCATTGAGCCACCCGGGTCCCTAATAGTGAATGTTCGTGTTGCTCAATCTTTAGTTTTGTGAATCATTGTCTGTCCTTTTTTCATTGGTCATTGTGTTGTCTGTTCTTTGATTTACGGTTTATGATTACCACTTTGGTATTTAAAACTTTTCTTGCTATTAGACAAAACATTATTACATTGTGATAAAAATGATGGAATCTGATGGCATAGGAAGTTATAAATCCAACCACTTTACAATCACGACCATGACGGTACCTGGAATATAAGGAGTTGTTGAATCGAAGTATAAAACTTCCGTGCCAACATATCGCCTTACCGGTTCTGTTGCAGACTTAATTTAGCAATTTCATTTACGGACATTTACGGTAATTAAAAAAACCGCCTGGCACATGAATGCGTCACGAATCCCTCATACAATCCCGTCATAACGCATGGGCACGCTGGGCACACACCCACCCCCCCCCCACCCACCCAACACCACCCCCCCTCCCCCACCCACCCACCCACACACACACACACGCACACACACAGATTTGATCTGATTTGGAGTTGATTTTAATAATTAGAAGTAGAGGCAAGCTGAATATTTCTTTTTCATTGAAATTTTGACTTCAGTCCTAACCATTCAATCATATCTATTTCTCAGTTTGAATTTCTCTCAGAGAAATTCTTTGTATGTGTTAACGGTTATCTACCATGAAATCATTTCAATGTTTCCATATTCAGATGGTCGTTGTGCCATTTTGACGAAATACTCCGTCTGCTGTTATGCTTTTTCAGTGGTTTATATTTTCCGCCAAAGAATTCCGGGAAAAATATTATCATGTACTTAAATTAACAGCAATATCTTCTCTGTCAAACTTTTCTTTCACAACGTCTGTAAAACTTCTTTTAAGAAAATGTTTTTTTGACATTTTTCAAGATTTTTATTTTCATTTTGCTGTTGTTTGAAGCATAGCTTTGCAAGTGGAAATGAGTAGGGTTAGTTACATTTGACTATAATGTTGGTCAGACAGGAACAGTTTTCATCACCCACTTTGACTTAGAATATAACCTACTTGTTCGACCAATCAGATTTCGAGAAGTGACCCATTAAGTGCCACACTTAATTATTAAGTTTTTCAAAGTGACGCAGCTGAAATAGACGCCAGGTGACTGCTTTGATTGACAGCTGCTGCTAAAAAAATAAACATTATGTACTTTCGAGGCAACTTTAATATTACAAATATCTGGTGGTCAAAACAATATTCAATGAGCTTTACCAAGCATTAAACATGAAAAAAATAATGAAAAAAAAATCCATTAAGAAAATTTAAATTTCCATGTCCATTTTTTATATCACCTATATAATAGTATACTAAATCGTAAAAATAGCTTGATAGCAAAATGGCACAAATTGGTAAATAAATCAATATAGAGAGAAAGAAATAGTAGATTTATGATTATTTGATACCAAAATTATGTTGAGAAGTGTATGAAAAAAAATTGCAAAAAAAGGGGGGGGGGGTAATGTAGGACATGACCCCCATGTACTTGTGCATTTACGATCACAATTTTCCTTACGTTGTCAGGCACTTCAATTTTAAAAATTCCTTCGGCTTCGCGCACACGCGTTTCATTTTTAATGCAGCTGTTGTGTGGGGAGGTCAAGTAGTTGAGACAAAGATATATTTTCGCTTTCGTCATTCAACACGTCCTCCATCATGCCGTGGTAAAAAATCCGTGCCGCGCACTTTCCAGCAAACGTCTAGGGTGTGACGCAAGAAATGTTTCACAGGAAATACATGTCATATATTATCTTTGATGCTATAGGAATTGAAATATGACAGCGATGTTCCTGTCATTGTTGTCAAAAAGATTACAAATGTGTTAGGGACTGCATGTATCTGTCAATTGATCTTTAAAAATCTAAATACATATACTACAATAATAAAATATAAAAGTGCTTGAGTTAAATGGAAATGTTTTGTATGTATGACAATTATCCACTCAATTTAATTTCTGAATAACTTCCTTGATACATATCTGTCAACAACTTTTTATATCCTTTATTCACAACATTATATTTTTGATTTAGATTACATCATCTTGCATTGAAGCGAGAGCAAACATATTATATAGTCTGTTACATCTCCATTTGAAGAAAATGCTTTGCTTACTTAAATATAATAATAATAATCTTTATTGCAAATAAAACCCTTGCGGGTAAAGCAATGCAATACAGTACAACATAACAAAACATATATACATGAACAACATAACGAAATGTCATATATTCATAGTTAAAGTTATACATTGACCAATGTGAACCTCATTTTCGCAGAATGGTAGCGTACTAATCGGGTTTTTTTCTGCGTTTCCAGACTACTCGGGTTGAACAACGGACTTTTTGCGTGTTATAAAATGACCTGTCACAGAAAATGGACCACACAGATCATAAAACGTCGTAGGTCCTCATATTACTACATTTACAGAATGTACCAATGAACTATGTTGAAGTTTTTGGATGATTGCTTTTGGTAGGCCTCATGGTTATTTCAGCAAGTCCAACACAAGCACGAGATACCGTCGAACCCATTAAACATCGTCTTGTTTTTCCTTCAAATAAGCATTTTATAACATTTTTGACTATTACGTTTTCCTTTATAACATATCCAATACAAATGGAAACTATATAAATATATGAAAGAATAATACCTATTACTTCGAATGCCTAATCAAGGAATTAGGTATAAATAGCAACACCTCTAGTAATACCACATACAAACCAACTTCGTTCGACAAAGATGAAATCCTAGCTAACCACAGATCATTCATGACCTCTTTAAACATTCCCTCTGGTAAAAAGTCTGAGGATTTACCCTATTTATATTGGATACCTAAACTCCATAAGACACCATACAAAGAAAGGTACATAGCGGGATCATCAACTTGTTCGACGAAAGAATTGTCTATTCACCTAACAAAGATTCTGTCTGCAGTAAAAGAGGGACAACAGAAATATTGTGAAACTGTTTACTCGCGTAGTGGCATAAATCACATGTGGATTTTGAAAAACTCTAAAGATCTTTTGGATAACCTGAAATCAAGATCTTTCTCTCAGGTATCCTCCATCAAAACCTTTGATTTTTCAACTCTATATACCACCCTACCGCATGACAAATTAAAAACCCGCTTAAAAGAAACAATTCATAAAGCTTTTAGTCATAGAAACTATGGCTCAAAATTTGTTGTGTTAGGCTACAATTCCACATATTTTTCAAACAAAATTCATAAAGGTAAAACATGCTACTCCGAGGAACAAGTGATCAGTATGCTGGAGTTCCTCATCGATAACATATTTGTCTCCTTTGGAGGGACACTGTTTCAGCAGGTCGTCGGCATACCAATGGGTACGAATTGTGCCCCTCTTCTAGCCGATTTATTTTTATACTCATATGAGTCGGAGTTTCTTCAAAAGCTTGTAAAAGATAAGAAGATTCATGAGGCTAGAGCCTTTAATTTCACATACAGGTATATTGATGACGTTTTATCTATCAATAATTCTAGATTTGCAGAATTTCTTCCATTGATATATCCTCCAGAGCTGGAAGTTAAAGAGACCACCGATACAGCTTCGTCCGCATCATTTTTGGACTTATACCTCGAATTTGACGACAGTGGTCAACTCAGTACTAAAATTTATGATAAGCGGGACGACTTCAATTTTAAAATCATAAATTTTCCAAATATGTGCAGCAATATACCAGCTTCTCCTGCATATGGTGTTTACATCTCGCAATTGATTCGCTATGCAAGGGGCAGTAGCAATTATTCTGATTTCCTGAAACGTCATCTTCATCTGAGAAACAGGCTACTGGACCAGGGCTATATAAAGATTCGCCTTATTCGATCTCTTAAAAAGTTTATATTCCGATACCAATATCTTGTCGAAATATATTCCGTCTCTGCAGAAAAAATTATAAGCGATGCATTTTCATATAGTGAAAATGTATAAAGATAAAGAGTCAAATATGTCAAGAATTTTTTTTGTCAATGTGTGACGTAAAAATATTTTTGACATTTACGTCACCGAATATGGTACTGCTTTGACAACTATTTTACCTATTTTGTTCCTGTATTTAAATACTGTTACAGTGACAGCCGGAACCTTTGAACCGTAATGAGAGCGGGAGGTTTGGCGCCTTAAAATCTGATTCAACCCACCATTTCTTTAGAAATGCCTGTACCAAGTCAGGGTCATTACGGTTTTCACAGTTTTCCGGTTGTTGACTGATTTTGTCTGTTTATATAATTATGAGTTTTGACTTTCCCTTTGTAAGATTGTTCGGAGTTCGGTAATTTTGTTATTACCTTTATTTACTATAACCATGCCCAATGTCACTGCTGGTGGAATTTTTTTCCCCGAGGTCATTGCAACTTGGTAGCTTCACTTAAGCAATTATGAATAACGAAATTAACGACAACATACCGGCTAGGACGTCACCCGGGTTAACAAGGTCCTCATTTGCTACTACACGGAACAGGGTAGCAAATGATATATGCGTTCCACGGAATATCCTACGGGATACCCCCGATTTGTCTTACGTTCAGCCAGAGGGTAATTATTATTTCAAAACTTCAGATTCGTATCAAATTTTAAAATCTTGTTCTATTAATATTTCGGACTGTCTTAAATCTCCAGGTACTTGTGACTCTTCTCCATGCATTACTACTTGCAAAATAAAAACTGACAAAAATAATACTTGTAAAACATGCGTCATGTTAATAACTTCTCCTGAATTTACAAGTAATTTAACTGGAAAAACGTACTACACCAAATCGTTTGAACCTCTGGACTGTTCTACTAAAAATGTCATTTACGGCATAGAATGTACACTCTGTGGACTTTTGTATGTTGGTGAAACTCGTCAAACATTGCGAAGTAGGATGAACCAACATCGATATGATGCAAAAGATCCCAAATACAGGATTTTGTATAATCATTTCAATCAACCGGGTCATGACCGCTGTTTGACGATGAAAGTTCGAATCATCGAGAAGATTTACCATCATACAAACAGTCCTATTCTTAGTACACCTTACCGCACCGATAGAGAGTTGTTCTGGATAAAAGAATTAGGCACTGCAATGCCTTACGGTTGCAATGATAACATCAAAGGAGTGGGAAATTTGTCAAGTCCTGGATGCAACGAAATCAACGTGATGAGCCTTTTTAATACTATTCCAAGAACTAAACGTAGCCATGGTCATAAAAGAATTCAACATCCTAATGTTAAAAAGTCCTCTAAACCAAGAACGTTACCAGATACTTTTAATGATTTACTTTCTAATATACAGAAACCTCTTGGAATTCATCATATTCGTACAATCTTATTTTCACTACCTGTAAACTACCTCAAAGATCTTAGGGATTTTGGACTTGACAAAGGAGGCGTAGATCCTTTTTCTCCTAAGTACAGATTGTCTAGTATTATATGTGACGTGGCGTCCTTTCGTCTTTTTAAACCAGTTCGATCTGAACCTCTTCATGATAACAACAGAAAATTCCTCCATATTCCGTTTGCTAACAAAGGAATCGATGCTATTAACATCAGCAACATTCTTAATAGAAAAGAGGTCGTAAAAGAAATTCCACCATATTTCAAAAATCAATCTGTTCCCATTGTCTCCTATAGTTACACTAACAGCATTGGCCGTAAAATTTTCAACTACAAAGAAGCATTGCAAGATATTAACATAGAAGAGTACCTTAAGAACCCTCTGACTTGTGACTGCTCCCACTCTCCTTTTCAATACAACCCATCTGGACATGTAATCACTGGTGATCTGAATATCATTCAACATGAGAGTCTCCGAAAGGTGATTTCTCATGGTCCTAAATTCAGAGAACCTCAACACATCAATTGGAAACATAATTTCAAGATAATTATGGATGCTGTTGAAGATTATGCCAGAAGGTGGATAAAGAGAGAAGTAGACCAAGATCCTGAGTTAGAGTCCTTGTCAGACTGGGTTAGAACAATTAGGTCTCTAGTACAAGGTCGGATTCACAAACTCAAAAATTGTGTTAATAGTCGACCCAAGTCTGTATTTAAAGACCAAGAAGCTGTTAAGTGTCTTTACTCTCTTCATGACAAATATGTTATCGTTCCTGCGGACAAGGCTTCCAACAATATCGTGTTTGTATGTAAATCATATTACTTCGAATGCCTAATCAAGGAATTAGGTATAAATAGCAACACCTCTAGTAATACCACATACAAACCAACTTCGTTCGACAAAGATGAAATCCTAGCTAACCACAGATCATTCATGACCTCTTTAAACATTCCCTCTGGTAAAAAGTCTGAGGATTTACCCTATTTATATTGGATACCTAAACTCCATAAGACACCATACAAAGAAAGGTACATAGCGGGATCATCAACTTGTTCGACGAAAGAATTGTCTATTCACCTAACAAAGATTCTGTCTGCAGTAAAAGAGGGACAACAGAAATATTGTGAAACTGTTTACTCGCGTAGTGGCATAAATCACATGTGGATTTTGAAAAACTCTAAAGATCTTTTGAATAACCTGAAATCAAGATCTTTCTCTCAGGTATCCTCCATCAAAACCTTTGATTTTTCAACTCTATATACCACCCTACCGCATGACAAATTAAAAACCCGCTTAAAAGAAACAATTCATAAAGCTTTTAGTCATAGAAACTATGGCTCAAAATTTGTTGTGTTAGGCTACAATTCCACATATTTTTCAAACAAAATTCATAAAGGTAAAACATGCTACTCCGAGGAACAAGTGATCAGTATGCTGGAGTTCCTCATCGATAACATATTTGTCTCCTTTGGAGGGACACTGTTTCAGCAGGTCGTCGGCATACTAATGGGTACGAATTGTGCCCCTCTTCTAGCCGATTTATTTTTATACTCATATGAGTCGGAGTTTCTTCAAAAGCTTGTAAAAGATAAGAAGATTCATGAGGCTAGAGCCTTTAATTTCACGTACAGGTATATTGATGACGTTTTATCTATCAATAATTCTAGATTTGCAGAATTTCTTCCATTGATATATCCTCCAGAGCTGGAAGTTAAAGAGACCACCGATACAGCTTCGTCCGCATCATTTTTGGACTTATACCTCGAATTTGACGACAGTGGTCAACTCAGTACTAAAATTTATGATAAGCGGGACGACTTCAATTTTAAAATCATAAATTTTCCAAATATGTGCAGCAATATACCAGCTTCTCCTGCATATGGTGTTTACATCTCGCAATTGATTCGCTATGCAAGGGGCAGTAGCAATTATTCTGATTTCCTGAAACGTCATCTTCATCTGAGAAACAGGCTACTGGACCAGGGCTATAAAAAGATTCGCCTTATTCGATCTCTTAAAAAGTTTATATTCCGATACCAATATCTTGTCGAAATATATTCCGTCTCTGCAGAAAAAATTATAAGCGATGCATTTTCATATAGTGAAAATGTATAAAGATAAAGAGTCAAATATGTCAAGAAATTTTTTTGTCAATGTGTGACGTAAAAATATTTTTGACATTTACGTCACCGAATATGGTACTGCTTTGACAACTATTTTACCTATTTTGTTCCTGTATTTAAATACTGTTACAGTGACAGCCGGAACCTTTGAACCGTAATGAGAGCGGGAGGTTTGGCGCCTTAAAATCTGATTCAACCCACCATTTCTTTAGAAATGCCTGTACCAAGTCAGGGTCATTACGGTTTTCACAGTTTTCCGGTTGTTGACTGATTTTGTCTGTTTATATAATTATGAGTTTTGACTTTCCCTTTGTAAGATTGTTCGGAGTTCGGTAATTTTGTTATTACCTTTATTTAAGTTTTATTATAAAAGCCGATGGCTTATTGCCAATGTTTGTGGCACCGGACTGTTAGGGATTTTAAGCTTTAGGACTTATGGTGTTTATTTCTTTTAGAGTAAAGAGGAAAAAGAACCAATGGCTAAACAAGCCGAAGAGAAGGAAAAATTGTGACGTTTTATGGGGTAAGATTGTGGAGATATTATACTAGAGTTAAAAACTGGGCCTAAAAGGACTTTAGAGGGTGAATTTTTAAATCGGTTTGTACTACAGTTTCAGTCCCCAAGCTGAATATCTGAAAAATATCTCAACTTATGAGTACCATCAGTACTTTTATTTTATTGGGAAGGCAAAATGATCGTCATCGGGACCTCTAATTTTTATGTAAGATATGAGAAGCACGTTTCTGAACCACTAACTCATCAAAGTTTAGATCTTAATATGAAACTGTTGTGGATATAGCAAATCATATGACGACCTAAATCATATGCGGCGGAACGAAATTTTGAGTGAGGGGGTGGCAAGATTCTTGAAAATTCCGAGGAAAAGCAAAGAAAAAAAAGGTCTTTCAGCAAATTTACCAGGAAATTGTAAATTTTGACCCAATATATGTGGGGGGGGGGGGGGGGGGGGGGTCAATACCATATTGTTGTACCCCACCCTTGCCCTCCCCCTGTTCCGCCGCCTTTGACCTAAATTATGATCCAGCTGGCGGATGTGATGGAAATCACTCACATGTTTCGAGTCTTATCGTGCTATTTCCAATTACATATAAACCTTAATCTGACAAAATAAAGAAAATAATAAACGTGGTTGAAAATTCGTAAGTGACCGTCAATGAGAAGAATAACACAGATGTAGCGTCATTATATGTTATCATGAAAATTATTAATGAAAACCACAATAGTCCTGTGCCAGCAACACAGATAGTCCCGTGCCACTGAAAGCGCTGGATAACTGTTATTTTAACGTTAATTTGCACAAATATATAGACTTGCACGAATTGGAAAGGTTTTATGGTCTACCTTGAAACAATTAAGACAAACATTATAACAAAAAAGAGGACAGCTTACTCACAATATGCTTCGATGCAATTTTTTTTTTCTTTTTTTTTTAGCAAAATCGGTATTTTTACCTCAGGGTCACAAGTTTGTGTAGACGATCTTGAAAATAGCAGACCACTTTCACTAGATATGAATGAATATCCGGGGACAGAAATATGTTTTGCATTCCGTGACATAAAGCTTATTTGAAATAAAAAAAATAGTATATATACTGGTTAAGGAAATGTGCGACTTACTTTCCCTCTCGTTCTCTAAAAAACACGAAAAGTCCGTTGCACAATCCGAGTAGTCTGGAAACGCAGAAAAAACCCCGAGTAGGCCGTTACCATTCTACACCGTGTAAAGGGGCATTAGCTACGATTTTGACCGAACAAATTATATGTTTTGGAAATTGGTAAATAGCTTTAAAATGATGAAATAAGGGTAAATATTTCACATTAACTGCTTATCGAACCACTTTTCGCCTCTTGAGAACGAAAATTACCATCGATTACTTATTTCCTTGCAAGCAAATAATATGACCTCGCTTTTTCCGTATGCAACTGACCTTACTAGTGACAGGTAAAAACGAATAATTTGTATTTTGTCACTTATTAACTGCAAACGTGCATGGTTCTTTGTCCGTAATTAACACCGACTAAAAGCAGATTCACAAAAAATAAGTGCATTGCTGTACTGATTTAATGACGATTCGACAAACTCCGTAAACAATGTCGATAATTAATAAGATGGCGTCCATCTCTTCATCGATCTCAAAACACGAGCAGTTGCACGATTTTTCACCGATGCGCGTACATTTCATAACATTTATAAGTTACAGAAACACGTTTTATTAAGGCATCAATCATATCTGATAGTTTTTACGGGTAACAAAAATTTACGATTTAGCAGATAATACCCCTTTAATCTATATGATATTGAAGTATTATTAATTAGAAATTCAATGCAAGTAATATGAGTTTCAAACCCCAGATTGAGTAAGCAACTGAAGAATAAGTGTCTGTGGAGAAACTATACCAAAATATGATTTATATTTAGTCTGGTTTTTTTCTGGGTTTTTTTTTGGGGGGGGGGGGGGGGTGTTGGTTCGGTAAACCTGAAATTTGTTTTCAGTGGTTCATCATTAGTATATTCAGAGAAAAATGGGCTTTAAAAATCTGAGGGGCAAAAAAAACACTTTTGATCCCCCCTCCCACCCCCTTGCCACAGCGTCCATGACCCCGACGCCATTTTTGTGTTAATGTAGGATCGTGTTATCGGTTTTCATGTGAAGTAAAAACAAGGCCGATATACGGGATGGAAACGAATATATAATCCGGAAATGGCTGGTTTTAAAATTTCATGGTTCTGGCCATCTACCAAATCATACTACATCTAAATAAAATAACAGAATGTTTGAAAATGACACTTTCAAAATTGTGTTTACTTTTGATGTTTTTTTTATTGCTGAAACCACAATGCACTGCAAAGTGACATGTATTTTACATACAAAACAGGCACATTTCAGTCAGCTCTTTTGTTTACAAGTACGATCAGTGACCCCATGACAGTTACATGACAGGAAGAGCTGATGTCTGAGAGGCAGACGACATAGTTCAATTTTATATAGCCCTTCTGGATTTTTTTCCAGCTACTTTATAAATGAAGTAATATTTTAGCATTACAAAAAGTATGGTTCAGTAGGTAGGTTCACTGTTTTTGGTACTTACGTCTTTAAAAGCAAACTTTAACATCTTTTACAGATGTCACGCTGTAGTCTTGTTTATGTTCCATAAATAGAAACCGGAAAACACGTCACAAATAATGCGTGCGCTGTGGAAATAAAAATAAAATGGATAAAACGAAAACAGATGACACACGAAAACACATACCGTGACGATATCTGACAGTTTCATCAGTTTAACTATTCTATTTATTTTCTGACAAAATCCAATAATTTCTGTTTTAATCATTAGCGAGAAGATTAGGTTATCATCATTTGCAAAGCAGTAACAAATTCTTACAGATTTATGACTTGATACTATTTATCTCTTCAGATTTTTTGTTTATTTACTTCAGCCATATATTTTAATGTACGCGGTGTGTGGCTGTTTCACGTCGGTTTGTTTCATACGAGTTACTCCCCTTTGTAATAGTTTACGAAATGACGTTGCATCCATGGATATGTACTCTTCATGGGTGAACTGCCCGAAGGAAAAATGTGTTTCTGCAGATCTAATGCACTAATTCCTTGTTCGTTTTGTGACAGTAAGATTAACATATATATTTATTGACTATCCAGATTGTGAATATATCATTATTTTGAATATGTCGATTGTAATAATAATTATATGATTTTTGACGCTTGTCAGTCTTGCTAAGCTCTACCCCTTCAATGCCCATATTTGTAAATCGCCATCGCCAAAAAGCTTGTTTGTTGACAAATACGAGAATGATACACACGCACATTTTTACCATCAATATGATACCTATGTAGCAGAATTTCACAAAAAAAGGAAAATGTACACATCGTCAGTGGAGACCATTCACCCAAATTTACTCAACAGGTGTCGCTCGAGTACCAACGGTGCTTAGCGGAGCGTTTTATTATCGCTTAGACGTTTGTAACATATGCAAACTATTATTTCAAACACAATTTCTATCTAATTATCCAACAATAATTATTTTTTATTTGTATAACAATATTCCTCAAGTTAACAACAAATGCCTCATAAGTTGTAACCATCTTCTGACATGTTACTAAATTACTAAAGTGATCACGTCATTACGTTGAAATAAGACAAGGACAACGTTGCAATCATATCTGCGTCACGGACACCTGTTACTAACTGTGTATGCGAATATAAAATAAAATTGAATACATTCTTATTAATTTTTTATTATGTTCTCCATGGGTAAAAATCTATATTTTCAATAATTTGTAATTAGTAAATACGCATAGCATACGTACAATAACTGTTGAATGAGGAAACTATAGTACACATGTACGTACGTTGTTAAACAAAGTTTGATATTTGTTCACATTCTTTGTATTTCCCTTTTTAAAAGATTTTCGTGTTGGTTTCCTAGTTTTGTTGTATCGTGATTTTCTACTTTCATGGTAAATAATCGTTTATTAATGGTTAGAATCAAATAATTTCGATCAATTTCACGTACATTAATTATTCTTGGCGAATTTTATGTACTGTTCTGTTCCGGATTCCAACCACAGTGGCTTGTCTTTAAGACATATAACTTTATTAATAAAAAATATGCACCCCTATATCATTTTTAAAATATATATATATATATTATGTATATATATTATAAAAAAAACCCAACAACTAAGCGTGTTGGGACCTCATCTTCATCTCCTTGAAAATTAACTTGTTCTCGTCGTGATATAGCTGAAAAATTGCCGTAAACAACAATTATTCACATGATGTTAAAAACATATTCTGCCTCAAACATTAATATCTACATTTATTAATCTACTATTTAAGTGGTTATTTTCGAAGGGGTGTTAATTTTGCGTTTTTTAGTCAAACTGTTCGCGTGGGCTCTAATTTTGCGAGAATTGAAAAAAGCAAAATTAAAAATTTTACGATTTCAGCTTTATCTTAAGCCATTCAAATAAAGGCATCAAACATTCTGAAGATTTTGATAAATAAAATTCAAACGTGAATACCTGGGTCGTATTATAGATAATGTTGATTTTTTTCATGAACAGTCATGTGTACATTTTATTTTCATCAAGAGTCATGTGTGGATTTTATTTTTCATCAACAGCTGCTTGACTATTATTGATTGGTAATAATACTAATGTGATTTCTATATGATAAAGTTTGTCAGTGACTTGCGGCAGGTCGGTGGGTTTTCAGAGAACTCCGGTTTCCTCCACCAATAAAACGGGCCGAATAAAACTGGCCGACACGAAACAAGAAGTGTGCTGTTTCATTTCAACGGTAATACAAGCTATTTAACAACCTCTACACTAAATACAAAATATATTTGGGCGGTGTTGATTAAATTACATGATAATGCTACATATGATGATAGAAGAAAAGCATATGAATGGTTAAAGCACCAAGCATTAAAATGCAACTTATCTCTTTGAAGGTTTACTTTTTAAGGAATCAATCTTATCGGGACAAATCTATAAAAGTCAGTTAAAAAGAACAGAGATGAAGCTTAATAATTTGAATGAGATTGTCAATGAACGATTTAAAGACTATGTCAAGAAATTGCATGAAGAGTACAATATGAAATTGTATCAGTTACTAAGCTCTGAAATACAATGAAACACAGGAAATACAGCACTGTCGGAACATTTCCATAATCCAATAGAAAAAAGGGGACGTCGTGGCGTGATCGTATGATACTTGAATTTACAACTATCTGTGCAATCAATGCCTATTAAAGTTGTGAGTTCGAATCCCGCCCATAGCGAGGTGTACACGATACAACATTATATGATAAAGTTTGTCGGTGACTTGCGTTAGGTCGGTGGTATAGGAATGGAATTCAGTTAGGAAAGTTTGGATTATTGACAGAATATATACATAAAAATGAGATTAAAGGCATTAGCTTCTGTATTATTATTTTTTTATAAGTTTTTGCATAAACTCTGTCTCATATGAGTTTAGGAAAAGATCGACAGGAAGAGTGGCACAGCTTGCTCCTATAGGGATACCGACGACTTGTTGAAAAAATTGCCCTCCGAACTCATCAAATATGCTGTCGATAAGGAACTCCAGTGACTTCATTTTCTGTGTAAGAATTTCCACTTTCATACACTTTTGATGATATTTTCTGTGTAAGAATTTTCACTTTTATATACTTTACCGCGGTCTGTGACGGAGCCTGGTTTTTAGGTATAGTGTAACTGTAGAGTTAGAGAGGGCGCTGTGCTGACCCCAATCAGACGGGGATCACTTAATACATTACATGTATATTCTTTTTTAATGGATTTCTTGAGAGAATCTGTTGATATTGAGTTCTTATTTTCATGATTTGATTTATCTGTTTAATAAAACGAATTTAGTGCACACGACGCGTTTCTGGAATAACCTCCATCAGTTACGCTCATAATCAAAAGATTGTAAAACCACTAAATTTTAAGGTTGTTGGGAGCAAGTAAACCACAGGGCCTAAACAGGGTAGTCAAAATATGCTAATGTTACCTATGTCTGAGGTAAGGGAACCTTAGTTTTTATTATGAATTACATTGTTTAGGGACTGTAAATTTCAGTAATATATTTATATTTAAAAAATCATGTCAATACTGAAATACTGATTCGCATTGGTGGTGCAACGGTTAGCGTTCTCGGCTCGAGTGCGGTAGATCGTAGGTTCGAGCCCCGATCGGGTCAATCCAAAGATAATAGAATTGGTATTTGTTGCTAATCACGCAGCGTTAAGTAGAAAGAGCAAATACTGGTTTGCTCGCAATCAGGATAATGTGTCCGAGTGGAACGACATGTCTATCCACGGACTGTTCTTTCAGTGAACCAGCACTATAAAAATCAGGCCTACTAAGCGTCTTGGTCTAGTACAAAGGAAACATCAATATCATCATAGCATCAAACCATTGCATGTTCTCGCTATAATATAGTTGAAAAAGTGCTCAGTTGGCGTTAAATCACAATCACTAATAATAATCATTAGAAGACATGATTTTTGACGTAAAATTAAACAAATATGATAAAAACGTAGATATCTAAATTGGTGCGCAGTACGGGTTTCTGGAATAATAATCAAAAGAATGAAAAGCCAAATAATTTATAAGACTTTAGGAGAATGTAAACCAAATGGCCTAAACAAGATAGCCAAATCGGCTAAGGTTACCAATGCATGAGATAGGAGAACCTTCATTCTAATAATAATTACATTAATTAGAAATGGTGGTTGGTTTATGGTGTTTAACGCCACTTTCAACAATATTTCAGTTATATCGTGGCGGTCAGTTTTATTGGTGGAGGAAACTGGAGTACACGGAGAAAACCAATATATATATTTAATAAACCATGTGAGTGCTGAAACACTAACTACTTGGCGGATGGTTTTTGGAAGACAGGAATTTTGACGTATAAGATTAATAGGCTCTTTCATACGTTGATATGGAAGATCCGGCGATGTTCCATATCAACACATAAAAGTACCTATTTATTCCGTAAACAACATTTGTTTTCATATACACAAACCTATGTATGGCTTTCATTGATCGATACCTCATTTACATATCAGGTATTATTGTGCACTACGTCATAGGACGTGACTGAGAAATGTAGGTTATAGAGTATATTATGTTGCTTTACGATAAACAGAGCTTTAATGTAACTCGAATAATACTGCGCCCTCTATCGGCACTATCGCTGGATGAGGGCTTGAACTCTCCTTGTGATAAAAACGCGTCAGCTGCTCTCTGAAAGAGAGAGCCAATCAGCGATGATTATTTGCCGAGTATGCGCAAGGCGGTTCTTTCAATTTCCGGTAATGTTTACAAACAACAAGAAATGGAGATCGACAAGGTTGATTAACGATGTTTAATTCATTATTTAGTTTTCTTACATTTCTTCTCTTTTCGCCTTTTAGATTAGTAAGGTCAAACACGTGGGTACAATAAAAACATTTGACACCTGAACGCTCCATTGACCTATGTTTACAAACATTTCCTAAGCTCCTCCTTCTTTTAGTGCCAAAAGTCACCACGCGCAGTTTATGCCCAGAATGCATTGCTAATTTGAAGCTTCCGATTGACGCGTTTTATCGAGAAAGTCGTTCAGGCGTTAATATAGCAAAGCGTAATATAACGACTGGATTATTCGGGTTAGCTTTAATGGGGATCATTCACCAAATTTCTTACGACAGACGTCGCTGTTGTTCCATAAGTGGTTAGCGGAACGTGTTTATCTCCATGACACTTGAATTGTTAACGTTAGGTACAAGAACACGTCAATATACAATGCACTTATAACATGAATAAAAAAATTCTGTACATTTCGTTCACAAACAAAACTGTTCTCGCGACTTTTTTTTATATTATAAATTATAACATTATTGTACAAGTTAGAAAAACTATTATGAAACAAAAGAAGTTACCCGTATTGCGGGATATTCAATACGGGTCGCTTCTTTTTTTTTGATAGTACTGTATCTTATACTTACAACCATTGCGCTGGAATAGTTGACTACAGAACGACAGGGATATTAGGTTATTAATTAAATTCATAACGGTGTATACGTGTATCACATTTCATTTCTTTGCATTAGCATTAGGGGAAAAGGGTGTATTTTATTCTGATAAAAAGATTTCGATGCTACATTTTTGTACGTGAAAATACAAATGCACTCTGAAACAGAATGTTTGTTCTGGGAAAAAATTGTCCCTTTATGACTAATAATAAAAATCTGGGTAAAATTATAAAAAATCAAAACCATACATGTACAATACACAGGAACACAACAAATTCATTTATACCTCATAGGCAGTAATATACAATTTTCAACAAACACAGAAAAAGAACAAGTAATAATAAAAAAAACCTTGTAACAATGAACAAATAGAATTTCTGTGTGTATAGACACCTTTTCAAGTAGCATAGTTGGTACTTTACATCATTTAAAGGGGAGCTTATTCAAAATAAATCTAAAAACGGCCAATAATAAAAAAAAAAAAAAATTAATAGCAATAATAAATTTATGTTTGTAATTAACAATCCAAAGGGAACACATTTATGATTATTTTCAAAAAATTTCAGCAAAAAATATTCTTCATCTGTATGATATATCCAGTTTACGGAAAGGAAAAACTTAATTGACCTTCCCTACCTAGATCAAGGATTTATATAGTAGTTCTACTATACAAAATCCTTGCCTAGATGATCACAGTTTTTATTTTTAAAACATATTTTCCTTTTAAGCCACACAAAAAAAATCTTTTTAGATTCTCATCCTCTCCCTTCCCACTTTTTACCATTAAATTCACGATTTTCTATTTTCAATCAATTCATTTTCAAAATTTAACAAATTCTTCATTAGGGTATCAGTATACCAAATAAAGTATATTTTTATTATTATGTAATGTTCTATCACGATAGTTACCATATGTATCTAGTTCTACAATATTTAACTCAGTTGTCCGTAAGGGGCCTTTGTGGTCGTGATCGCTTGGTAGCTGGATTTACAACTACCTATGCAATCAGTACCTATCACCACTAACGTTACGAGTTCGAATTTAGCTCAGGCGATACAACATTATGTGATAAAGTTTGCCAGTGACTTGTGGCAAGTTCGTGGTTTTCTCTGTGCTCTCCATTTTATTCCACCAATAAAACTGACCTGCACTGAAAATTGTTGAAAGTGGTGTTAAACACCAAACCCAGTAGTCCGTACCTTTCCAATCGTGTACGTTTACATCTTTTTATATATTTTTTTTTATTGTTTAGAACGCTGGGTTTTATGCAAATTCACGATTTTTTTCGTAGCATTGCTGAAATTGTAATTTAAATCGTTTGACTGTTCATTTCAATAACAGGTAGCTAACTAAAGTTTTCAATAACGTTTTTACCTGCATTAGAATGGAATAAACCTACAAAAATCATGTGCTTTGCCTTTAGTCCTTTACCATTAAAAAGTTCATTATGCCAAATAATTGTAATCTTCAATATATTTTTACATATACATGTATATTACAATGGAATAAATTTGATAATTGGGATAGTATAGTTGTGCGTGTATAGATCAACAGATAAGAAAAGTTTGTAGATGTCCAAAGGGTTATCGGAAGTCATAATTCGAAGAAGGGCAGGCAATGCAATGGCCAAACAAAAAAGGACAAAATGATAAACAGTGGTCTACAAAAAACTACACAGAAAACTGAAGATTGAGCAGCACGAATCCCACTTAAAGCCTGGACGGAACTCTGTCGGTGACAACTTGAGTCTTTAGTTTTACATTGTATTGCAGTTCCAGGTGTTTTACGATGATCCGCCAGTCTGATTGTACAAAATATTTGAATGCTACCAACATTTGTCGAAAATAATTTAAAATAGTAAGAAACAACGAATTTTCTTTATTTAAGTATTTATTATGCCATTCATAATACATCTGCTCAAAATCTTTCTAAAATAAATGCTATGATTAACCCGCTTGTTGTCGAATCTTTAACAGTTAATGACACTACACGAAGAAGGAATATATTATCTGTATAATTTTGTACCAAATAATTTTAAAGAGTGTGATTTAGATTTGAAGATTGCCTAAATATAGAGAGACCTAGATATATTAATTCAAAATTTTGTATGTGGAAACAGGGACTTTATTATTCTATTTTGTTCACTTGGAGGTAGTATTTCCCGAAATTCAGGTATACTTTAACATGTTGGAATGAAGTTCATCAGTATTGCTGTGTGAGTAACCAAACATCATGTACACCTTTTATGAACATGTATAGGCTACACCAAGGTACATGCCGATATGGCTTGTAAACGTCCGTTTTATTTCTTAATATGGTCATAATAAAACTCTTTTCTTGCGACCTAAAGATAATACTTTAATTTTACATATACTCGTCAACTAAATCTATACTTCTAACAGGTAATACCACGCGCTGTACTAGTTAAACCTACAATGTTTGCACTATCCAAGTTTTATAATTCAGTGCCGTCATTAGGTTAACGTTAAGATACAAGCGTCTTTGTGATTCAAACGCACAATTAACCACTTGTGGAACAGTAGCGTCACCAAACGGGAGAAGCGGTGAATGATCCCTATTAACCCTTTGACTGCGACGTTTCGTGTATAACCGTAACGTCGTGTGCGGTATTATTCCTGACGTTATGACCCTTTCATCAGGGTGACGTCATTTTAACTGCAATGTGACGTTACTTACCGTTTTTTTTTTAATTTTAAAGCGGTTCTATATGTGCAATATCTGTATCTGACTTTAAATTGTGTAATCTAATTATAATGTATTTGAGTAACTTATTCTTAAAGAAAATAAAAATAAAAGTAAATTTCTTTCCCAAGGGACATATAATAGCGCAGTCAAAGGGTTAAATAGTTTCCAAATCGTAATTTTACAAGAAAATGTTGTTGTTGTTATTTTTTATGATTTGATTTTGAAAATAACGGCGCGATCTGATTGGCCGATAAGCGATGGGAGATGAGGTCTCGTGGCGTTGGAGATGAGGTCACGTGCACCGATTTTCAACGGGTCATCTCACACTGAAAACGGCCATTTATGGAAAAATAAACAATTATAACGTTCCTTCAGGGTTAAACTATAGAAAGGAGTATTGACACAAGATAATACAAAATTGTCTTGTTGTAAGTCCATGTCAAGGACAGGACATAGACATTTTGATATCAGTCGATTATGGTGCTACATGTACTGTGTGTTTTATTAAGTTTGTCAGTAACTGTTGTTTCATCAACATGTTGCTTACCCAACCAATGGGAGGCCATGGAGATCTATCTGATTGGTTCATATTATAATGGATCCACCATCACAACCAGGGTAAGAAAATGTTTTTTTGAAAGAAAAAGAGGGGGGTATTTTGTGCGGGAATAGACAATATTAGTGCAGGTTCTCAATATATAAAGCCTTATGTGTATGGGTTTTCTCCGGGTACTACGGTTTCCTACAACAATAAAACTGACCGCCACGATATAGCTAAATATTGTTGAAAGTGGCGTTAAACACCAAAACACTAACACTTATAAGTGTATGAGGCTTTAAAACTGGGATAAAGACGAGGGTCCACCGAGCCTTTCCCCGGCTTTGCGCCGAATACATTTGAAACTGGGATAAAGACGAGGTTCACCTAGCCTTTCCCCGGCTTTGCGCCGAATACACATAGCTAGTGTAAGGAATGTTTTTGGGGTATATTGTATGGATATAGACAGTATTAGTGCAGGGTTCCAAAATATACAGTTTATGTGTACGAGGCCTACAAACTTGGATAAAGGCGAGGTTCACCGAATCTTTTCACAGTTTTGCTCCGAATACATACAGACTTTATATTTTAAAACAATGCGTTAATACTGTGTTTATATTGCAGAACAAATCACATCAATTCATCGACGTTTATATTTTGAATTAAATTATAAAAGTATACAATTATCCCACGATTGCCCCTTTTGATATAATCTGTTAAAATAAGAAATCAACTGATATTCAACTATCTTTACAGAGCGCAACAGGAAAAGGTGCTATATTTCGGTCAACCGCAAAGGTGATGTAATGGTTAGCGTGCTCGCCTCGAGTGCGGTGGATCGTGGGTTCGAGCCCCGGTCGGGTCAAACCAAAGACTATGAAATTGGTATTTGTTGCTTCTCCGCTAAGCGCGCAGCATTTAGGAGAAAGTGTAAAGACTGATTGGCTAGGAAACCGGATAATGTGTCCGAGTGGAGCCACATGTCTATCCGCGGATTGCTGTTTCAGTGAGCTAGCACTATGAAAGTTCAACTAAGTATGTTGGTCTAGTACAAAGTGGACCTCATCATCATCTCATGGAAAATTAACTTGTTCTTGCCATGATATAGCTGGAAAATTGCTGAGTTGGCGTAAACCAACAATCACTCACTCTTATATATTGGCCAGTGACCGTATATTGCAAAATAATATCCAATTTGACTACTCCAGTATAACAAGCGAAGGATAAAATGTAATATAATACACCAATAAACCAGAGGCTCCCAAAACACCTGAACCATAAAATGGGTGTGGCCATCTTAAATTGTCAATAAATAAGTTCAAAAACATATTTGAAATTTCTATTGAACAAATAATATTCGGTTTAAGGTGGTAGACCTGGGTTACCTTAAAATTTTCCCATCATTCAATTTTTTTAAATTTGCATCATGGAATAGTTATGTCTAAATACATTATCTGCCAAAGTTTCAAAAAATTTCACCGTGCCGTTTTCTCCATAGCACATCCTAGATATAGCAATTTTGGGGGTATTCTTGACGCCAGATGGTAATACTAGTTTCGGAAGATTCTAATAGATATGCACATTTATTTCTGATTGAAAGGGACTAGTTTAGCTTTAATACACTTGAAAGTGTTGTTGTTGAATAAATATGAAATATCTAGCATATCTGAATATCCTGTTTGGAGATAATCACGTGCAAAACAGTAGAAACTGCAAAAAGGGGGGATGACCTGAGGATCACCTTGGTATTAAAAATCGGATTAAAAAAATTCCTGTCAATTAATTTCCACCAAAAAATGTCACACTGAAGAATAGACATATAGACATCATTGCACCAAATTTTACAAACTTTTACCGTCAGAATTTTAAAATATTTAAATTTATGTTTTTCATGGAAGGTACCCAGAAAAAAATTAAATTGTCCAGGAAAGTTATCACACACCCATCCTTTGCTAGTTTCTTTGTTTGTGAGATAAAAAATAACTAGTTACCAATAACAAAAAGCTTTTCAATTCTTATAATTGACAAAGTAGATGTCCAAATTATCAAATGACTGCATAGGTCTTTTTTATTTTCAAGTCGGCTGGGGAGGGGGAGGTTTGAGGGTGACTCTACTTGATTAATTCATTACAAAAAAAACCACAAAAAACACAGACAGCCACCCAGCTGTATTGTTAAATTCCTTAAAATTCAGTGCTCCAGTTGTATTCGTTTGATTCTGGTTATTCTTTAGTTGTCTTAGAAGAAGGGGGCGGCGGTATAAGAGAGGATCAGATATTACAATTTTTTTCCCAAACATAGCTTTCTATCTTTGCTAATATCTTGTTTATATCTTTCATATTTAACATTAAATTCATGCCATGTCTTTGTTTTATTATTACTATTGATCTTATATTTATTGATTTTAGATTTATTCATTTTTGCCTTGAAATCCGTCAATGACATCTAAATGTTCGTTTCCTTCCCCCGATTTCCTACGTCCCCATGATCGCCGTGTTTAAAACTTATACATGTTGATTGTTTAGCTTTTAAAAAGCTACAACTAACTCAAGTTTTGTGAAAATAATTAGAATATAACACAATTCAACGGCCAATTTGGTAAAGGAAGCGTCTGTTTGTATATTTTAAGATTTGGGATTTAATATTCACCTGGAATTTCGTCAGTACACATTTGCAAAAGTTTGCCGTGATACTTTTGTATCAACAAATTAAACCTTCTTTATTGCTTGAACAAAACCTGTTCCTCTTATTCTTATGTATCTTCCCATTGATTACAATTGTTTTGACAATCAGCTTTACCATAATTGCATAAAACGAAGATTATTTGCAAGAAAAGAGTGACTTGCAAAAAGAAACAACAACGAACAAGGCGACTTTAATTTCGCTTTGTAGTCGAGGGAGAGCGACTTCAGTCGATATAGGGCAAGAACTTCGCCCACTTCGCCTGGTTCGGTGAGCCCTGCAAGGAGCACAGCTATGGAAAGGTAAAAGGAAAAGGAGTCATTTTTTTAACTGGCCATATCCAATGTAAACAATCTTTGTCACCAAGAAGCTTGGAATTGAGGGGGAATGTTCAAACGCACAGATGATCATATATTTGAGAAGACACTGAAAATAGAGTTATCTCCCATACCCCAGGCCTACCACCTTAATTGCCCGTAAACAGTCGTATTACCCTAAGGTACACTTCTATGGCCGGTTGGTATAGAAAGATCAAACATAATTCATGTACATATGGGTTCAGTTTAGTGCTTTTCAAACTAGCTTGAAACTAGCCCGCAATTCTAGCTCCTCGAAACTGCTAGTACGCAATTCTTAATGCTGCGGTCGGCCATGCATCTTGAGAATGCTTTATCTAATTACATTTTGCAATGGTTGCAAATTCATTATGGTTTTTTTCACGCACAGTTCTGTTCCCATAGAGGTGGTAATCGATGATGCCAGTTCCGCAAGAAAACTCAGAACTTAGTACAAGGACCATCCATTGACTATTAATATGCATTTTAAAATCTGCTAGTTCAACTGTGCATGCGATGATAACATTTAAAGCATTGATTTACCCCCTCCCCCTTTTCAATCCTTTTGTTTAGCTAAGTGGTAACATGTTTGAATTTCAGATCGACATCGAAACAAAGCACAAACTTGCTAGAAATTCGTTATTGGAAAACTCACCCAGTGTAATTTATTTATTTATTGGTGCTTAGCGTCAACATTTACAGTATTTCAGCCGTATCATGTCGTGTAATTTATTCAATCATTCATGCTTAATATTAAATCCATCAGACGACACAATGGCTTCAGACAGCCATTTTGAATTTTTAATCAGCACTAAATACAGGAAGATCGTCTGCATTCAACCAATCGTCATCGACCTGTTTATTTCATCAATTTCAGGGGAGTGCAAATGCCTCGTTTGACAGTCTAAGGAAGAAAATAGCATACAGTTTTGAAACGTCGTCTTCAAGGGGATACTTCAGTAAAGGGTTTACGATACAAGATTATAACACAGTAAGATAGCATTAAATATTTTACGACATTGACAATATGTGTTACACGGGAATCTTGGTTTTACACAGGAAACAGTGCATTTCACTTTTCTTTTAACGTACACATGCCTCATTATTTAGGGAAGCATAATTTGAGATATCGGATGATGTTCGTGTCTCTCAACAGTAACACAACGGTTTTCTCTAGTGGAGCAGGAACTGATAACTCTTCAAGAGCACTGGAGGTCACTCTCGATTTTTAGTTTTCTGTGTAGTGTTTTATAGATTGTCTTTTTTTCTTTTATCCATTGTTCATTTCTAATTTCTGATTACCTTTTGATATCTACAAACATTACATGGGACAAATATTTCAGAGATAGCTCATGTTCTGGTTTATATTAGAAAACAACTTCTAGAAAAAATATTTATAAAAAGCATATTTATTTGGAATAAGGCGAAATGCAAATATTTTTGGCACAAGACACAAAAGTTCTGCGATATGCAGTAAAGGTGTTTTTCGCTTATCACAATTTTCTCGGAAGACATTTTCGTGGATTCAGCTTTACAGAGTTATTCGCGGGTAATGTTTTATGCGTTTTTTTATGGTACTGTTCTTCGTGGTTAACAAATGTAAAATATCGAAATCCGGTTTATGACGATGTGTATTCGATACAACATTATGTGATAAAGTTTGTCAGTGACTTGCCACAGGTCGGTGGTTTTCCCCGGGTACTCCGGTTTCCTCCACCAATAAAACTGACCGCAATGATATGTATTAATTAGTACATGCGTCGATTAGGAAATGTCCTTGCTTACATGTTCATCATGAATCAGATTAAAATCAGATTTCTCACTTGTTCCCCTTTACTGATATGTCACGTGGTGAGAGATCTGAGGAAACCCTATTACAAGTCACATGTGAGTGACCTTATGTCATGAATATATAAGAACATGATAGATTTTTCGACCAATCGGATTGCTCGTTGCATACACAGTTGTTTAGTAACAATTTCATATTTTCCCATTCGTCATTTTTATTGGCTCGCATGTGACCCATAGTGGGTTTTTCCTCAAGGAGCATCAAGTTAGTTAATTATTCCTTATTCCCGATTCAATGTCGAATAAGTATTCTCATTCAATATTCGATACTGAACCAGGAATATGTAACCAGTGACTTATTCCACATTGAATAAGGGACTGAATAAGGAATAAGTAACCAGCAACTTATTCGACATCGAATCGTGAATGAGTAACCAACAACTTATTTGATATTGAATCGTGAATGAGTAGCCAACAACTTATTTGATATTGAATCGTGAATGAGTAACCAACAACTTATTTGATATTGAATCGTGAATGAATAACCGGTTACTTAAATTCGACATTGAATAAGGAATAAGTAACCAGCAACTTATTTGATATTGAATCGTGAATAAATAACCAGTTACATGTACTTATTCGACATTGAATCGAGAATAAAGTATAAGTAACTAATTTGATACCTCCTGTTTCCTCAGATATATCAGTGAAGTGTGGAGCAATTAAATGAGAAATATGATCATACGATATTTTTTTCATATAATATTTTTTCTTTTTTTTAAGCACAAATAATTTTATCGCACTTAATTTTGCTGTTAGCAATTTACTAGGTATACAGCTTTTACATAGTATTTTATTCATATAATATTGACTTTTTTATTATAGAAAATTCAGTACGATATATATGATGATAAATGTGTTAAGTCTAAGATTTATGATCCATTCCCATCTGTGTGTGTACCAAGTAAGTAAATATATTAGAGAATATCATTGGTTAAGCGTATTATCACGTGATATTATTATACGTTATCAGTCCTGAAAGGTCGGATATGGAGCTTTAAGGGACAGTTGTGTCAGTTAATCGGTGAGGCGCTAGCTTTACCTTTTAACAGGTCGAACCTACATTTGGACATTTTGTCGTCTGTTGGAAACAGGCGATCGCTATACATTTTGCAGACGAGAGAAACATTACGTCGTTCATATACTGTTAACCAATCAAAATTTTATTTTCTGCAGCCATTGATTGTTATAATTCAGCTTTTGGCCAATCAGCATTCTACTTTCAACGAGAACGTCAGATAATACCGTATGGCATGCCATATGAAATGCTGTATATTATTTGTACAAGTAATCAAGGATTTATATAGTATTCTACTATATAAATCCTTGAAGTAATGTATCGTGCATAATCAAAACGTAGATATCAAATGTAATGCGCATGACGCGTTTCTGGAACAACCTTCATCAGGTACGCTCAATATCAAAACATTAGAAAGCCAAATAATTTAAAGGTTTTTGGGAGCAAGGAAACAAAAGGGCTTAAACCGAATTGCCAAAAATCTGCTATGGTCACCTATGTCTGAGGGAGAAGAACCTTAGTTTTAATAATAATTACATGATTTAAGAACTGTACACTTAAAAAAACCATATATATAATAAAGCAAGTAGGTGCCGAAGAACTGACAACTGCGCAGATGATTCAGTTGGGAACTAATAGTCCACCATAGCAGCGTTATCGACCCAGTAATAAAAACATAGATATCAAATTTATTACGCACGACGCGTTTCAGGTACGCTGAAAACAAAATATTTGAAAGTCAAATAATTTGAAAGTCTTTGGGAACAAGTTCAATCTTATACCAATATGTCATATTTACTTGAATGTATTTTTTCTCTCTATTTTTCTTTATTCGTTTTTTATTGCTAAGGTATAGTAAGTTGCTGATAATGAGTGAGTGAGTGATTGTTGTTTAACGCCAAATGAAAATTTTTTCAGCTGTATCACAGAGGACAAATTTAATTGGATGAGATGATGATGATTATGTCCCCTTTGTTCTAGACCAACACGTTTAATTACATTTTTTATAGTGCTGTGTCAATGAAACAACAATCCGCGGGAAGACATGTCTCCCTACTCGACATATTATCCTGATTCCCATCCAGTCGGTCTTTGCTCTTACCCCTAGAAGCAGCAGATACCAATTTTATAGCAGATACTTGTTCGATCGGAATCAGGATAATGTGTCCCGAGTGGAGTGACAAGTCTACTCGCTGATGGTTGTTTCGCTGGGCTAGCACAATAAATATCCAACTAAGCGTGTTGGTGTTGGTCTAGTCAAAGCGGGCATCATCAACTCATCGAATGTAGTTTGTTCTCGCCATGATATAGTTGAAAAATTTAATTGCTCATTTGGTGTTAAACAACAATCAATCACTCACTCAAAGACATTTACAGTTCATATCATATGTATGTACACTATCAACAATACATTAAATTAGAGTGAGTGAGTGATTTTTGTTAACACCAACTCAGCAATTTTTTCAGCTATATCATAGGGAGAACAAGTTAATTTTCCATGAGATGATGGTGAGGTCCGATGTTTACTAGACCAGCACGCTTAGTTGGATTTTAGTAGTGCTAGCCAACTGAAACAACAGTCCACGGGTAGACATGTTGCCCCAATCGGACACATTATACTGAATTCTGGCCAACCAGTCTTTGATCTTTCTCCTTAATACTGCGTGCTTAGCGGAGAAGCAACACATACCAATTTTATAGTCTTTCGTTTGACCTGCCCGGGTCTCGAACCATTAAGCACTCACTCACTCACTCACTCACTCACTCACTCACTCACTCACTCACTCACTCACTCACTCACTCACTCACTCACTCACTCACTCACTCACTCACTCACTCACTCACTCACTCACTCACTCACTCACTCACTCACTCACTCACTCACTCACTCACTCACTCACTCACTCACTCACTCACTCACTCACTCACTCACTCACTCACTCACTCACTCACTCACTCACTCACTCACTCACTCACTCACTCACTCACTCACTCACTCACTCACTCACTCACTCACTCACTCACTCACTCACTCACTCACTCACTCACTCACTCACTCACTCACTCACTCACTTACTCACTCACTCAAAGACATGTACACTCACTCACTCACTCACTCACTCACTCACTCACTCACTCACTCACTCACTCACTCACTCACTCACTCACTCACTCACTCACTCACTCACTCACTCACTCACTCACTCACTCACTCACTCACTCACTCACTCACTCACTCACTCACTCACTCACTCACTCACTCACTCACTCACTCACTCACTCACTCACTCAAAGACATGTACAGTTTCATATGTACAATATAAACTATAAATTTGATCAATTTTTAAAACAAATTACTTACATGATTCAATATTTCGGTTGTAGGTAACGCTACAGTGGAATTAAAATCATTTGTAGCTTTTGGGGAGACACATGCTCCTACAAGACGTTATAGCATCCCTTACGGCAACGAGGCCCACGTGACAGTTCTTGAGAAAATATGCACACCATTATCATACCAGATACTTGGAAACATTGAAGGAGGTTAGACCAATTTGGTGTCTCCCCTTTTCTTCTTTTTTCTATGCTAGAACATTTGCACGATTCACCATATACATATTTATTATTTTCTATAAGCCTAATTTGAGGGGCCGTCGTGGTCGTGATCGTATGGTAGTTTGATTTACAACTACCTGTAGAATCAGTGCCTATCACCACTAAAGTTGTGAGCTCGAACCCCGTGCATGGAGATGTGCACTCGATACAACATTATATAATAAAGTTTATCAGTGAGTTGCAACAGGTCGATGGTTTTCTCCGTGTACTTCGGTTTCCTCCACCAGTAAAACTGACAACCACGATATAACTGAAATATTGTTGAAAGTAGCGTTAAACATCATACACTTAACCAAACCTATAAGACTAATTTCCTTTTTTAACTTTCCGTATTGCTTTAAAATTCTTGAAGAAACAATTGAAGATGCCAAAAGGATAATGAGAAGCCGTAAATTGAAGGACTGAAAGCATAATGGCCAAAATGAAAAGAATAAAAAGACAAACAATTACATTGTATCTACAAAAATACTACACAGAACACTAAAGATCGAGAAACAAGAACCCCACTAAAAACCGGGGGTTATGCTCCGGAAGGGTAGGACGTTCCTGTTGATGTTTAATTGGAATGTATGTAAAAGTTCCATAGAAATATTTTAATTGATAACCTGCTTCTATTTCAGCGGAATCTGTGAAAGCAGCAGACGTGTATGGCTTTTCTGTTGGTATTCGGAAACCTTCGGTTTTCGATGTCCCTTCAATATGTAATACAACAGTTGAAGCATATGGGGTAGGTATAATTAAATAAAATGAAATATTCTATTGTTATTTAAGCTAAATACAATTTTAGAGTTGATATTTTCGGTTATTATTACATTATAGACCATTGAATATTTTACAAAGATATGGATTTCTAATCGAAAAGGTTTGTAATTACGGAACTATTTTGGCGGATATGCTATGTGAAAAAGCGCAATGAAATTGATTAATAACAGCTGATAATTGTAAGCAAATGTTATTATTGGGAGAATTGCATTAGAATAGGAATAAGTGTATTGTATTTGAAGTGTTTTACTGTCGCAAATGTCCGTTTACCTGGTTCCGTTACGCGTCTCCTGATAAGCTCAATTTGCAACAGTAAAACCGACGATTTACGGTGGCAACACTTTAAATACAATACAATTATTCCCTAATTTTCACCTGTTAAGAATTTGAACTAAAATATTCATAATATATGCTTTTTTACAATGTTTAGCAGAAAATGTGTTTAATCTTCCAGGATTTTCTACAGGACAAGCATATCCTTTCTTGGGGTCCTTTCTTGTCTTTGAATTTTCAGCAGACAACCTTTTTCAGATTATGTTCACCTATTCAAAGTTTACATATTTTCTTTTCCTTAGTTAGAAAAAGGATATGGGTTATGTTGTTTAGTGCCACTTTCAACGTAATTTCAGTTATATCTTTGGATTTTATTGGTGGAGGAAATCGGAGTTCCTGGAGAAAACCATCGACCTGCCGCAGGTCACTCACAAATTTTATCCGATGAAGTTGTATCGAGTACACCTCGTCAGGAGCATAAGACAGGTTTTATTGTAATCGGGAATTTTGTGATTATATTTAGAAAAAAAAATCAAGTCAGTGATCAATGGCCACCATTCCCATGCTAGTACAATAGGTGGATATACATCTATACTCTTCTATTGTACGGTCAATGTTTATGTGGTCATTCATTGTTGTGATATTATGTGATCATTTTGAATGGAAGCGAATCTGTGCAGGTTTTATGAAATGTTTGTTTATATGTAGTTGCCGTTATCAAGAGGGGAGGGTTGGGATCCCATTAACCGATTTAACTTCGCTACATTTTTGTGACTGTTACTGGATTTCCAACATTATATGTCGAGGTCTTTTTTGTGTGCAGTGAGAGGTGATTGTTCGTTTTGTTAAACTTTCCTTTGTTTTGTTGATATCAGTGGAATTGTTGACCATCACTGTTTAAACTTTCTTTTGTTTTATTGATATTAGTGGAATTGTTGACCATCAGTGTTTAAACTTACTTTTGTTTTGTTGATATTAGTGGAATTGTTGACCATCACTGTTTAAACTATCTTTTGTTTTGTTGATATTAGTGGAATTGTTGACCATCACTGTTTAAACTTTCTTTTGTTTTGTTGATATTAGTGGAATTGTTGACCATCATTGTTTAAACTTTCTTTTGTTTTGTTGATATTAGTGCAATTGTTGACCATCACTGTTTAAACTTTCTTTTGTTTTGTTGATATTAGTGGAATTGTTGACCATCACTGTTTAAACTTTCTTTTGTTTTATTGATATTAGTGGAATTGTTGACCATCACTGTTTTTACTTTCTTTTTTGTTGTTGATATTAGTGGAATCGTTGACTATCATTGTTTAAACTTTCTTTTGTTTTGTTGATATTAGTGGAATTGTTGACCATCACTGTTTAAACTTTCTTTTGTTTTGTTGATATTAGTGGAATTGTTGACCATCACTGTTTAAACTTTCGTTTGTTTTGTTGATATTAGTGCAATTGTTGACCATCACTGTTTAAACTTTCTTTTGTTTTGTTGATATTAGTGGAATTGTTTACTATCACTGTTTAAACTTTCGTTTGTTTTGTTGATATTGGTGGAATTGTTGACCATCATTGTTTAAACTTTCTTTTGTTTTGTTGATATTAGTGCAATTGTTGACCATCACTGTTTAAACTTTCTTTTGTTTTGTTGATATTGGTGGAATTGTTGACCAACACTGTTTAAGCTTTCTTTTGGTTTGTTGATATTAGTGGAATTGTTGACTAACACTGTTTAAACTTTCTTTTGTTTTGTTGATATTGGTGGAATTGTTGACCATCACTGTTTAAACTTTCTTTTGTTTTGTTGATATTAGTGGAATTGTTGACCATCACTGTTTAAACTTTCGTTTGTTTTGTTGATATTGGTGGAATTGTTGACCATCATTGTTTAAACTTTCTTTTGTTTTGTTGATATTAGTGCAAATGTTGACCATCACTGTTTAAACTTTCTTTTGTTTTGTTGATATCAGTGGAATTGTTGACCATCACTGTTTAAACTTTCGTTTGTTTTGTTGATATTGGTGGAATTATTGACCATCACTGTTTAAACTTTCTTTTGTTTTGTTGATATCAGTGGAATTGTTGACCATCACTGTTTAAACTTTCGTTTGTTTTGTTGATATTGGTGGAATTGTTGACCATCACTGTTTAAAGTTTCTTTTGTTTTATTTATATTGTTCCACTTGTTGACCATCACTGTTTAAACTTTCTTTTGCTTTGTTGATATTAGTGGAATTGTTGACCATCACTGTTTAAACTTTCATTTGTTTTGTTGATATTAGTGGAATTGTTGACCATCACAGTTTAAACTTTCTTTTGTTTTATTGATATTGGTGGAATTGTTGACCATCACTGTTTTTACTTTCTTTTTTGTTGTTGATATTAGTGGAATCGTTGACCATCATTGTTTAAACTTTCTTTTGTTTTGTTGATATTAGTGCAATTGTTGACCATCACTGTTTAAACTTTCTTTTGTTTTGTTGATATTAGTGGAATTGTTGACCATCACTGTTTAAACTTTCGTTTGTTTTATTGATATTGGTGGAATTGTTGACCATCACTGTTTTTACTTTCTTTTTTGTTGTTGATATTAGTGGAATAGTTGACCATCACTGTTTAAACTTTCTTTTGTTTTGTTGATATTAGTGCAATTGTTGACCATCACTGTTTAAACTTTCTTTTTTGTTGTTGATATTGGTGGAATTGTTGACCATCACTGTTTAAACTTTCTTTTGTTTTGTTGATATTGGTGGAATTGTTGACCATCATTGTTTAAACTTTCTTTTGTTTTGTTGATATTAGTGGAATTATTGACCATCATTGTTTAAACTTTCTTTTGTTTTGTTGATATTGGTGAAAGTGTTGACCATCACTGTTTAAACTTTCCTTTGTTTTGTTGATATTGGTGGAATTGTTGACCATCACTGTTTAAACTTTCTTTTGTTTTGTTGATATTAGTGGAATTGTTGACCATCACTGTTTAAACTTTCTTTTGTTTTGTTGATATTAGTGGAATTGTTGACCATCACTGTTTAAACGTTCTTTTGTTTTGTTGATATTAGTGGAATTGTTGACCATCACTGTTTAAACTTTCTTTTGTTTTGTTGATATTAGTGGAATTGTTGACCATCACTGTTTAAACTTTCTTTTGCTTTGTTGATATTAGTGGAATTGTTGACCATCACTGTTTAAACTTTCTTTTGTTTTGTTGATATTAGTGGAATTGTTGACCATCACTGTTTAAACTTTCTCTTGTTTTGTTGATATTAGTGAAATTGTTGACCATCACTGTTTAAACTTTCTTTTGTTTTGTTGATATTGGTAGAATTGTTTACCATCACTATTTAAACTTTCTCTTATTTTGTTGATATTGGTGGAATTGTTGACCATCACTATTTAAACTTTCTCTTGTTTTGTTGATATTAGAGGAATTGATTACCATCACTGTTTAAACTTTCTTTTGCTTTGTTGATATTAGTGGAATTGTTGACCATCACTATTTAAGCTTTCTTTTGTTTGTTGATATTAGTAGAATTGTTGACCATCACTATTTAAGTTTTATTTTCATTACAATAGAATCGGTGCCTATCACCGATATAAATGGGAGTTCGTATACTACACCCCTGAATTCAGCTTATCGCCTTGAACTGCCAAGGAATCTACATACCTAGAGTGGAAGGTTTAGATCCCATTAATTGATTTAATCCCGCCACTTTTTTGTGCCTGTCCAAAATATCGCCATCTGTCGGTATCGTTCCTGTGTTTGGCTTTTGAGAGGTTCGAGTAATTGTGATTAGTTATAATGTTGATCTTTACTGCCTGTTTTAATGATTTATTTTCAAAAAGGTTTTTGTTTTTATTTCAGAAAAGAAGAAATCACAAGTTCCATGTCAGCTGGTTTGCACTATTAAATGGTTTCAAACCAAGATATGCAAAGCAGATATTTCAAAAATAAATATATCTAACAATATAACATATGTGTCTAATGATGTACTTGAATTTGATCTTTATTTAAAATATATTTTTGCAGATTGGTTTAAATTTGACTTTTAATAATATATATTTTGAGTTGATGTGGATGTGGTCGAGTGGTCTAGGGCGCTGGACGTAAGGCTAAGCGAATGGTGCTGCAGTGTATCAATGGTGTGAGTTGAAATCCCGTCGAGGGAAGAACAAATATTTGACAGCTCTAAAATCTAATTCTAACACTGTTTGGTTTAATTTTCAGACGTATATATATATACTAGGTATCCTTTGTATATTTGGGCCCTCATCCTAATGGACTCTCTTAAGGGTAATTGGGTGGATCTGGTTGCCCTTTAAGACGACGATGTCATCTCCACGTGGTGAGAGTCGGATACATGGCCGCAAAGATATAACTGAAATATTGCTGAAAGTGCTGTAGGGCATAGATAATCAATAATCATAATTACCTTGAGAAGAAACCGTATTGCTAACCAGTGTCGTCATGCCACCTGCAATCAAAACAAAGATTAACCAATCTTACCATATACAACTACTGTGAAGAATTGTAAATCTATTTCAATAGGTAATATATTTATGAAAAAGGAAATTAATATGTTCAAAATATATGTGACCCCAAGGAATGCATGATGTAATCTTATACAGAAGTACAGTGTACGTCATGTTGTAGCTACGATATATTGGTTGTAGAAGTCCTCGATTTCGGGTAGAAACGGTAAGAGAGCGTAATGCTCTATGACACGTGCCTATCATGACATTGGTGACACTTGTCATAATTAAATACTTTTTTCCAAAATGATTAGAAACACTTTCAGAATATTGTATTTAAAATAGTTTAAGCATTCAGCGATTTTTTTTATTTTAAAGAAAATTGTAATAGAGGGGAGATAATGCAGATTGCGAACACGGTCTTCATTGTTCATATTCTAATTAGTAAGAAAGCATGTTAATGAACATGAGAGACCATCCAACATTACACTTAGACATAAATTAAAGTAAAGGAACGACTTGTAGTAAGAAATGATATGAATTTAAATGAACATGAGAGACTATCTAACATTACACGAAGACAGAAATTAAAGTAAAGGTACAGCTTGTAGTAAGAAATGATATGGATGTAAATGAACATGAGAGACTATCCAACGTGATACTTAGACATACATTAAAGTAAAGGAACAGCTTGTAGAAAGAAATGATATGAATGTAAATGAACATGAGAGATTATTCAAAATTGCACAAAATCTAGGAAAAGAACAGTGTTTTAATTGCTCATCTTCATTTCACAATCACAATAGGGTCTTCAACAATGAGCAAAACTCATACCCTAAAATGAGTGTGAAACGGCCACTTGCATGCAGTTAAGAAGTACTAATTACTTCCATAGGTAAGCTCTATATCTGGGCATCATTGTCGTTTGGGTTCTATTTGGTTATGAAACTTCATTTTGCAGACGGATGTGCGGTTATCAACAAGACACCCCAACGGGAGAAGTAATCGTACAAATATCGACATGCGTTGAGACTAATATCACATTAAAAAGTTACCAATACGGACAAAAACCAACCACAGTGCTCCCGTCAGATACATACTGAGAAAATTAGACAGCTTGAAGTTGGTTCACTTGTTGGATGGACTGTATTAAAAGGGTAGATGTCTAATTTAGTGCGGACGACACGTTTCTAGAATAACATTCATAAAGTACGCTCAACGTCAAACTATTTGAAAGTCAAATGTATATTGGTCAAAAATAAAAACATAGATAGCAAATTTAGTATGCACGACGCATTTCTGCAATAACCTTCACGTCCTTCACCAGGTACGATCAAAGCCAAACTATTTGAAAGACAAATGTATATTTGTCAAAAATAAAAACGTAGATATGAAAAATGAAAACAACATTTATCAGGTACGCTAAAAATAGAAAGATTGTAAAGTCAAATGATTTACTGTGCACGATGCGCTTCAGGAATGACCCCCTTTGAGGTCAACGTAGGTCATCAATATATAATACATGTATATACACACATCTATAGATCTATTATAGCCACACTTCTATGTGGTATGCATATTACATATTAATGAATGAGCTATTATTTGTGCGAATAAAGTATCGTACTTCTTCATTTATTGAGATTTAAATTTAAATCTATCCATATTCTCGCCAGTCTATCATTTCTGTAAATTTCTCGACAGTTCAATTATTTTTGAATCTACTTCTTTCACAATATGTACCTTTGCAATTTTCAAAATCATGGTTGACAACATATGTGTTTGTACCATTGCATTTTGCGTTAACATCTTCAATGTGCGTTTGATTATTCAGGAACACTTTCAATGCTTCAAGATCACAAGAAGAACAGTCCAACGGGTTATTTTCTAAATCCCTGTAATAAAGGAGAAAAAATATGATGTAAATGATTAATTCCTGTCAATATTAATCGCCAACTCTCATCCAACAGTTCACCCTTCAGGAGCACTTGAGATTATCCCGGCTTTAAATGGGTTTCGCGCTATTCGATCTTTAGTTTTATGTGTAATGTCTTGTAGATCATTGTTTGTTCTTTTGCTTTTTTTTCTTTTGGCTATTATGTTGTCTGTCCCTTTTCGATTTACGGATTCTGATAACCCATTTGGTATCTTCAAACTCTTCTTGATCATATTAGATAAATCAATATTCAACATTTACAAATTATCTATGATATCAATAGCACTGAAAGACGTCGTTTTGGAAAGATACGTGTTGTCTGTATCGTAGTTTTCTTTCTATTTGTTTATTTCTGTGGTTGTCATGTAATATTTGTATAATTTATTCTAAAATCTTATCTGACGACGATATTCTACGTTGGTTCGTTTGGCAAAATAAGTGACAACATTTAAGAAATTCATCTATAATTTATTATTTTGCTATCATTGTCATATTAACATAAGAAAATGATAACAATGGATTTGTTTAAACCGGAAGTTAAGAAAATCCAATACAGCCATATATTATCAGAATCAGGAGAAAAAGTCCATCAAATGAGTTGTTTTTCCGGTCCGAAAGTAGTATTACTAAGAAACTGGAGATGTGGCAGTCATATATTTCTGGAATCAGGAGAACATAAGCTATCACATAGTTCAATAAGCAAATTCAAAAGGCAAAGTCTAACCGGGTATTCTTGGAATCACGACATCAAATACGATCAAATTCAAGATCATGTCTTGGGAAAAACATTTCAAATTATATGGCCTTAAAATGTTTCCCTTTTCAGAGTAACTGAGGAAAGTTATTCCAGAAACACGTCGGACACACTAAATTTGATATTAACGTTTTCAGTTACTATCGATATCTCTTCTGGTAAACAATTAGTCCCCGAGGGCTTAATCCGCCAGGTAGTCATTTGCTTCGATACTGACGTGGTTATCAAATATAGATTTACCAAAATGTACAATTACTGAATCATGTAAGCATAATCAAAATGTAAGTTCTCCTCCCTCTGGTATATGTTACCTCAGCCAATCTTCCTATCCTGTTTTCTTTCTCCCAAAGATTTCCAAATTATTTGGCTTTCAAGCATGTTTGCTCTTAGCCTATCTGATGAAGGTTATCCCAGAAACGTTGTAATGGGGACTACATTTCATATCTACGTATTCATTGGTCTAATACATTTATATTCATTTAAGATTCGTCTATTGTTGTTCTGATGTTTCGTTTATCACGTTTTGGTTGTGTTGAATTTCCAACCGTTGGGTACTAGCAATATCCCGTGGCCAGAACAAGTTGCAATTCGATGAGATGATGGCTGCTTTCAGCCACGGCAACATGTTTATATTAGATATATTTAATAGTGCTAGATAATTGCAACAACAGTTCGCGGATAGACATTTTGCTCCACTCGAACACATTATCATTATTTCTAGTCATTCAGTCTTTGCTATTACTGAGTGATTAGCAGAGCGAACACCAATTGTGCGTGTCTTTACGTTCTAAATTCAGTGTTGTGATGTCCGTTACGATTTTCGCATAAAATATGTTCGCATCGTCTATACCACCAATTGTTTGTAGGAGGGCTCATGTTTTATTTACATTATTTGTGTTTAATTTCGCATAGTGGTGTCCAACACATATTGTGTTGTGTTTTTGTTTTGTTTTCCGTCGTCTTGTGTACCCTATGCTACCAGTTTCTTTGGATTATCCATCTTTGATTGCCCTTTTTGTATTCTTTATTGTTTATTAAATACCACAAAAACCACGTCACAATCGCATCCGGTTTTCAAAGTAAAATGAACTTGAAAAATATAGCTAATTTGGTTTCTTTCCTCGTGTCTAGCCACTGAAATCCCTCTCAAGAAAATATAGGAATAAGTCGCCCACCAAGCACAACAAATCTGTTGTGGATACATATTCCTGCATTTTGACAAGTACACATATATTTTTTTTAATAATAACATTGGTTTAAGAATTTGATCATGCTTCAAATATAAGAGACAACTATTTAATGGTTGTGCAACTGTTGTTAACTGTATCAATGCATATCCTTTTTAAAGTGTCAAAACTCTGGTTAATATGTAGAATAGCATTTTCTGTATTTGTATGTACAGTTGAATCTCTTTATCTTGAACTCCGATAATTCGTTTCTTTCAATATTTAAAAAATGTGGTTTATTGATAGCAGTTCTCAACATTATTTATTCTGGATAACTGGAATGTATCCAATATAAACTCATCAAACCCTTCGTCTTCTACACAACAAGTATCGACCGACTATATGTATAAATACTTACAATATAGCTGTTGTATCAGGTATTCCAGAGGGAATTCCTGCCAAATTATTTAAGATTGTATAGCCTTTAAGCAAGTATATATTATATAAATTTAAACCACTTACAAATATCTTAATACCGATAGACCTGCAAAGGCTTGAGGACTGATATTGGTAATTTGGTTGTTGTCCAAAGACCTGGAAAAATAAAAATATTCAGTTAATTATGTATATGCTGAAATAAATAATCTTAAACAACATTTACATCGGATGGCTTTGTTGCAAAATAATGTTAGAAGAATATAAATCTATTTATATTTCACGGAAAGAAATCTTAAATTAATTTGTTCAACAAAAATCACACAAATTCACGCAACGATTACACATAATATAAAAATGATGGAATTTTTAAAGCTATTCAGTTGCTTATTTCTATGCTAAAAAACATAATTTAAAACAACATCGGATGGTTTTGCTTGAAAATAATGTTACAAGGAGATTAAGTTATTTATATTTAGTGGAGACAAAGCTTAAATTACTTTGATTGACTTTTTAATCGACACCACATTCGTCGTTTTTGGTGACATGATGTTACAACAGACTACATACAACATGAACAAACAAACTATGCTCTACTACTTGTTGTTTATAACAATCTTTGTTCTTTCCTCATCTATGACTGATCAGCAGATTTATAATAAAAGTAACCTAACACGAAACGATGGTTTTCGCATTTTCGCAGCTTAACAACGTTAAATAATTTCATTTTGCTGTTTCGTGCTTTTGCTTTCATGTTTCCACTTTTATTGTTTGCACTTTAGTTTTGCATAGATTAAATGTGCAAACCCAACAACACGTAGTAATCGCACCCGGCTTGCAAGTTAAACTTAATTTGAAGAAGAAAAGAGCTAATGTACTCGCTTTCCTCCTGGCTAGCCACTGATATTCGCCCCCTACAAATATATGAATAATTCGGCCACAATGGCATCACATCAAGTTTCTATTGGAATACTAAATCTCTATTGAAAACACGACCACCAAGCACAATAAATATGTTGTCGATAAATATTCCAGCATACTGACGAGTACAAATACTTTGGGGTAAAATAACATAGGCTTACTTAGGTGGTCATGTTTCTTAAAATATAAGAGACAAATATTTAATTGTTGAAATGTGATTTGAAAGATGCTAAATCTTAAATGTACAAATGCACATTCATTTAAAAAACTCTGGTTAGTATGTAATATCGTATTTTCTGTACTTGCATGTACAGTCGGTCGAATATCGTTTTTTTAAACTCCGCTAATTCGTTTCTTTTGGATATTTCGAAAATTAGATTTGTTGACATCAGTTCCCAACATTGCTTATTCCGGATAACTCGAATATTTCCAATATAAAATCAACAAATCCTTCGTCTTACAATCTCTGTAATGTCTCGGATATTCCAGAGGGAATTGTTGCCAAATTTGTCATTTGAGGTTTTATATGCCTTTAAGCTAGTATATATTATTGAAATTTAAACCATTTACAAAGTTACTAAGGCCGATAGACCTTCAATGGCTTGAGAACTAATATTGGTAATTGGGTTGCTGTTCAAATACCTGGAAAAGTAAAAATATTCAGTTAACTATGTATATGTTAAAATAAATAATCTTAAACAACATTTACATCGGATGGCTTTATTGGAAAATAATGTTAAAAGAAGATTAAGTTATTTATATTTCATAGAAAGAAATCTTAAATTATTTCGTTAAACAAAAATCACACAAATTCACGCAACGATTACACTGAAGATGACATTATAAAAATGATTGAATTTTTAATCGACATCATATTCATCGTGTTTGGTGACATGATGTTACAACACACTATATACAACAGGAAGTATAACTGGAACAAACAAAACTATTCACCACTACTTACCGTTTATAACAATCGTGTTCTTTCTTCAACTATGACTTATCAGCAGATTTTAGCAAGAGTAACGCAGCACGATTGTTCCAATAGTGGAACATGGACTTCTTACCAAACCGGAACAATCGAGTTGATCATCGTGTTTTGTGGAGTTTGCATTGCAAAATCTCCTGTTTTATGTGGAGTGTTCATGTTGGATCACTATCAACTACAGTTGTATTACCAAAAACAATGACTATCATTTGGATCGAATTGAAAAAAATGAAAACGGATACCAGAGTTTTTAAGTCTAACGCATGGGGATGTTACACTTAACATGTGATCAACGATCACTGGCGTGATGATTTTACAGTAGACGCTGCACAATAGGAAATACAATTGGAACAAACAAACTGTGCACTACTACTTCTCGACTTATTTTACCACTCTTACAAGGCCTAGTTTTCAAAGAGTTCCTCACACATGTCAAAGATCGGAACCGGAAACATTTGTCCAATAGCTTCAAATTTCTCTGACATCTAGATGAGTCTCTGTCACTAAACAATCTTAGTTGCAATGACAACGTACCTCTACTATATTTCAGTTAGCTTAAGATTATTGTTTTAGATTAATTTTTAGACAATTTTCTCTCTTCCTTTTATTGCATCTTCAAACTTTCGTAGATTTATGATAAAAGTTATGACTTCTATTTTCTTATGGTGAATTTTCATTTCATCAGTATCAACATTCCTGTGTTTGGTTTTTAGATTCCAATTGATATTCCATAAGGAATCCACTATGTGCATAATTAATATGAGATCGAACTGTTCAAACCTTTGCTCTTTTAGTTTTTGCATGACACTTCTGTGTGTATTGTCTTCATTTTGAATCCGGACCATGGCTTTATCCGAATATTCCTTTTGAATAAGGATTGTTTATCTAACATTATATACGTTTTCCTTTGAAATTAACAAAAGTCGCCTGTCTGATACAAGGTGTCTGATACAAGATGTTGTATCACCACACTGTCGTGATAAAAGAATGGCGCGACGTTGCACGAGACGCTATCTGCCGAACTACTTTGACATTACGTCATACCATTGGAATGTGAGACAAAACACAGTAACCTGACGTTGCTGAATGAACGGAAAAAATAACGTGACGTCATACACAAAATGTAGTCTCCCTCAGAGTATTGTATACATTTTAATTCAACCGTTGCTATTTGTTTAAAATTCGTTTTTAATGAAATGTTAGATAAACTTATTACATAGATAGTGTGGTGGTACAAAACTGTGTATCAGGTCTTGCCTGTTGCGTGAACTAACCGCATCACAACTCGTCGCTATTGGTTCACACAACAAACTCGACCTGATACGAAGTCTTGTACCACCACACTAGGTATGTAATGGGTATTTATTTAATAATACGCTACGTCATAAGTCATTCGAGTGAGTTATCTCCAAATTATTCCAATTCTATCAGTTCAGTGGAAAAAGCCTTAAATAAACGTTAGAGAATACCGAAAGGACAATAGAATTTGGGTACAAAAAACGAAGACAAACAATACAACAACACAAAACCAACACAACACAAAATGTGCTGGACGCCACTTTGCGCAAAGAAACAGAAATAACGTAAGTAAAACATGCGCCCTCCTACAAACAACTGGAGGTAAGGACGAGCCGAACAGCGTTTGTTTCCGGAAATCGTAGCAAACATGACAACATGGAGCTCAGAAAGTAAAGAAAATGTCGATAGACCTTCAAAGACTTGAGGACTGATATATGTAATTTGGTTGCTACTCAACGACCTAGGAAAATATAAAGCTATTCAATTCATTATTTCTATGCTAAAACAAATAATTTTAAACAACATTTACATCGGATGGTTTTGTCTGAAAATAATGCTACAAGAAGATGAATGTATTTATATTTAGTGGAGAGAAAACTTAACTTACATAAATTCTTAGACCAATTACACTGAAGATAGCATTATAAAAATGATGGACTTTTTAATAGACACCATATTCGTCGTGTTTGGTGAGATGATGTTACAACAGACTATGCACAACATGAAATACAACTGGAACGAACAAACTATACACCTCTACTTGGCATTTAAAAAATCTGTGTGTGCTATTTGTTTTGGTTGTTTTTGTTTGTAATGCCAATTGATTTTCAAAAGCATGTTTTTGTAGGTGTGTTTTACACAGTAGGATACATATAAAGTACTTAATCAGGGGGTTACGATAAACCTTTACTTAAGCCATGTTTTCAAGAATTATATGGTTGACACCATGTGTGGATACATATGCAATCAACTGTTCGCAGACATTTTTTCCAATATGATCCTAAGGTCTCTGAATGATTAGTTCGGTTTTCTTATTAGAACTTCTCCGAAAGCATTATTAATGGGACGGGATATGTTATCCGATCTGGAGCACCTAGTGTTAAATCTTAAATCTTATGTCAAAAATGAGAACCGAAAACATGTATCCCATAGCATACATATGATGTTTTGTCACTATCATTAAATTACAATAGACTAGGCACAATAGCAAATCACTTAGGAAAACAAATAATTGCATTACTACTTCTCGACTTACTCTTGTAGTCTCAAAATACCGAACTTTCAAAGGCCAGAAAATAGTTTGTCTTTTTCCTTTTTTTTTCTCCTGGCCATTACATTGTCTGTCCTTCGATTTATGGATTTGTGGTTTCCTATTATCTCTTTGGCACCTAACACGTGATTAACGATCAACTGACAAGAGGTATTTACAATAGACTATGTACAATAGGAAATATGTCAAAGATGAGAACCGAAAACATCTACCCCATAACTTGGATTTCTCTGACATATAGAAGATGCTTTGTCACTAAATAATCCTAATTTTGATAGTCACGTACCTCTAATATATTTCAGTGAGCTTAAGATTAATGTTTTTGCTGCTCAATATTTGATTTCTGTGTGGTATTTGTAGAAAATTGTTTGTCTTTTCCCCTTTTTCTTTTAACCATTCCATTGTCTTCGATTTATGGATGCATGGATTCTCAATACCTCTTTGATATCTTCAAACTAAAAATGAAACGACAAATACTTTCGCAAATTTCAGATAATATTTTGACTTCCATTTTCATATGGTAAATTTTCCTTTCTTGAGTATCAAATTTCCTGTTTGATTTTTAAATTTCAATTGATATTCCAGAGACTGTTTATGTAAGCGATTTCTTTAATCAGTAAAATACAAGCGAGATTCCAACCCTCCCCTCTTGATAACTGGATATCCAGCGGCAAAGTACTCAATCTGGGTTAGGAAAAACCTTTACTTAAGCCATCTTTTCAGGAATTCTATGGTCGACATCATGCGTTAGTGGATAAATTTGCGATCAACTGTTTGCAAACATTTTTTCCTCCAATATGATCATGAGATCTCTGAATTCGTAGTTGGGTTTTCTGATTAGAACTTCTTTAAGGACATTATTAAAGGGACGGGAGACGCTGGTTTTACTCCAGAATTTTATTGGAGTTCGAATTGTTCAAATATTTGCTCAATAATTGTTGTACTACACTTGTTTTTATCTTGAGTCCTTATGTTTCTTCAAATATAAGAGTGAAATATTTAGTGGTTGTGCAACTATTGAATGACGCTATATCTTACATGTATATGTGCAAATCCGTTTCAAAGTGTTAATAAGCAGTAACGAATTATCTGTGTTTGTATGTAAAGTCGTTCGAATATAGTTATATTGAAATCCGATAATTCGTTTCTTTAGATGTTTCGAAACATTGTTTTGTTGACAGCAGATCTCAACATTATTTATTCTGGATAACTCGAATATTTCTAATATAAAATTGTCAGTCCCTTCGTCTTCTACACAACAGAATACCTACAATTCCTGTATTGTCGCAGGTATTCCAGATGGAATTTCTTCCAGACTCTTCTGAAAGCAATCCACTGTCTTGCCGGAACAGCTGCAATCACTGGGATAAGTGTAAGAAACATTGTTACAGGAAAGCAACACGACAACAACACACACTGGCTTCATTACGTATATCTTTTTTCTGAAAAAGTATTATAGATCTAAGTTGAATTTATAAAATAGATTAATTTGGGCACATAAAATTAGCTTAGTCCCGCAACTTTTTATTCAATCCCTTGTATCAAGCCAGGAATATGCGCGGTCATTTTGCCGCTTTTTCCTTTTCTTCTTTTAGAATTTTGAAACAGTTCCACCACAGAGGTATTTTTTTTTGCTTTTCATTTTAATAACATATATGAACAAACATCTATCATATCAACGATATAAGAAGCCAGAATGGTTGTGTTTGAGGCGCCATGTCATTTAATGTAATATGAAAGGCAAATATCGTGGAATTTTTGGATTAAATATTTTCACTTAATATGTCACTAAATTTTAATTAAGATCACCTGCATAACATTAAAAATGCGCTCAAAAGCAGATTTTGAAGAGCAAATCGCAAAATATTTGACAGGAGATAATTCTGTGTTCCAGTACAGTAATGCAAATGATATGCGCGTGACACAAGATCTGAACTCTTTCGGGGAGATTATCACTCATGTGCAATGTTCAGTTGATGAATATATATAAAAATATATTTATATATATATTTATATATATTCCGTGTGTACTACATCAGAATAATTGCAAAACAAAGATTGGTTCACACGACATGAAACACGTATTCCTCAATAATCATTGTCAGGAATGTGGACGTGCTTAGCACAGCATCCATGTTTGTTTATCTTTTCTTCACGAGGTCATGATCGGTAAACACTACAGAAAACGTGTTATTATTATTTGGAAGAAACGTAATTAATACTACAGTTCTACATTAATTTCCTTGAAGAAAAAAATACTAACTGCTTTTCCAATTGTTTAACTGAATGGTCACTACACCAATTCAATATAGCAAATCGAACACTATCTTCTCATTGTGTCATCCGTAAATAAAGGTTTAGGTGGACACAGACATTGCGGTACCAAAGGACAAGAGGTATGCTAAGGGCATACATTCTGGTAGAAAACGAAATGAGACATTAAGAATAATATCACTAATATTGAAGGCTAAATCAATCAGAGACGGTGATTTAATAAAGTTTGCCCTCCGAATATGTCTTAAGAAAAAGGACAAACAATGATCTACAAAACACTACACAGGAAACTACAAATGGAACCGCACAATTCCTATTGAAACCGTGGATGCACTCAGATGCTCCATAAGGATTTTTAATTCCTGCTTCACTAGTGACACCTGTTGTCTTAACGACATGCTGAGTATTAACAAGACATTTGATACAAATGTGGCAAATTGTTGCATGTTTATTTTTCAAAACCAAATTGATGACGATTCCACAGTTTTAAACTTTTTTGATAGGGGGTTACTGTTATGGTGTTTAATGCCACATTCAACAATATATCGTGACGGTCAGTTTTATTGGTGGAGGAAACCGGAGGGTAGACAAGTCACTCCACTCAGACATATTATCCTTAATCCAAGCCAACCAGTCTTTGCTTTTACTACTGTGTAGCAGCTACTGGTAACATTCGTTCTGTTGGCTGTGGGTTGATCTGACAGGGATGGAATTCACGATCTACCACACTGAAGGCGGGCCAATAACCATTACACCAGGACTAGTTCATTCATCAAACACAAATTATATATATAAATAAATGTATATCGACGTCGTTACCTTCTAACAATGTTCTTGGGCGCATTGCATTATTTCAGGGCTTTTCAATAACCTAACAAGCAAAAGTACTAGCTGAAGTTCGTATTAAGTAATCCTTATACCATGTTGTTGACAATCACAATTTTGTAGTCTGGCCCATGTGAACCGCTCACTCCACTCACAGGGATCCTGGCCGCTAAAATTACCCCTTGTGAATTTGGTTTTACTATCAATGTATTACCCCACTAAAATAACAAGAGAGGACGCAATTGTTAATCCTTCCTCTCTTCAACTTATTTTACATCTCTTCAATGTCCCCCTTATCGCTTGCACGGATCTTTTAAATACCGTATAGGTGGGTTTTTTTCCCCGCGGGAACTAATTTCGCGATTACCTTCCAAATTGCTGGTAATTTTTTTCGGTTTTTCTTGCGGTATTAAATTTTCATGATCTGGAGTTTTAACCGAGATAAAATTTTAGCGGATTGACTGGTATACTGTATTAGAATATCTGAATCAGATTGAAAAAAAAAACACTGAATCAGATTGAAAAAAAACACTGGACAAACGATTCTTAACAGGAAATGTTTTATATTTGTTTTAATTCATATTCATATTTGAAAAAGGAAAGTCTGGACAAAACACATAATTTGTTAGCCGTGCGGGTAGGGTATTCATATGCGAGCGAAGCGAGCTCTTTATGGTAATATATATGTACCTAGCTAATTTTGCTATTTTCAGATTTTATTAAATCTATTCTGACATACTGACAAGAAATTGTTTTTCTGCACACCGGAAGTTAACCTTTGAGATCTCATCAGGAACGAAAGTTGATTTAACGAGACTAGTTTCGACCCTTAGAAAGTCATCCCGACATATCTCGCCCCAAACATATCGACACTATTTTGATGCACTGGATGAGCGTAAATTCGGCAGATAATTTTCAGATTCGTGAGCATACATGACCGCGCCTGTTTCATATTATGATGTATGTCCATAATCATTGTTCCAAGTGAAACTGGCATTTGTGTATCTAAGTTTATTTTTCGTGCATTTTATGTGTCTCTTTTTTAAATATATTGAGTGAGAGCTTTTTGATGCGATCTTCCATATCTTAAAATTGTATACATGTTCATTAATCGAGAATACATATATGACATATATATACATGCGTAAGGACATTTAATATAACTTTTTTTACATCATACTTACAAAAATGAGTTGCAAATAAGTCCCATTAACGGATTCCGGAAATCTTTGATCTTTTATTAACACCATAAATTGTCAAATTACAGGTAGCTAAAAATGGTTGAAAGCCGATGCTCTTTTCATAAAAAGACATGTTTGCTTATTCAGCTATAACTATTAAAGGTAATTAGATGAGAAATCTAAAAGATATAAGGGGCTATTAATTAGTTTGAGATTGTAAAATAATTGACCAGGTGTTTGCCATCGGTGTGCTCCCCGAACAATAGCCATATTAAGCTGCCTAGGTAAACTTTTCACATCTATATTGAACGATAGACATTCTCAGAAGAATTTAAGGTATTAAGCGAAAGCCAGTGTGGATTCCGTAAACAATACTCCACTATTGATAGTATATTTATCCTTTATTCCTTCTTCGAATGTCTCAAAAGTAAAAATAAAAAAATATTTTGTGCTTTCGTGGACTTTGAAAAAGCGTTCGACAAAGTCTGGCGTGAAGCATTATGGTACAAACTTTTATTGAACAATATCAATGGTAAAATGTATCGTTTGATATTAAATATGTATGATAATATTAAATCATGTGTAGTATATAACAATTGTAAATCTGATTTCTTTAGGTGTGAAAACGGTGTTAGACAGGGTGAGAACTTACCCTGTTTTTGTTTTCAGTTTTTCTAAATGATTTAGAATCTTACCTGCAGTCAAAAGATGTCAGTGGGTTGATAACATTGTCTGAAGAAATTGAAGACCAGTTAAATGTATATCTGAAACTTTTCGTTATACTGTACGCCGACGATACAGTGATAATATCGGAAACCAAAGAGGATCTTCAAAAACAACTTGATGTCTTTTCTGAATATTGTAAGTTTTGGCAACTAAAATTTTGTTTTTTTCTAGAGGGAGGCTTCCAAATAATCTAACATTCACATTTAATGAAATGGAAATTGGAATAGTGTCTGAATTTAATTATCTGGGTGTTTTACTTTCAAAATCTGGGAACTTTTCAATGGCAAAAAAAGCTCAAGTAGAGAAAGCCACAAAAGCAATGTTCGAAGTTTTAAAAAGAGGAAAAATACATAACCTATCAATTCAGTGCCAGTTAGACTAATTTGATAAAATAATAAAACCTATTTTATTGTATGGGTGTGAAGTTTGGGGGTTTTCAAAAAACGAAATTATAGAAAGGGTACACTTGCGATTTTGTAAACTATTACTTAATTTTAAAACTTTTACACCAAGTTAAATGGTTTATGGGGAACTAGGTAGATATCCCCTAGACATTGATATAAAAGTTAGAACAATATCTTTTTGGGCTAAATTAATCAGTGGAAAGCAAACAAAACTATCTGCTATAATTTATAAATGTATGTATAATATGTTGCGAGTGAGAGATAGAAACTTTATGTGGTTGAAATATGTAAAACATATATTGTGTAATTGTGGTTTTAATTATATTTGGGAGTCACAAACTTTTATTAATGAATTGTGGTTGAAACACTCAATTAAACAAAATCTCACTGATCAATATCTCCAAACGTGGCGTTCTTCATTAAACGATTCTCCGAAGGCACTGAATTACAGAATATATAAAGATAATTTGGTTTTCGAAAACTACTTAAATATTTTAAATGATAAGGATAATTTGACATTAAGTAAATTTAGAACAACAGACCATAAGTTACCAGTCGAAAATGGTAGATGGAAAAACATAGCCAGAGAGAATAGAATATGTCCCATATGTAATAATGGAGAAATTGGAAATGAATTTCATTATCTATTTAAATGTCAGTATTTCGGCAATCAAAGAAAAAATTATATAAAGAAAAACATTCGTATAAATCCAAGCATAATAAAGTTCAAACTATTAATGACATCAACTTCAAAAATAGAACTCCAAAAATTATGTCGTTTTGTCAGAATTATTAATAAAGGTGTGTCGACTCCCGGTTAACCTCTTGTTATGACCTCTCTGTATATATTGTAAATAGTGTACATATTTTCATATCTCTATACCTGTATGTATTATGGTTTAAGAGAAATAAAGAATCTAAACGTCAACTCTCTTTAATTAAGGATTGATCGCAATTTTTGAAGAAATAACCTCAATAAGGTTGTATGCACCGTGTAAACCGAGTGGGATACACAAGGGTGTGCACAATCTGATTGAAGTTATTTCGAATGAATCGAACAAATAATTTGGATTAAATTAATTAAAAAAAAAATTGTTATGATATTGAGAAATATATTTATTCTTTTCAAAAAACCCTAAAAAGTAAGACGATACATATATCATTCCTAGATGACTAAGACTACTATATTATAATGATAACATTTATCATTGAGTGAAGTCACCCACCGTGTAGTTACGATACGTTAAATTTAAATATATGTTTGATGATAAAAAATAAATTATACATTAATGTCACCGTTTAAAAAGCAATTACATTAATATCGTATATGCACGATATGCAACAGCAATTGTGGTTGATGATAAATTATTCCTGCATATCACAATTTCTAAATATATTACCCTTGACAAATGTTATGATGTAAATTTAATATTGTATTTATTACATTTCATTTCAATGGTAGACATTTTGTTTCATATCTTAAATTTTATGAATTCAGGTTTTAGCTTAAGCATATTTTTATTTGCTAAATATAACAAATAGGGATGGGACACAAGTTTTTCCAACTTATGAAGTCTTCTCCAGAATACAATTATTTACAATATGTATTAGCATGCGCAATGAAATGATATGATATGTATATAATATGCATAGAGATGAATATATACAACAAATTAGGTAGAGACAATATCTTTCTTTTAATTAAATTTTCTTCATGTTTATTCCATTTTATTTCCTCACTCAATGCTATCCCCAAATGTTTATGGTCTGATGTAAGTGGAATTAATTTACCATCAAAATGGAAATTAAAATCTGTTGAGTTTTTTACATATTTAAAAAGCATGATTTCAGTTTTGTCTGGGTTGAAAGACATCAACCTTCTCCTTGACCAATCACCAAGTTCATGTAGATCATGATTGATGACATATTTTATTTGAGCTTCATCTTGACTTGCATAGCCAAGCGAAGTGTCATCAGCAAAGAAACGGCTTAAGGAAAGAAGCTTATCACCAATATCATTAATGTAAACCAGAAATAACAGAGGAACAAGAACAGACCCTTGGGGGACCCAGCAGACACATACACACATGAGGACGATGAATCACTGTTTACTACTTTTTGGTGTCTACAGTATAGATAATTTTCAAACCATTTTAGTGAATTCTCTTTTATTCCATAACAATTCATTGTGTGTATCAAACCTTTGTGCCAAACTTTATCGAAAGCCTTTGAGAAATCACAAAAAACGAAGCAACGAAGTTCTTTTTTCTTCAAGAGAGTTTAAGATAATATTATATAGTTCTATTAATTGGTGGACTGAAGAATGCTTAGGCAAAAAACCAGATTGGTACTGGTAGATAAGCTTGTATTGCATTAAATGGTTGCATACGTGTTTGTGTATAATCCTTTCCATTACTTTTCCGACACAGCTAATCAATGATTTTGGGCGGTAATTTGAAGGTAAAGAAGTATCACCTTTTCTAAAAATAGCTGTGACATGTGCATTTTTCAAAATAGAGGGATACTTACATTGACGAAGAGATTTGTTAAAAATAATTTGTAGTGGGATGACTATCTTCTCAGGGGAAACGTTTAACTTTTTGTGACTAATTTTGTCGGGTCCAGAAGCTTTGTTTGGATTAATGGTTACAAAAACCTCATTTATTACATTGTTAGTTTTTATATCAAAGTCTGGAAGAGGAACCATCTCCTCCTCCAACTTCTATAAAAGGCTAAAGTATTTATTTAACAAATCACACTTGTCTTCGTCTCCATACACAATATCGTCGAAGTTTTCATCATTTATAGAGTTTCTAAGAGGAGGAATACAGCTGCTTCCCTTATTTGATTTGATAAGCATTTTCATAATTTTCCAGTATGTTTTTGGATTGGATGAGTTTTCTAAAAGAATATAATCTAAATTATTATCAAAATTTTCTTTTGCAGTTTTGCTCATGTTATTTACTTTATTTCGTTGTTTTTTATATAGTTTAATATCCCTTTCCCTGTGAAATTTAAAAATATTTTTTCTCAATTTGTCCCTCATGCGAATTTCGCTTCGTTTCGTATTTCTTTACTAAACCATGACGTTACTCCGAATAGTTACTATTTTTGTCGAATACATTCTTTCGCTATTTTTAGGAAACACTTTGTAAATTTTTCGCACATTTCATCAACGTCATTCAAGTGGTCAAGTTTTTCATTCTAGTTAATTTCATTTAATATTTCTTCAAACTTTTCGCAATAAATTTTTTGATATTGCCAAATTTCTCTTTTAGATGATCGAGAGATGTTTTTCGAACATTGAATAGTTACGACTGAGGCATCATGATCACTAATATTATCCGGTAATTTAAAAACATCAGAATTTACATAATTAAGTGTGTCACTTACTATAATGGGATCTAATAATGTTCTACTATGATTTGTTACCCTTGTTGGTTTCTCTATTACATTTTTTAAGTTAAAAAGCCTCATCGTATAAATCAATTGTTATTGTTTAAAGACATAAGGTCAGAATTCAGATCTCCGGAGATCACAATATTTTTGTTGACTTGATATACTACTCATATACCATTAATTAAGCGTGCCCAATATTCAGAGTCGGTCCATTCAGGCTGATATGTATTACACAAAAGAAAAGAGTGAACTTTGGCATGAACTTCAACCAAAATCGTTTCATCTATATCATTTTCAAGTTCGTGTTTCCTGCAAATGCCGATGTCTTCCTTTGAGTAAATAATCAATCCGCAACCAGAATTAGTACGATCTTTTCGTTGAGGATTTTTATCGGCAAATGAATCGAGTTCAATATCTCTGTTTTCAATGCTGTTGTCGAAATGTGTTTCAGTTAAGACTATAATACCAAATTCATCAACAAAATTTTGCAGAAAATTTATTTTATTTCTTTTTCTTCGAATATTGATATTGCATATGGATATGAATTTATCAGATAAAATATCTACCGCACTTAACAGTGTACTCGATATATAAGCAGACTCAGGTCCAGGATTGGATTCAATATTGCCAACCAATAATATAAAATGTAAAACAAAAAGGATAAAGGCAGCATAAACTTTTGGATTTAGACTTTAAAGGATTAAAAGTGAAGCAAATAGGAAGGAACATCGTAAGTTAGTAATTCAGATACATTGTGTATCATGAAAAGTGTCAGAGCGAGAATCATAGCCGATATTAAGACTCATTTTACAGGCATGAAACAGTCCGATAGCCGCTCTATAAGCATCTAAGTTGCTACCCATTTGGTTTTTAAAAAAATGGCTGTATCATTTGCTTCCTGGCTATGCAGATGTTACGCCGATCTAGAACCAAACACATCTCCATGTGTATTAAAAATATCAAAATATTAAACACTTGTGATCTAGAAAAAAGTAAGATCACAAACAGAAATACTACATATAAACAGTTTGGAAAATGTACATGTGATTGAAATGTCATTGAATGAAAAAATTCGAAAAAATAAAATGGCCATGTTACACAAGTCATAATTAAATTTATATGATATCCTTTATGTGGAGAATGAATCTATCCCCTCATATCATGGGTGACTTATGTGTCGCCGTATATGAGATGATAAATTCATTTGAGAAAACAAATGTCCCTACATGTCTTATCGGTAACTTAAAATAATTACTTTTGAATTAATAGTTTATCCAGATTGCAAAACATGATGTTTGTTGAAAACTAAAGTTACCATACTAATAATATAGAATTTTAACTTCATTTACCGACAAAACATTTTATAAACTTAACATTTCATAACAGGCTATTAAATACACAAACATTCAATTGTTTACAACATACATAAGTGAATGATAAATATGCTAGTTTCAGTCCAAATGCTTGAGGAAACGAACACACCGATAACGTCAGTACCTTTGGAAAACACGAAGAAGGGCACATCACATTACAATAAAACAATCTTTAAAATTAGATTGGCTATGTATAACCTTATATACCAAGCTGTTAGAAACATACGACACATACTAAGTAATTATATTAACAACCAGTGTATCTTATCACAAATAGTGAATGATAATTTACTTAATAGTTTGACCATTTCCGTATTTAGTTTTATTCCTAAATTAAATTTAATAATCAGTGTCATGAATATAGTGTATTGGATGATAGCCAAGCTTGTCATGTTTGGTGTGTGGAAATTACTTTCCATCTATGAATTCAGGTACATGTCGGTTAAAAGTAGGTCGTTTTTAGAATTGTGTCTGGATATAATTATAACGGTTGAATCTCATATTGAAAACTTGTCAAATGTTAAATTTATGATATTTACTAACATATTTGAATTTAAGGGGAAAGATCAGATTCTAAGAAAACGGTACGTATTAGTCATTTTAATTCTACATATATATCTGTTAGCACATTGCTCTTTTAAATTTCCAATTCCAATGGTTTCCAAATTGTGTGCAGCCATTCATGAAAGCTACCATGGACTTTTAAAACACCCAATGTATTTTGAAATTCTAACCAAGTCATGGTGGCGACCGCAAAACTTTCGAAGTAATGACTTCAACTTAACCAAGAGGAACCCTTGATTCAGTAGCTTCCTTGCTAACAGCAACCCTATGTCAATGAAATCCCGATATGAACCACAAGCTCTGGAATATCGTTTCAACTGAGAGATATATACTCCATATGCAGGTGCTGCTGTAATGTTGCAACATATAAATGGAAAGTTCACAATGGGAACATTGCAATCATCTCTTTTGTCGTAAAATTTCGTTCTTAACCTCATTGTCAATTTCGAGGTGTAGGTCAAGGTATGAAGCAAACATATCTGTATCTGTGGAATCCTTTATCTCAAGCTCAATGGGATAAATGCGATCAACGAAATCACCAAAACTACAATTAATTAATAAAAGGACATCATACATATAGCGGAAGCTGCAATTAAAGGATCGGGCTAGCTTCTTTTCGTTTTTCCTGAGAAGCCCCTGTATGAAGTATGCATCATACGAATAAAGGAACAATTCGGCGAGAAGAGGAGCACAGTTTGTACACTGAGGTATGCCGACTGTCTGTTGAAGAAAACGTCCACCAAAGATTACAAATATGTTGTCAATCAAAAACTCGAGCATGTTGATGATATCAGTTTCAGAGAACATTTTGGTAGAATCAGAGTGGTTTTTTGCAAAGTAAGATTTCTCCTTTCTTAGCAAAAGGTATTTGTATCTACGTTGGTCATTTTTTTTTATGAAACACAGTTGGACCAACTCCCTTAATCTGTGCTTCAGCTTAGAGTGAGGAATAGTTGTGTAGAGGGTAGAGAAGTCAAAAGTTTTAATGTTATTGCAGGAGGAGAGGGACCTAGATTGTATGTAGTCTAACAGATCTTTAGAGTTTTCCAGAATCCACATCTGATTCACACCACCCTTCGAGTAGCTAGTGTCACAATACTTCTTAAGCACAGTTTTGACCGCCGATAGAATACATGTTAATAATTTAGAAAGAGGTTTCGTGGAGCTTTTGGCAGACCCAGCAACATAGTGCTACCGTATAGCGGGTTATTTTCGCGGGTCTAACATGTCGCGATTTTGGGGGCAAAGGTATGGTACAAATTGTCGCTGTTTTTATTGTCGAGGATTGAACAAAACTGTATATTTTATTTTGGCTATGAGTAAAAAAGTACAAGAAATTATGATTCATTTTGTTATTTCTAACCACAAATAAGTCGTTAAATTGATAGAAACAAGTACAAAAACACCGATCTTATTTACAAATTGCAAATCAAGATCAGACAACTCAAAATCACATAGAGTTACGAAATATCTACATAAAATGTATCACATGTATTACACAGTTGTCTATTCTCGGGAGACTTTTGACAATTAATGCAATCCTATTTTTTCATGACATTTGTGATATTTATTAATTCATATTAAACATACAATGCCGTTCGGCACGTTTCTACAATATTGATTAACGATCATCGACCGTTATAGATCTGTTCAACGTAAATAGAAGAAACATTCTCAAATCTAAATCGAAAGTACAAATTTTGTCTAAATATTTCGCGGAATTTATTTTGGCGATTTACGTTTGACCGCGAAAATAAGCGAAAATAAAAACACAGCGAAAATAACCCGCTATACGGTATTTGAAAGCGCTATTACAAAGCATGTCTAAATATTTACATGACATAAACAAGTTATTATAACCTTCTTCTACTTTACAAACATTACATAAACTGTCAGTTGATATTTTCCATTTGAACAGATGTGATTTGGTTGGATTACAAAATGTGCATGTAAATCACATTACGTAGACTGCTTGATAAAGTAATTAGCTATTGACAATTCACTTGGCAACCCTATATATACCCCGACAACTCTTATTGAAGAGGAAATCCTGGCCAATCATAGGTCTATCTTATGTTCCTTTGGAATTTCAACCAAAGATGAAGAACTGGATCTACCATCACTCTACTGGATACCTAAATTACACGAGCGTCCTTTCAAACAGCGTTTTATTGCTGGATCTGCCAAATTCTCCACGAAACCTCTTTCCAAGTTATTAACATGTATTCTATCAGCGGTCAAAACTGCGCTTCAGAGTTACACTAGCTACCCGAGGGGTGGTGTGCATTAGATGTGGATTCTGAAGAACTCTAAAGATCTGTTAGTGTACATACAATATTGGTCCCTCTCCTCCTGCAATAGCATTAACACATTTGACTTCTCTACTCTTTACACGACTATTCCTCACTCTATGGCGAAGGACACCTGGAGTGATGTAGATTGTAGATTCGAGTCCCATCGAAGACTATGATGTTGGTATTTGCTTCCTCAGCACTAAGAATTAGGAGCAAGGACTACATGGCTGATAATCAGTATATTGTGTCTGAGTTGAGCGACTTGTCTACCCGTTGACTGTTGTTTCAGTGAGCTAGCACTATAAATGTACCACTAAATGTGTTCGTCTAGTACAAAGTGACCATCATCTTCATCTCATCAAATGTAGCTTGTTCTCGCCATGATATAGCTGGGGAAAAAGCTGTTCACTTGGTGGGAAACAACAATCAGTAAATAACTCATCATAGTGTATATGCTCCAGTGGTGATCTACAAATAACACAAATATTCGCTATAAGTAAGCATATCATATTACACCATTCTTCTCTTTGTAAGACAAGGGCTGTGCCCAGTACATCATAATACGACTACAGCATGTCAACAAGGGAAAGTTGAACAAGTGTATTTTAAAAGCAAGGGTGAAAACAGTATATGGATTGGCATAGATTTGTGAGACAACATAGTGTTGGTTGTCAACTTTTAATTTACGGTGCTCATGTATATAGTGATCGATAAATAGACAAATCCAATACCAAACGTCTGTACTTTTAGATTATTTATTTAAAAAATTACAAATATGGGGTGTTTTGGAGGGGCCCGGGTGGCTCTATGAGTTAGGTCGTTGGATCTAGCAAATCATACAAGCCTATCACCAATACGGCGTGGGTTCGCGCCCAGCTTTGTAAATTACAAAAAAGGTGCACTCGACTCGCAGCCGCAAGTGAAAATGTTTACCAGTTGCTTGCCCAGGTTCGATAGTTCTGTCCTGGTACTCCGGCTTCCTCCACCACTAAAACTGGTCGCCATGATATATCTGAAATATTGTTGAAAGTGGCGTTAAACACCACAATTCAAATTCAAATTCAGGTGTTTTGGTTTCAATATATTTCTTATACATACATGTAAGAGGCCGCAATGACCGCACGCATGTGATATACAATGTACATGTAGCAAAACTTACCTGTACTTATATATGCAATCAGGGGTCGTTGTGGTCGTGATGTTATGGTAGTTGGATTTACAACTACCTATGCAATCAGTATCTATCACACTAACGTGAGCTCGAAATTCCATTTCCGCTCATGGCATGGCATACATGTATTTGATACAACATTTTGTCTGGTCGATGGTTTTCTCCAGGTACTCAGGTTTTCCCCAAAAACTGACCGCATGCATATGATATATTCATTCATGAAATATTATTGAAAGTGGTGTTAAACGCCATAAACGTTAACCCCCTGAGGAATTAAGCACATAAGTTGGTGGTTCGATTCCTAATGGTAACAAGGTGTACGCAATGCAAGTTTATGTAATAAAGTTTGTCAGCAACTTGCAGCATATGGGCTTGGTGGAGTAAAATAAAGGGGATCACTAGGTTAAGGTAATTCTATTATTATAGCTTTCAGCCATATCCCGACTACCATATTTGTGTGTACTCCTTGGAGGTAGAAAGCTTTAATTTGTCAGAAATAACAAACTGACAAGTAAAACATGCGGCCATTGGTATATAGGTGTCTGGATTACTCAATACTTGTGTGGTGACCGACTGTGTATCTGAGTAGTTTTAAGCCAAATACAGATACAGATTGATTAATAGAGCAGAAAAATTGTTAGGAAGTTTAATCACAACGAAATCTACACCAATTGTTTTACATATTTAGTGGCGGAGCTCATCTTCTCTGTGGGAATTGCTTTATTATGCCTATGTTACTGAGTTATTTTTGCTATAATCATATTAGGAACGCAGAAATCGTTATATTACCAATTAATATAATTATCTATCTTCTCTTGAAGTCTCGTTTAACAGTTTAACAGTTGGTATTGGGCATTATCCTGTTTACATAAGTTAAAAATAACATAAACAAATGGCACAAAGAAAGATAACTCAAATTGAATATGTCAAAAGTGTTTGTGCTGTGTAAATAACAATAACACCAATTTGACCCAAACAATATAATTGTCTTGTATTTCACTAAATCATGAAATACTTATGTTGGAAAATAATACAAGGTGTACATTATTTATAAGTTTGTCAGTTACTGACTATTTGCACCTCTATATGCAAAACTTGATATTTACATGACATCTTCAAAATAACATGATATAAATAAGCAGAGCAAATAAAGTAAGCATAAGCATATTAAAAGCAATGAACAAAAATACAATTAGTCAAATAATAAAAACAGCACAATATCTTACCTCACATGAGGTGTAAAGGTTTTTTGTATAATTAGGATATAATCAATACAACTCAGGTAAACTCAGTTGAAAACCGGTGTAGCAAAATTAAAATTATAAGTTTCATTACAGGATAAAGGTTTTCTACATTCAATTTAATACATCATTAAAAGTAACAATTACTATTTTATGTATCCAATATCTCTTAAACTTTAACATTGCAGTTAATTAAAAAAATAATACTTTTATGTCTTAATTATTGAATTAAATTGGTTTTACCTGTAAACTTTCCCGTGCCTAATGTATAATTATTTTACATCCATTTGATATATGTTTATTTCTCAAAGCATTTTATGTATTTTATAACTTTCATTCAAAACTCTTGCATTCTATAAATATTAGATAAATCTTGACTGTTAAAATGGTTAATACAGAAATGTAGAGAAACTGACCTTCAGATAGGAATAATGACAATCCAAACTATCAGACAAGAAATTCAGTCAGTCAGACATGTCCAGCAAGTAAACAATAAAGAAGTCTATAACAACAGAACGAAAGAAAGTTTCCCGCCTAAAGTTCAACTGACCAAACTGACCAATAAGAAAGGAAAAGGACAAAATAGTATGGAGTATTCATTTAACATAATCACTAAATGAATAAATATCTAAACTCTAAATACTGATGAAAATAAGTATATGTTACTGAAACAGAAATAGAAATATATTAAGGGTTAAATACAAATGTATTTCATCATGATCAGCTAATAATCCTTTTAATAAGAAAAAATAAATTGTTAATAATTACATTTCTTCCGTTTTTCATTGAAATGTTACAATATGAATGGTTATGAAGTGATCACATGATTATAAAAGAGATGTTTTACATCCCAATAAAACTCAAACCCGAACTTGCACGTGCCTCCATGACGACGTCAGATGTAAACAATCAATGGCGTAGTAATTTCCAACAGCAAATGATCTAACACAAATAAAATTCACAACGAAAAATTCAACTATATTAAATTTTGGTGTGATTTAAATGTAATTATAAGAATTGAATGCATTTTTTTTTGGTAGTTTTATAGGCGTGTAAAAGCGTGGACCGAGGCACATTTTTTGTATAAAGCGCTATCGCGATTCGTACAAAAAGTGCTTCGGTCCACGCTTTTACACGCCAATAAAACTGCAAAATAATGCATTCAATTCTTAAATAAAAATAATAATTATACTGAATAAAATATGTACAAATCCACTGTTGTCACCACTAATAATAATTTAAGGTATTTATACTTACTAATCTTACTAATTGTCTATAAAGTAATTTTCGCAGTGAGATTGAGTTGATTGATTGAATGACTGATTTATAAAACATATTAATTGCTGTTGAAATGTAAAAGGTTAAATGAGATAATATTTAAAACTATTAAATATGAATTTAATATGATCATTAAATATGAATTTAATATGATCACTTTTACCATTAAAATATTAAAAGCTGAGTTATTAACAATGTTATGTGTAATCTGTGTTTTTGTGTAATTGTGCATGTTTTGAGCACAATAGTTATGAACCTAATTTATATTCCGGTTGCTATGATATAATACACACTGATGAACAACAGCATGATATTGTGTTTTGATTCCAAGACCTTTGCATCCCAGTGTGAGGTAAGGATAGTTTTTTCCTAGTTTTGCTTATTAATGCTAATTTTGCTACTTATTATTTTCCTTATCATAGTGCTGAGCTTATGCTTATGCTTGCTTGGCTTAAGCTTATTTTTGCTATTATTTTGTTTGGTTCATGTGAAGCTATTCTTGACATGTAATAACACTTTTCTTTCATATTAGAGAATGTCCATGAGAACCATGAGCAGCTATATAGAATGAATATTTTGTTAAAATAATGGAATAGAAAACTTGTCATAATTGTAATCTAATTTATTTTAAATATTCCACTGCTAGCATACATAAACTATCAGAGTTTTCTTTCTTGACCCATTATTTATTGATCTAATATTGTTATTACAGGGTCTTTTATTTGGAAGTATTTCCGACTATAATAAATGCTCGAACTTACAACATCTTGGTTTTATTATTCAACTGAGAATTGACCCGACGACACATTAAGAATACTATTCCAGTTATTCCCCTTTTACCAAGTTTTGATAGATTAATTGAAGTACGCTCGTATAATAATTAGTATTCTTGAAGAAAAAGGGGATGGATGTAGGCGAGGATATTTAATTTTAATTAGATAGATTTATCCCAGAAATGGATATAGCAATCTCCTATTCATTTACATGGAACAAAAGCTGGATGAAAATAAGTTATTTCGATATAAAATATAAATAAATTCAAATAAGAGTAAAAAAAAATATATGAAAACGAACAAAAATGTATAGCTGACTTTTAAAGATGAATGAGAGATAGGGTTCTCATCACGGATCACGAAAAATGCTTTTTACTAATCATTTTTCATGGGAAGAAAATTCTGCTGAGCACAATTCTTGAGAAAAAACAAATGAAACCCAGCGTAAATTGCTTACATCCCTATTAATCGTGTCAACAATAATCAGTGGAGATGACCAGTAAGGATGCGTGTACTATTGGCGAATAGAGTTGAGAAGGCAAACATTGTCGTCAAGAAGATGACATTAAAAAAAATCTGAAGTATATGATAAAAAGAATAATATATGACTTTTTCAATATCATCCCGCCCGTCATCCCTCGACCTCGTGTTGATATAGAGGTTTCGGGATGATGCACAGGCTGATATGGAAAATGTCATTTATTAATCTCTGTATTAAAAATATCTATTTTCTCTGATATACAATTTAATCTTTTCTTTTTACTTAATAATTATTATTCTAAATCACTTAAGTATAAGAAAGTTTAAATTTTCAAATTGACATACTGTCACATTACAGGGAAAATATGTTGAGTTTATTGGGTACAAGTTATATTACAAATGAAGCCCCTCCTTGCACATTACTAACAATAGATAATTTAAATGATATGAACAAGTTTCTATGTATATATCAATCACCATATTGTTTATCTGTTTAAATGTCAGTATTTCGGCAATCAAAGAAAAAATTATATAAAGAAAAACATTCGTATAAATCCAAACATAATAAAGTTCAAACTATTAATGACATCAACTTCAAAAATAACCAGCCTTTTAGAAGAATCGCCAAAAGAAAAAATACAAAAGGACAAACAACGATCTACAAAGCATACACATGAAGCAAAAGATCGAGTAACACGAACCCCACTAAAAACTGGGGGTGAGCTCAGGTGCTCCGGAAGGGTACACAGAACCTGCTCCACTAGTGGCACAATACCGGAAGGGTTTGCAGTTCCAGCTCTAGAAACATAACCAGCCTTTTAGAAGAATTATATCAATCAATTATGATGGTAAAATATAATATAAAAATCAACATCGGAATTGCTCCTTAACTTCGTTGTTTCAATGATATCTCCGTTATACAACGGCCGTTGGTTTTATTGGTTGATAAAACAGGGGTACCAGACAAAAAACACTTATCACCATATGCATCGAACAAATTCTATCACATTAATAAAATTAGAGAATCGACCGGTCAATCAAGTATGGACAATCCAGAGACACGGACAATGTTGGGCACAAAACACAGAACAAATACAAAGAACAAACAAACCAACAGAGGAAAGAAAAATACAGAGAGACGATACACAGAACTCACAAAAAAAACCAGATGTGAACCCAGGTGCTCGAGAAAGGTAAGCAGTTCCTGCTTCTTGTTAAACACCCGCCATGTTACTCATGGACAATCGTCTGATGATTATGCTTATGCTTGAATGATGCAAGGTAGTTTAGTTTTATTGATAACACTTCGCAACCTATGTCATACACTGAACAGATGCAAGGTAGCTTACTTTCATGGAAAACTTCATGACACCTATGCTATGCTCCGGAAGGGTAAGCAGCTCCTGCTCCACTAGTGGCACTCGTCGTGTTAATCTAGATACAAACCTGGTGATAAGTCATGAAAGACCGGGAAGTGTTTACGACAAATGGAACATATCCTTGGTCATTTGTGACACAGATATTCCATAACAGTCAACCAAGTCATGGGTGGCGATCGTACAACTTTCGAAGTGATAGCTGTAAAGGGAATGATTTTACATGAAATCATGTATTGAACCTCATACAATTCATTGTTATAAAGCAACAGTACTAAGGGTCTAAAAAGTGAGAGAAACAAATCTAAAATGCTGAGAAATACTTTTCATGACATTGTCACATAGCGTCAGATAAACATTTCAGGAATCTCACTACATTTAGGTTAGAGGAAGAAGTCACTTCTCTGTCATAGAGTTCACAAGGAGAAGCGGAAGACAACAGCGAGAAGTGGGGAGACTTATGGGAGTAGTTAATGGCGATTCATTGAATGAGTGAGTCAGTCAGTGATTGTTATCTAAAGCCAATGGAGCAATTTTGCAGATATATCATGGCGAGAACAAGTTAAGTTTCAATGAGATAATAAGGGGGCCGCTTTGTACTAGTCCAACACGCTGAGTTGACTTTTTATAGTGCTAGCTCACTGAAACAAGAGTCTGTGGTTTGACCCGACAGAGGCTCGAACCCATGAACTACCACACGTTAACAATTAAACCACCGATGCGGCCCCATTGCTTATGATATATAATTAGTATAGTTATTTGTATATACGTCCATTGTTTATGTTTTATTGTGTAGAGAGAAGTGGGGAGACTCATGGGAGAAGTTAATGGCGATTAATTCAAAGACAATAATGTGCGACACATCTGAGGTTACCCTGCCAAATTTATTAAATAGTTGTACACCTGTCTGATCTGATGTGTTATTTTATATTCATCAGTGCCTAACTTACTTCTATCCAATGTCAAATATTTATTTCTGTCTACCCTGACTAATGTAGTTTTGCATACCTGTGAATTTTGATATGCACCCCCATTTTTGGAAATATTACTGTGCTGTGATCTAATACGATACACATTATAATTACTCATAAGAAGAAAGATGCATCTATCAATTTTCTCAAAGGTCCAACTAATATATATATATATATCTAGGGAATGAAAATGTAGCACAAAGGATATTGACAGTCAAAAACTGAAGCAAGTAAGGGCTGTGATTATTATTTCTCAGACCTCAACTGAGATTGCAACAGTAGAATAACATAACTGTAGCTAAAATCTTTTTTCATTGCTGAGAAGTATCAACTTTCACACCTGTGTGCATGTAAACCGTTCGATGGATAGATCGCAGGAAATACCAAACCTCTAGTCAGTGATTTGACCCGACAGTGATTGAACCTATAGTAGCACTCATTCAAAGTGAATGCGATATCCACTACACCAAAGAGGTTGTCTTGCAAATATATGTGTGCTATTTCTTGATATTTATAACTATATAAAAAAATTACTGAAGAAAAGAACAACACGACAAGCAATGATCCACAAAACACTATACAATAATGAGGAACAGGAAGCCACTGAAAGATATGGGAGATCTATGGTACTCCATAAAGAGTTTCTGCTCCCTTAGTGGAAACCGTCATGCAAGTCTTCTTAAAAATATTACAATATATTTAATAACTGAAAGAAGCGTTACAGTTATCGATAAAAAACATAATACAAAAATATAATAATTGAAACAAACGTTACAGTTATAGATAAAACAAATATTACAATGAATATAATAATTGAAACCAGCGTTACAGTTATAGATAACAAATAGTACAAACAATATATTAATTGAAACAAACGTTAAGGTTATAGATAAAAAATATTAAAATAAATATAATAATTGAAGCAAACGTTAAAGTTATAGATAAAAAATAAAATAAATGTAACAATTGGAACAAGCGTAAAAGTTATAGATAATTTAAAAAAACAAAAATATAATAAATGAAACAAGCGTTACAGTTATTGATAAAAGACATTACAATAAATAGACTAATTGAAACTAGCGTTACAGTTATAGATAAAATATATCACAATAAATATAATAATTGAAACCAGCGTAACAATTATAGATAAAAAACAAAATATTACAATAAATGTAATATTCGAAACCAGCGTTACAATTATGGATAATGAATATAACAATTGAACGAAGCCTTATAATTATAAACCATCTATATATAGAACCTATGGTAGCCCTCATTCGAAGTGAATGCGATATCCACTACACCAAAGAGGTTGTCCTGTAAATATATGTGTGCTATTTCTTGATATTCATAACTATTTAAATCAGAGGCTCAGTGGGTTGAGTCTGTGTCGCTCACCTTTCATTCTGCTTTGAGGAAATTTAATACATAATCTTCCATAGGTGCTTGCCACCAAATATCGGTTCATTTTGGCAAAGCAGTTTCAGATAAGAAGACTTTTAGAAATTGACCAATTTAAAACAGGAATTTCCTGTGGCATCCATGTTTCTAAATGGATCAAAACGAAATGAGTAATCTCTATAGAGGATCTTCCATAGATGCTTCTTACCAAGTTTCATATCATTTGGCTAAGCGGCTTCAGAGGAAAAGCTGTTTTAGAAATTGACCAATAAGAAACAAGACTTGCCTGTGGCAGCCATATTTGTTAATTGATAGGGACGAAATGAGTAATCTTGATAGAGGACCTCCATAGATGCATCCTACTAAGTTTCCTTTCATTTGGCCAAGCGGTTTCAGAGAAGATTTTTAGAAATCGACAAATCAGAAACAAGAATTGCCTGTGGCGGTCATGTTTGTTAATGGATCGGGACGAAATGAGTAATCGTTATATAGGACCGCCCATAGATGCATTCTACAATGTTACGGTACATTTGGCCTAGCAGTTTCAGAGGAGAAGATTTAAAAAAATAGGCCAATCAGAAACAAGAATTGCCTGTGGCGGCCATGGTTGCTTACGGATCAGAACGACAAAATCAATCGCAACAGAGGAATTTCCATAGATATTTCCTTCCAAGTTTCGGTACATTTGGTCAAACAGTTTCAGAAGAGAAGAATTTTTAAAATCAGCCAATAAGAAACAACAATCGCCTGTGGCGGCCATGTTTGTTAATGGATTGGGACGGAATGAGCAATCTTTATAGAGGACCTTCCTTAGATGCTTCCTGCCAAGTTTCCGTTCATTTGACCAAACGGTTACAGAAGAGAAGAATTTTTTAAATCAGCCAATCAGAAACAAGAGTCGCCTATGGCGGCCATGTTTGTTAACGGATCGGGACGAAAAGAGCAACGAGGGCCTTCCATAGATGCTTCCTACCAAGCTTCAGTTTATTTGGCTTAGTCGTTTTAGAGGCATATTTATCTGTAATTCAATTCATAGCTAACTGTATTTTACTAATATCTATATTTATATCCCTTTCCACAGAAAAGCATTTTTTTTTAAAGCATACAATCATAAACATGAATTGCCTGTGGCAGCCATGTGTGTTAATGGATCGGGACGAAATGAGCATTCTTTATGGAGAACCTTCCATAGATGATTCCTACCATATTTCAGTTCATTTGGCTGAGGGGTTTCAGAGGAGAAGATTAAAATGTGAAAACTTAACGGACGACGGACGACTGACGCCAAGTGATGGCAAAAGCTCACCTTGCCTTAAGGTGAGCTAAAAAAAGTCTTTCGTGCAACATTCTTTGAAAGTGTTTGAACTTTCTTGTGAATACAATTCAAAAGTTGAAAAAATAATAGAGATTTACACGGTTAAATAATGTTTTGCTAAATAAATAAATATTTTAATATCTGTTAATACTATAAATATGTAAATACAATGTAAAACAAGAATATATATAACATTGAATAAATCATAATACATTTCTTATATATTTACACTACAGATCGATCAGAGCCTGAATCGCTCATCTGGTTAATCATGTGTTGTGTGCATTCTTGGACGAATCTGAGACAAGAATTACACATCGCCATTGGTTGTCACAGATACAAAGTTACATAGCTAATCGTTGTAGTGAAACCCCATACATAATCATTTATACAAGCTAAAAATCATCTGGGCTTGTTGTTTTATTTCAAGAGATCATTATCTTTTTTCTGTAATTGACTAATCAGAAAATTGGATTGTATCTCGTTTGAGCGATCGGTTTGTAATGTGGATATTTGTATAAAGGACTTTCCATACACCATTCATGCGCTTTGTTTCTTATTGGCCTGGTAGTTTCAAAGAGAAGATTGGTTAAAGTCGGCCAATCAGAAACAGGAATTTCCTATGCCAGCAATGCTTTACACTATATCAAAACTGATGCACTTTTGTAGAAGTCTTCCATACATCATTACTACAATGATTACTTAGAATTTTCTAAATGGTTTCACGAAAGATTATAAATACAAAATGTATGTGCAATGGAAACGACAGACACAATGCGATGGACGAACGCAAAGTGATATCAATAGACCATATAACACTGTAAGCCATGTGAATTAACAAATAGTGTAAAACAAACAAACAAACAAAGTACTTCAATGTCTGGCGTTTCTGAAATCCGCTGAAATGGTCAAAACAAAAACAGCTTCATTCAGCAAATGAGGGTTGAGGATACTTATGAAGGGTAATCAGAAACCATCAATTGAAGAAGGACGGATAATACTATAATAAAAAAAATGAGACAAACCGTGATCCACAAAACTTTACACAAAATAGTAAAGATTGAGCAACTCGAACCCGATTAAAAAAAATCGTGGATGATCTCTGGTGCTCAGGAAGGGTAAAGATGTCCTGCTCCTCTAATGGAAAACGTCGGGTTCGTCTTATTAAAAATTCGGTGATATAAGAAACACCAAGTCGTCTAACGATATAATCACTATATCTAGGCCAGAAAGTAAGAGTTTAAACAATTCCTTTATATACTACGAATGACACTTTTCATGAAATATAGTGACTTTTTCTATCACAGAAGGTAACTTTATCAACTCTCAATTTATGTTGTGCTTGGAACAACTCTTTTCCTGAAAAAAAGTATTATACCAATATTTTATATATCTTAAATAATAAATGTAAGAAAAGGTGTAATATGAGGTCATATTTTAAAGATAACTATAGATGTAGCAGGTACCGATAACTATTTCGATTCTAATAGGACAATTAAGGTACAATTTCAAATCGAAGCGGTCTAGGTCATCCAGTGTTTCAGGTTGTTCCGTTAATTCACCATATTAAAATGTTACAGTAATATTTCTATTTTTCCAAAGATGTTTGAAATAACCACCGAAAAGGTGTTTCAATCCCGATGGTAAATATGTTTTGAGGTTACTACATGTTGCCATTCATGATCATTAATTCAAAAGAAATGGACAATACTGCAAATTCCACTTTGGCAATGAGGCGTACACGAAGCCAAAATACGCTTGATCTTTGCGTTCCAAACTGGAAGTCATGTTTATGTGCCAAAGTCGTCAGCAACATTTCGCGGAATTTTAATTTCTATGAATTAGACCCAGTAATATGCAAGAATAGTATGTGTTATTCGGAATCTTCACAGGGGATGCGTATTTATATTCCTTGTCTGTTTTCTATATCCCCTTAGCCGACTTCCAATCCACGCATGGTTCTATATTTTCTGTATTGCATCACTGGGCATCTTTTACAAGGGAGTGTCATGGAACAGCCGATTTCTAAGAACAGACCACGTCTATGACATAATAGGTCATAGATAAATACTCTTTTTACCACGGGTTCGGACTCAAAGCGTTTGAAGGATATCATATTAGAATCTATTTTAACTTCTAAGCTAGTAGGGAGTTAACTACGAACATTCGGTGACCCTGCTACTGTCAGTGTCCGCGTTCATGTTGTAGTTCATTTTTTTTCATAGTAAGCGGTCATTTTGAGTTGATGCAAATCTGCAGAGTTTTTGTATTGTCTGCTTATATTTGCATTGTTAGTGTAGATCCAGTTATCAATATATGAGGAGGGTTAGGATCCCATTAACTGATTTAACCCCGCCATATTGCCATGCCTATCCCAAGGCAGGATCTGGATTTCCAACACAATATTTCACGGTCTGTGTCTATTCAATCGCTATTGGTTGAGATGCGAGTTGGTTGTCAGTTTTTTTATATTGGTGGAATTGTTGAGCATTATTGCTTAATCTTAGGTGGTCCGAAATGCTTCCTATTGATGTCAGTCGTATAACAAAACACGTTCGCCTGTTGTGTTTAAGTAGTTGTATATAGAGTGGAACTTCGCCTATCGTCGCGGTAAAATCTACTGGGCGAATGATGATAATAATCTCCCAGCAGAGGTATCAACCCAGTGATAATAATAAAAACGTAGACGTCTAATTTAGTCGGCACGACGTGTTTCTGGAATGACCTGCATCGGGTCCATTCATAATCAACATATTGGAATGCCGAATAAGTGAAAAGTCTTTGGGATCAAGTAAGCCAAATAGCCTACACATGATAGCCAACATCAGCTAAGGTGACTGATGTCTGATGGATATAGACCTTGGCTTTAATTAATCACATAGATTAGGAACTGGAAATTTCAAACATATATATATATATTAAAACATGTCAGTGCCGAAGTACTGATTACTGGAATGATGATATCATGGGGAACGAAGCGCTTTCCGAAATGATCAGGTACGCTCATAGTCAAAAGATAGGAAATACCAATGATTTAAGTCTTGTGGAGCAAATAAATCAAAGAGCGGGATGATAGGTTAATATTGGTGTTAAATAATCTGTTCATTGATATTTACAAATAATAGTTTTCTATTAAAATGGTCAATAGTCTTGTAACAGTCAATTTTTTTCATAAATAACTGCGATGTTCGGTAGCTCGTGATTTACCTACGATATTCGGAATTCAAGTGTAGCTATACTATAAATAGCAGACTCGCCTGTTTTGACGAGAGTAAGTATAAGCTACACAAACACATATCGCGGTAACAAGAGCTAAAGCACCGACACTACCTACTACGACTAATACTAAATTGTCTGTGGTTATCGATGGCGAATCTACAAATATATATCATAAGCAATGAACGTATAAACAAATAACTAAATAACTATAATAATTATACATCATAAACAATGGGACCACATCGGTGTTGTAATGGTTAGCGTGCTCGCCTCAAGTGCTGTAGATCATGGGTTCGAGCCTCGGTCAGATCAAACCAGACTATAAAATTGGTATGTGTTGCTTCTCCACCAAGCACGCAACACTAAGGAGAAAAGAGCAATGACTCGTTGGCGCGGAATCATGATATTGAGTCCGAGAGGGGACACATGTCTGTCTGCGGCTGTTGTTTCAATGAGATAGCACTATAAAAATCCAACTAAAAGTGTTGGTCTAATACAAAGCGGACCTCCTCATCATCACATTGAAAATTAATTTATTCTCACCATGATATAGTTGAATAATTGCTGAGCTGGCGTTAAGCAACAATTACTTACCAACTCATAAGCAATGGCCGTATAAACTTTTGACTAAATAATTATAATAATTGTAATCCCGTTCTTTTCTATTTCGAAAGCATATATTACGTAAGTATGAATTAACCTAATACTCGAATTAAAATATTATGCATAGACTATGGTTAATATAAACAAAACAGTATATAAAGACGAGCGTCCGTCTTGAAGATCGAGACAAACATCACTAAAATCGTATCGATTCCGGTAGACCGAAATGCGATATTAGTGATAATGTGTTGAGACCTTCAACTCGGACGTTATTTTTTTCATCGGTCACGTCATAATGTGCTTCACGTCATACTAACTGATAAAAACCCATTACATACATAGTGTGTTTGTACAATAATTTGTGTCAGATACGGTTAGTTCACGCAACAGGCACGACCTGATATAAAGCAAAAAACACAACACAGAAAACTAAAAAGAAGAGCAACAGCAAAATATTGGACATTAGTATATCCAAAAATACGCAAAAACACGATAAGATATGAACTCTCCTACAGACAACTGAAGGTAAAGACGAAGCGAACATCGTTTTTATGCGGAAATTGTAACGGACATCGCAACACGCAACTAAGAACGTAAAGACACATAATAGGACAACATAAAAAAACTAAAACTAAAAGGATGAGCAACACGGACCGCACCAAAAACCTGGGAGTGAACTCAGATGCTGAATACAGGAGACCAGATCAGAATAAAAAAATAATTAAAGTACATGTGGTATAGTACTAGTAGTGATATCACAACACGAAACTAAGAACGTAAAGACACATAATAGGACAACGTGAACACAAAACTAAAAAGATGAGCAACACCGACCCCACCAAAAAAACGGGGAGACGCAGGTGCTCGCGAAAGGTAATCAGTTCCTGCCTCTTATAAGACACCCGCCATGTTACTCATCAAGTAAATACATGTTGAATACCACTATGCGCAACAAATACAAATAAAATATATATGACATGAGCCCTCATACAAATAAGTGGGGGACGAACCGAACATAGTTTTCGTGTGGAAATCGTGGAGGATTTTATAACACAGAACTAAGTACGTAAATCATTATTTCAATATCAATGCATGATGTTTGTAACAAATTGCTGTAGTTCATATTTGTGCAACAAAACTGACGGGAATTGACAAATGTATATGAAGTAAAATCATTTACTATTTTAACAGACATAAAGCGAGGAAGCATGGGGTATTGAAATACAAATCTAGTTTCTGTGGTGTAAGGCACAAACCCTCCTATAGGAAGTGACCTATGTGCATGTGAGAAATCAAATATAAATAGTTGGTTTCTCAGAGAACTCCAATTTTCTCCAACGATTGACATGGCTGCACAGATATAGCTTAAATATTGTTGACAGTGCTATAGAACATACATACTCAATAATCATAATTAACTTGAGAGGAACCCGTATTATTGGTACTGTTGCTAACCAGTGTAGTCATGTCATCTATAGTTGTCATTGCATCTACTGTGAAGAAGTGTAAGACTATTTCAATAGGTAATATATTTATGAAAAAGGCAATTATTATGCTCAAAATATATGTGACACCAAGGTATGCATAATATAATATAATACAGAAGTATAGTATGCATCCATTTAATTAAAATTTGTAGCTACAGTATATTGATTGTAGAAATACTCGATTTCGGGTTCAGACGGCAAGAGAGCGCAATACTCTATGACACGTGCATATCATGACATTGGTGACAATTGTCATAATTAATAACTTTTTTTCCAAAATGATTAAAAAAACTTTCCGGATGTTGTATTTAAAATATGAATAGTATAAACATTCAGGGATTTTTTCTAAAGAAAATTCTAATAGAAGGGAGATAATGCAGATTGAATTAATAAATACGTAGATATCTAATTTAGTGTGCAAACACGGTCTCCATTGTTCATATTCTGATTAGTAAGAAAGTATGTAAATGAACACGAGAAACAATCCACCATTACACGAAGACATAGCTTAAAGTAAAGGAACGACTTTTAGCAAGAAATGATATGGATGTAAATGAACATGAAAGATTATCCAACATCACACAAAATCTGGGAAAGGAACAGTATTTTAATTGCTCCTCTTCATTTCACAGTCACAATAGGGTCGTGAACAATGAGCATAACGCATATCATACAATGAGTGTGAAACGGCCACTTGCATGTATGAGGTACTCATTACTTCCATAGGTAAGCTCGACATCTGGGCATCATTGTCGTACGGGTTCTATTTGGTTATGAAACTTCATTTTGCAGATGGTTGTGCTGTTATCAACACGAAACCACTACGAGGGAAGTAATCGTACAAATACGGACATGCGTTGAGACTAATATCACATTACGAAGTTACCAATACGGAGAAGAACCAACTACAGTGCTACCAACTGGTAAATACTGAGAAAACTAGACAGCTTGAAGTTGGTTCATTTGTAGGACGGACTGTATTACTGTATTAAAAAGGTAGATATCTATGTTAGAGCGGACGACGCATTTCTGGAATAACTTTCATAAAGTACGCACGACGCCAAGTTATTTGAAAGTCAAATGTATATTTGTGAAAAATAAAAACAGGGATAGCAAATTTAGCATGCACGACGCATTTCTGCAATAACCTTCACGCCCTTCGTCAGGTACGATCAAAGCCAAACCATTTGAAAGACAAATGTATATTTGTCAAAAATTAAGACGTAGATATAAAGAATAAAAATGTAGATATCAAATTTAGTGCGCACGACGCGTTTCTAGGATAACATTCATGAGGTACGCTCAAATTCGAAAGATTACAAAGCCAAATGATTTAGTGTGCACAATGCGCTTCAGGAATAACCCCCATTAGGTACGTCAACGTGTGTCATCAATATATAATATATGTATATAAAAACATCTATCGATCTATTATAGTCACACTTCTATGTGGTATTCATATTACATATTCATGAAAGAGCTAGTGTTTGTGCGAAAAAAGTATCGTCCTTCTTCATTTATTGCGATTTAAATTTACATATATTCATGTTCTTGCCAGTCTGTCATTTCTGTAAATTTCTCGACAGTCCAATCATATTTGGTTCTACTTCTTTCACAATATTTACCTCCGCAATTTTGAAAGTCATGGTTGACAACATAGGTGTTTGTACCATTGCATTTTGCGTCAGCATTTCCAAGGTGTGTTTGATTATTCAGGAACACTTTAAACGTTTCAAGATCACAAGAAGAACAGTCCAACGGGTTATTTTCTAAATCCCTGTAAAAAAGTAGAAAAAAGATGACACAAATGATTACTTCCTGTCAATTTCAATGGCCAACTCTCATCCAACTATTCCCCCTTCAGGAGCACTTGATTTCACTCCCGGTTTTAAATGGGGGTTCGTGCTACTCGATCTTTAGTTTTATGTATGATGTTTTGAAAATCGTTGTTTGTCCTTTTGTCCTTTTTCATTGTTGTTGTTGTTGTCTGTCATTCCTCGAATTACGGATTCTGATTACCCCTTTGGTATCTGCAAACTCTTCTTGATCATATTAGATAAAAATTATATTTAACATTTACAAAATATCTATGATATTAATTGCACTAAAAGACGTGTTTCTAGAAAGATATGTGTTGTCTGTACAGTAGTTTTCTTTCTATTTGTTTATTTCTGTGGTTGTAATGTAATTTTTGTATAATTTACTGTAAAATCTGATATGTCGGGGATATTCTACGTTGGTCCGTTTGGCAAACTGAGTGACAACATTTAAGAAATTCTTCTATAATTTATTATTTTGCTATCATTGTCCCTTTAGCATAGGAAAATGATAACAATGGATTTGTTCAAACCGGAAGTTGAGAAAATCCAATACAACCATATATTATCAGAATAAGGAGAAAAAGAACCATCAAATGAGTTGTTTTCCGGTCCGAAAGTAGTATTGCTAAGAAACTGGAAGTGTGGCAGTCATATATTTCTGGAATCGGGAGAACATTAGCTATCATATAGCGCAACGATTACACTGAAGATGATATTATAAAAATGATGGAATTTTTAAAGCTATTCAGTTGCTTTCATGTTTCCCTTTTTATTTTTGGCGCTTTAGTTTTACATAGATTAAATGTGCAAACCTAAAAACACGTAGTAATTGCATCAGGCTTCCAAAGTAAACTTAATTTGAAGGAGAAAAGAGCTAATGTACTCTCAATCCTCCTGGCTAGCCACTGACGTCCGTCTCATACAAATATATGAATAATTCGGCCACAATGGCATCACATCAAGTGTCCATTAGAATACTAAGTCTCTATTGAAAACACGAAGATCAAGCCCAATAAATATGTTGTCGATAAATATTCCAGCATACTGACGAGTACTAATAATTTACGGTAAAATAGCATAGGCTTACTTATGTGGTCATGTTTCTTACAATATAAGAGACAAATATTTAGTTGCTGTGCAACTGTTGAAATGTGATTTGAAAAACGTTAAATCTTAAATGCACAAATGCATATCCTTTAAAAAAAGCTCTGGTTAGTATGTAATATCGTATTTTCTGTATTTGCATCTACAGTTGGTTGAATATCTTCGATAATTCGTTTCTTTAGATATTTCGAAACTTAGATTTGTTGCCATCAGTTCCCAACATTACTTGTTCCGAATAACTCGAATATTTCCAATATAAAATCAAAAAATCCTTCGTCTTACAATCTCTGTAATGTCTCGGGTATTCTAGAGGGAATTGCCGCCAAATTTGTCATTGGAGGTTTTATAAGCCTTTAATCTAGTATATATTGTAGAAGGTTAAACCACTTACAAACATGTTAATGCCGATAGACCTTCAAAGTTTTGAGGACTGATATTAGTAATTTGTTTGTTGTACAAATACCTGGAAAAATAAAAATATTCAGTTAATTATGTATATGCTAAAATAAATAATCTTAAAACAACATTTACATCGGATGGCTTTGTTGGAAAATAATGTTAGAAGAATATAAATCTATTCATATTTCATGGAAAGAAATCTTAAATTATTTTGTTCAACAAAAATCACACAAATTCACGCAACGATTACACTTGAAGATGACATTATATAAATGATGGAATTTTTAAAGCTATTCAGTTGCTTATTTCTATGCTAAGATAAATAATTTAAAACAACATTTACATCGGATGGTCTTGCTTGAAAATAATGTTACAAGCAGATTAAGTTATTTATATTTAGTGGAGACAAAGCCTAAATTAGTTTGATGGACTTTTTAATCGACATCATATTCGTCGTGTTTGGTGACATGATGTTACAACAGACTACATACATCAGGAACAAACAAACTATGCTCTACTACTTGTTGTTTATTACAATCATTGTTCTTTCCCCATCTATGACTTTTCAGCTAACCTAACACGAGACGATGGTCTTCGCATTTTCGCAGCTTAACAACGCTAAATAATTGCATTTTGCTGTTTCGTGCTTTCGCTTTCATGTTTCCGCTTTTATTTTTGGCGCTTTAGTTTTGCATAGATTAAATGTGCAAACCTAAAAACACGTAGTAATCGCATCAGGCTTCCAAAGTAATCTTAATTTGAAGAGGAATAGAGCTAATGTACTCTCAATCCTCCTGGCTAGCCACTGAACCTGTATCTATTGGATATTTGTTGCCAATTGTTGGCTCAATTCAATGGTGTATTTCCAACTGTCCAGTCCTGAATGCACTCTATGGGTCACTAACATTAATAGATGAAAGATGCATCCAATAATCAGTTATAGCAAATTTGCTATATGAAATATTTCTTTGGATGTACATACAGTACATGTTTGTATGTACCTAATAACTAAACGTTAGATAATACTGAAGGGACAAGCAAAAAAGGACAATGCAGAGAAACTAGACAAAGAAAAACCAAACAAAGCACAATACAATACATTGTATGGGTTGGACACCACTATAAACAAACAAATACAAATATTGAAATAACGTAAATAAGACACGTGCCCTCTTACAAACAACTCACATGGACTTCCTGCCGCCCTCTAAATTTGCCCACTTATTGTTTTTACTGTCAATGTATTGCCCACTTAAAAGTTAAATGTGCGCGGTGCAAGTCCCTGTGAGCAACTGGAGGTAAAGACGAACCGAACATCGTTTTTACGCAGAAATCGTAACGGACATCACAACACTGAACTGACTGGCTATATCAGACAAGCGACCGAGGTTTATATTAGTCAAAAACGTGTTTCCAATCGTGCATTCTAGAATGTGTAAAAACACGAGGTTCGGTTTGTTTATATTTTTCGGCCAATGAAAAAGCTGACACAAATCTATGTTAAGACATGAAATTGATGATACAGGAGTGATATAACATCATCAACCAATATAAAATGCTCTCTCAACTGGAAATTCTGTCACCCTGAACGGAAATCATTCCTGAAAGAAAATTCGACGAGGCATGTTTTTTGAAATTTTCGCCTTGTGTAAAATTTGCCCATTTTGGTGAACATTTCTCCCTCAAAACACCCATGGAGTGTGTATATGTCTGCCTTTTATTAGATTTATTAATATCTTTATATTTTAACCGAAAGTTTACAAGAAAACTGCATTGTTTACATCAGATTACGCCCCCCTTTTCCCCCCGTCTCGTCAATACACTTTGTTTAGACTCCTTTCCCGTTTTCTGTCAGTTAATCTTGTACATATCCAATGTGGCGATTATTTCAATTAAATGCCATAAACGTTAACCCCCTGAGGAATTAAGCACATAAGTTGGTGGTTCGATTCCTAATGGTAACAAGGTGTACGCAATGCAAGTTTATGTAATAAAGTTTGTCAGCAACTTGCAGCATATGGGCTTGGTGGAGTAAAATAAAGGGGATCACTAGGTTAAGGTAATTCTATTATTATACCTTTCAGCCATATCCCGACTACCATATTTGTGTGTACTCCTTGGAGGTAGAAAGCTTTAATTTGTCAGAAATAACAAACTGACAAGTAAAACATGCTGCCATTGGTATGTAGGTGTCTGGATTACTCAATACTTGTGTGGTGACCAACTGTGTATCTGAGTAGTTTTAAGCCAAATACAGATACAGATTGATTAATAGAGCAGAACAATTGTTAGGAAGTTTAATCACAACGAAATCTACACCAATTCTTTTACATATTTAGTGGCGGAACTCATCTTCTCTGTGGGAATTGCTTTATTATGCCTATGTTACTGAGTTATTTTTGCTATAATCATATTATGAACGCAGAAATCGTTATATTACCAATTAATATAAATATATATCTTCTCTTGAAGTCTCGTTTAACAGTTGGTATTGGGAATTATCCTGTTTACATAAGTTAAAAATAACATAAACAAATGGCACAAAGAAAGATAACTCAAATTGAATGTGCTAAAAGTGCTTGTGCTGTGTAAATAACAATAACACCAATTTGACCCAAACAATACAATTGTCTTGTATTTCACTAAATCATGAAATACTTATGTTGGAAAATAATACAAGGTGTACATTATTTATAAGTTTGTCAGTTACTGACTATTTGCACTTCTATATGCAAAACTTGATATTTACATGACATCTTCAAAATAACATGATATAAATAAGCAAAGCAAATAAAGTAAGCATAAGCATATTAAAAGCAATGAACAAAAATACAATTAGTCAAATAATAAAAACAGCACAATATCTTACCTCACATGAGGTGTAAAGGTTTTTTGTATAATTAGGATATAATCAATACAACTCAGGTAAACTCAGTTGAATACCGGTGTAGCAAAATTAAAATTATAAGTTTCATTACAGGATAAAGGTTTTCTACATTCAATTTAATACATCATTAAAAGTAACAATTACTATTTTATGTATCCAATATCTCTTAAACTTTAACATTGCAGTTAATTAAAACAATAATACTTTTATGTTTTAATTATTGAATTAAATTGGTTTTACCTGTAAACTTTCCCGTGCCTAATGTATAATTATTTTACATCCATTTGATATATGTTTATTTCTCAAAGCATTTTATGTATTTTATAACTTTCATTCAAAACTCTTGCATTCTATAAATATTAGATAAATCTTGACTGTTAAAATGGTTAATACAGAAATGTAGAGAAACTGACCATCAGATAGGAATAATGACAATCCAAACTATCAGACAAGAAATTCAGTCAGTCAGACATGTCCAGCAAGTAAACAATAAAGAAGTCTATAACAACAGAACGAAAGAAAGTTTCCCGCCTAAAGTTCAACTGACCAAACTGACCAATAAGAAAGGAAAAGGACAAAATAGTATGGAGTATTCATTTAACATAATCACTAAATGAATAAATATCTAAACTCTAAATACTGATGAAAATAAGTATATGTTACTGAAACAGAAACAGAAATATATTAAGGGTTAAATACAAATGTATTTCATCATGATCAGCTAATAATCCTTTTTATAAGAAGAAATAAATTGTTAATAATTACATTGCTTCCGTTTTTCATTGAAATGTTACAATATGAATGGTTATGAAGTGATCACATGATTATAAAAGAGATGTTTTACATCCCAATAAAACTCAAACCCGAACTTGCACGTGCCTCCATGACGACGTCAGATGTAAAGAATCAATGGCGTAGTAATTTCCAACAGCAAATGATCTAACACCAATAAAATTCACAACGAAAAATTCAACTATATTAAATTTTGGTGTGATTTAAATGTAATTATAAGAATTGGATGCATTTTTTTTGGTAGTTTTATAGGCGTGTAAAAGCGTGGACCGAGGCACATTTTTTGTATAAAGCGCTTCGTACAAAAAGTGCTTCGGTCCACGCTTTTACACGCCAATAAAACTGCAAAATAATGCATTCAATTCTTAAATAAAAATAATAATTATACTGAATAAAATATGTGCAAAACCACTGTTGTCACCACTAATAATAATTTAAGGTATTTATACTTACTAATCTTACTAATTGTCTATAAAGTAATCTTCGCAGTGAGATTGAGTTGATTGATTGAATGACTGATTTATAAAACATATTAATTGCTGTTGAAATGTAAAAGGTTAAATGAGATAATATTTAAAACTATTAAATATGAATTTAATATGATCATTAAATATGAATTTAATATGATCACTTTTACCATTAAAATATTAAAAGCTGAGTTATTAACAATGTTATGTGTAATCTGTGTTTTTGTGTAATTGTGCATGTTTTGAGCACAATAGTTATGAACCTAATTTTATATTCCGGTTGCTATGATATAATACACACTGATGAACAACAGCATGATATTGTGTTTTGATTCCAAGACCTTTGCATCCCAGTGTGAGGTAAGGATAGTTTTTTTTCATAGTTTTGCTTATTAATGCTAATTTTGCTACTTATTATTTTCCTTATCATAGTGCTGAGCTTATGCTTATGCTTGCTTGGCTTAAGCTTATTTTTGCTATTATTTTGTTTAGTTCATGTGAAGCTATTCTTTACATGTAATAACACTTTTCTTTCATATTAGAGAATGTCCATGAGAACCATGAGCAGCTATATGGAATGAATATTTTGTTAAAATAATGGAATAGAAAACTTGTCATAATTGTAATCTAATTTATTTTAAATATTCCACTGCTAGCATACATAAACTATCAGAGTTTTCTTTCTTGATCCATTATTTATTGATCTAATATTGTTATTACAGGGTCTTTTATTTGGAAGTATTTCCGACTGTAATAAATGCTCGAACCAGTAAGGATGCGTGTACTATTGGCGAATAGAGTTGAGAAGGCAAACATTGTCGTCAAGAAGATGACATTAAAAAAAATCTGAAGTATATGATAAAAAGAATAATATATGACTTTTTCAATATCATCCCGCCCGTCATCCCTCGACCTCGTGTTGATATAGAGGTTTCGGGATGATGCACAGGCTGATATGGAAAATGTCATTTATTAATCTCTGTATTAAAAATATCTATTTTCTCTGATATACAATTTAATCTTTTCTTTTTACTTAATAATTATTATTCTAAATCACTTAAGTATAAGAAAGTTTAAATTTTCAACTTGACATACTGTCACATTACAGGGAAAATATGTTGAGTTTATTGGGTACAAGTTATATTACAAATGAAGCCCCTCCTTGCACATTACTAACAATAGATAATTTAAATGATATGAACAAGTTTCTATGTATATATCAATCACCATATTGTTTATCTGTAGATAATGCATTTTTCTGTTTTGCATATACAAAAGGTATCTATATATATTCCAAAGAAATAATACCCTAATTAATTATAACAAGCAATAACAATCCAGTGGTGTAATAGTAATAGCACTCGCATCATATGCGTTAGATCGTGGTTTATGGTCAAACCAAAGATTATAAAATTGATATTGGCACATAGCGTAAAAAATAAAGGCAAATACTACTTGACTCGTAGTCATAATAAGTCCTTCATTGCATGGCATAGGAGTCATGAGGTTTTCCATGACAATAAGTTACCTTGCATCTGTTCAGTGTACGATATAGGTTTCAAAGTGTTATCCATGAAAATAAACTACTTTTCATCATTCAAGCATAAACATAAGCATCAGAAGTTTGTCATGAAAATTAGCTACCTGACATCATTGAATGGAATAGGGGTCATGACGTTTTCCATGAAAATAAGCTACCTTGCATCTCTTCAGTGTACGACATAGGTTTCAAAGTGTTATCCATGAAAATAAACTACCTTGAAATGATCATTGCAACATAAGGATAAGCATCAGAAGCTTGTCGTGAAAAATAGTTACCCGACATTCCTTCATTGCATGGCATAGGTGTCATGAAGTTTTCCATGAAAGTAAGCTACCTTGCATCTGTTCAGTGTATGACATAGGTTACGAAGTGTTATCAATGAAACTAAACTACCTTACATCATTCAAGCATAAGCATAATCATCAGACGATTGTCCATGAGTAACATGGCGGGTGTTTAACAAGAAGCAGGAACTGCTTACCTTTCTCGAGCACCTGGGTTCACATCTGTTTTTTTTGTGAGTTCTGTGTATCGGCTCTGTGTATTTTTCTTTCCTGTTTTGGTTTTGTTTTTGTTCTTTGTATTTGTTCTGTGTCTTGTGCCCAACATTGTCCGTGTCTCTGGATTGTCCATACTTGATTGACAAGTCGATTCTCTAATTTTATTAATGTGATAGAATTTGTTCGATGCATATGGTGATAAGTGTTTTTTGTCTGGTACCCCTGTTTTATCAACCAATAAAACCAACGGCCGTTGTATAACGGAGATGTCATTGAAACAACGAAGTTAAGGAGTAATTCCGATGTTGATTTTTATATTATATTTTACCATCATAATTGATTGATATAATTCTTCTAAAAGGCTGGTTATGTTTCTAGAGCTGGAACTGCAAACCCTTCCGGTATTGTGCCACTAGTGGAGCAGGGACTGTGTACCCTTCCGGAGCACCTGAGCTCACCCCCAGTTTTTAGTGGGGTTCGTGTTACTCGATCTTTTGTTTCATGTGTATGCTTTGTAGATCGTTGTTTGTCCTTTTGTATTTTTTCTTTTGGCGATTGTGTTGTCTGTTTTTCTTTCATATACGGATTCTGATTACCCCTTTGGTATATTCAAACTCTTCTTGTCTATCATTTTGTTTTTCCAACACCTGTCGAATACATATTCCAATCTCTAGAATAATATACTTAAACTTTGAAATTGTGATCCGATACAAGCCAATCTATTTCATGACTGTATCACCTGAGTCCACCTATGATTTTGAGGGGTTCGTTTTGCTCTATTTCTAGTCTTCTGTGTAGTGCTTTGTAGATCATTGTTTGTCCTTTTTGATTTTTTTCCATGGCCCATTGTATCGCTTGTCCTTCCATGTATCGCTTCTGATTACTCCTGTAGAATCTTGATGCCGTAAAAGTTCCAAATACAATACAGTTATCTCCTAACTGTACATGAATGTCCATTGAATGGTTTCTTATAAATTACAAATTTGTATGACTTAAGGCGAGCACACTAACCATTATACTAGGACTAGTTAATCAAACACAATATGTACATATATATATATATATATATATTATGTCAACTTGTACTCAAATATAACAAAACGATACATCTTTTACCTTAAACAAAATTGTTGCTGATTTTGCATAACATACAAAATAATCATTTAGTACCATAAATAACAAAGGAGGTAATACTTTTAGTGTCTTTTACACAGTGTTTACTGAAACCTGGCTAAACTGAACCTCTTTTGGACTGATGTTTGTGCTCAAATAGGCAGGTGATCAGGCTAAATTAACAGAGATTCCATATAGTTGGACTTTTTTTCAAGGTTTAGTTTAGACAGGTTTCACAGTATTTACAAATCGAAAAAGGACAGACAACACAATAGGCAAAACACAAAAGGACAAACAACGATGTACAAAACATACACATAAAACTAAAGATCGAGTAACACGAACCCCACTAAATCTGGGAGTGAACTGAGGTGCTCCGGAAGGGTAAGCAGCTCCTGCTCCACTAGTGACACCCGTCGTGTTAATCTAGATACAAACCTGGTGATAAGTCATGAAAGACCGGGAAGTGTTTACGACAAATGGAACATATCCTTGGTCATTTGTGACACAGATATTCCATAACAGTCAATCAAGTCATGGGTGGCGATCGTACAACTTTCGAAGTGATAGCTGTAAAGGGAATGATTTTACATGAAATCATGTATTGAACCTCATACAATTCATTGTTATAAAGCAACAGTACTAAGGGTCTAAAAAGTGAGAGAAACAAATCTAAAATGCTGAGAAATACTTTTCATGACATTGTCACATAGCGTCAGATAAACATTTCAGGAATCTCACTACATTTAGGTTAGAGGAAGAAGTCACTTCTCTGTCATAGAGTTCACAAGGAGAAGCGGAAGACAACAGCGAGAAGTGGGGAGACTTATGGGAGTAGTTAATGGCGATTCATTGAATGAGTGAGTCAGTCAGTGATTGTTATCTAAAGCCAATGGAGCAATTTTGCAGATATATCATGGCGAGAACAAGTTAAGTTTCAATGAGATGATAAGGGGGCCGCTTTGTACTAGTCCAACACGCTGAGTTGACTTTTTATAGTGCTAGCTCACTGAAACAAGAGTCTGTGGTTTGACACGACAGAAGCTCGAACCCATGAACTACCACACGCTAACAATTAAACCACCGATGCGGCCCCATTGCTTATGATGTATAATTATTATAGTTATTTGTATATACGTCCATTGTTTATGTTTTATTGTGTAGAGAGAAGTGGGGAGACTCATGGGAGAAGTTAATGGCGATTAATTCAAAGACAATAATGTGCGACACATCTGATGTTACCCTGCCAAATTTATTAAATAGTTGTACACCTGTCTGATCTGATGTGTTGTTTTATATTCATCAGTGCCTAACTTACTTCTATCCAATGTCAAATATTTATTTCTGTCTACCTTGACTAATGTAGTTTTGCATACCTGTGAAGTTTGATATGCACCCCCCTTTTTGGAAATATTACTGTGCTTTGATCTAATACGATACACATTATAATTACTCATAAGAAGAAAGATGCATCTATCAATTTTCTCAAAGGTCCAACTAATATATATATATATCTAGGGAATGAAAATGTAGCACAAAAGGATATTGACAGTCAAAAACTGAAGCAAGTAAGGGCTGTGATTATTATTTCTCAGACCTCAACTGAGATTGCAACAGTAGAATAACATAACTGTAGCTAAAATCTTTTTTCATTGCTGAGAAGTATCAACTTTCACACCTGTGTGCATGTAAACCGTTCGATGGATAGATCGCAGGAAATACCAAACCTCTAGTCAGTGATTTGATCCGACAGTGATTGAACCTATAGTAGCACTCATTCAAAGTGAATGCGATATCCACTACACCAAAGAGGTTGTCTTGCAAATATATGTGTGCTATTTCTTGATTTTTATAACTATATAAAAAAATTACTGAAGAAAAGAACAACACGACAAGCAATGATCCACAAAACACTACACAAAAATGAGGAACAGGAAGCCACTGAAAGATATGGGAGATCTATGGTACTCCATAAAGAGTTTCTGCTCCCTTAGTGGAAACCGTCATGCAAGTCTTCTTAAAAATATTACAATATATTTAATAATTGAAAGAAGCGTTACAGTTATCGATAAAAAACATAATACAAAAATATAATAATTGAAACAAACGTTACAGTTATAGATAAAACAAATATTACAATGAATATAATAATTGAAACCAGCGTTACAGTTATAGATAACAAATAGTACAAACAATATATTAATTGAAACAAACGTTAAGGTTATAGATAAAAAATATTAAAATAAATATAATAATTGAAGCAAACGTTAAAGTTATAGATAAAAAATAAAATAAATGTAATAATTGGAACAAGCGTAAAAGTTATAGATAATTTAAAAAAACAAAAATATAATAAATGAAACAAGCGTTACAGTTATTGATAAAAGACATTACAATAAATAGACTAATTGAAACTAGCGTTACAGTTATAGATAAAATATATCACAATAAATATAATAATTGAAACCAGCGTAACAATTATAGATAAAAAACAAAATATTACAATAAATGTAATATTCGAAACCAGCGTTACAGTTATGGATAATGAATATAACAATTGAACGAAGCCTTATAATTATAAACCATCTATATATAGAACCTATGGTAGCCCTCATTCGAAGTGAATGCGATATCCACTACACCAAAGAGGTTGTCCTGTAAATATATGTGTGCTATTTCTTGATATTCATAACTATTTAAATCAGAGGCTCAGTGGGTTGAGTCTGTGTCGCTCACCTTTCATTCTGCTTTGAGGAAATTTAATACATAATCTTCCATAGGTGCTTGCCACCAAATATCGGTTCATTTTGGCAAAGCAGTTTCAGATAAGAAGACTTTTAGAAATTGACCAATTTAAAACAGGAATTTCCTGTGGCATCCATGTTTCTAAATGGATCAAAACGAAATGAGTAATCTCTATAGAGGATCTTCCATAGATGCTTCTTACCAAGTTTCATATCATTTGGCTAAGCGGCTTCAGAGGAAAAGCTGTTTTAGAAATTGACCAATAAGAAACAAGACTTGCCTGTGGCAGCCATATTTGTTAATTGATAGGGACGAAATGAGTAATCTTGATAGAGGACCTCCATAGATGCATCCTACTAAGTTTCGTTTCACTTGGCCAAGCGTTTCAGAGAAGATTTTTAGAAATCGACAAATCAGAAACAAGAATTGCCTGTGGCGGTCATGTTTGTTAATGGATCGGGACGAAATGAGTAATCGTTATAGAGGACCGCCCATAGATGCATTCTACAATGTTACGGTACATTTGGCCTAGCAGTTTCAGAGGAGAAGATTTAAAAAAATAGGCCAATCAGAAACAAGAATTGCCTGTGGCGGCCATGGTTGCTTACGGATCAGAACGACAAAATCAATCGCAACAGAGGAATTTCCATAGATATTTCCTTCCAAGTTTCGGTACATTTGGTCAAACAGTTTCAGACGAGAAGACTTTTTAAAATCAGCCAATCAGAAACAACAATCGCCTGTGGCGGCCATGTTTGTTAATGGATTGGGAGGGAATGAGCAATCTTTATAGAGGACCTTCCTTAGATGATTCCTGCCAAGTTTCCGTTCATTTGACCAAACGGTTACAGAAGAGAAGAATTTTTTAAATCAGCCAATCAGAAACAAGAGTCGCCTATGGCGGCCATGTTTGTTAACGGATCGGGACGAAAAGAGCAATGAGGGCCTTCCATAGATGCTTCCTGCCAAGCTTCAGTTTATTTGGCTTAGTCGTTTTAGAGGCATATTTATCTGTAATTCAATTCATAGCTAACTGTATTTTACTAATATCTATATTTATATCCCTTTCCACAGAAAAGCAGCTTTTTTCAAAGCATACAATCATAAACATGAATTGCCTGTGGCAGCCATGTGTGTTAATGGATCGGGACGAAATGAGCATTCTTTATGGAGAACCTTCCATAGATGATTCCTACCATATTTCAGTTCATTTGGCTGAGGGGTTTCAGAGGAGAAGATTAAAATGTGAAAACTTAACGAACGACGGACGACGGACCCCAAGTGATGGCAAAGGCTCACCTTGCCTTAAGGTGAGCTAAGAAAAAGTCTTTCGTGCAACATTCTTTGAAAGTGTTTGAACTTTCTTGTGAATACAATTCAAAAGTTGAAAAAATAATAGAGATTTACACGGTTAAATAATGTTTTGCTAAATAAATAAATATTTTAATATCTGTTAATACTATTAATATGTTAATACAATGTAAAACAAGAATATATATAACATTGAATAAATCATAATACATTTCTTATATATTTACACTACAGATCGATCAGAGCCTGAATCACTCATCTGGTTAATCATGTGTTGTGTGCATTCTTGGACGAATCTGAGACAAGAATTACACATCGCCATTGGTTGTCACAGATACAAAGTTACATAGCTAATCGTTGTAGTGAAACCCCATACATAATCATTTATACAAGCTAAAAATCATCTGGACTTGTTGTTTTATTTCAAGAGATCATTATCTTTTTTCTGTAATTGACTAATCAGAAAATTGGATTGTATCTCGTTTGAGCGATCGGTTTGTAATGTGGATATTTGTATAAAGGACTTTCCATACACCATTCATGCGCTTTGTTTCTTATTGGCCTGGTAGTTTCAAAGAGAAGATTGGTTAAAGTCGGCCAATCAGAAACAGGAATTTCCTATGCCAGCAATGCTTTACACTATATCAAAACTGATGCACTTTTGTAGAATTCTTCCATACATCATTACTACAATGATTACTTAGAATTTTCTAAATGGTTTCACGAAAGATTATAAATACAAAATGTATGTGCAATGGTAACGACAGACAAAATGCGATGGACGAACGCAAAGTGATATCAATAGACCGTATAACACTGTAAGCCATGTGAATTAACAAATAGTGTAAATCAAACAAACAAACAAAGTACTTCAATGTCTGGCGTTTCTGATATCCGCTGAAATGGTCAAAACAAAAACAGCTTCATTCAGCAAATCAGGGTTGAGGATACTTATGAAGGGTAATCAGAAACCATCAATTGAAGAAGGACGGATAATACTATAATAAAAAAATGAGACAAACCGTGATCCACAAAACTTTACACAAAATAGTAAAGATTGAGCAACTCGAACCCGATTAAAAAAAATCGTGGATGATCTCTGGTGCTCAGGAAGGGTAAAGATGTCCTGCTCCTCTAATGGAAAACGTCGGGTTCGTCTTATTAAAAATTCGGTGATATAAGAAACACCAAGTCGTCTAACGATATAATCACTATATCTAGGCCAGAAAGTAAGAGTTTAAACAATTCCTTTACATACTACGAATGACACTTTTCATGAAATATAGTGACTTTTTCTATCACAGAAGGTAACTTTATCAACTCTCCATTTATGTTGTGCTTGGAACAACTCTTTTCCTAAAAAAAAACTATTATACCAATATTTTATATATCTTAAATAATAAATGTAAGAAAAGGTGTAATCAGAGGTCATATTTTAAAGATAACCATAAATGTAGCAGGTACCGATAACTATTTCGATTCTAATAGGACAATTAAGGTACAATTTCAAATCGAAGCGGTCTAGGTCATCCAGTGTTTCAGGTTGTTCCGTTAATTCACCATATTAAAATGTTACAGTAATATTTCTATTTTTCCAAAGATGTTTGAAATAACAACCGAAAAGGTGTTTCAATGCCGATGGTAAATATGTTTTGAGGTTACTACATGTTGCCATTCATGATCATTAATTCAAAAGAAATGGACAATACTGCAAATTCCACTTTGGCAATGAGACGTTATTTTTTTCATCGGTCACTTCATAATGTGCTTCACGTCACACTGACTGATAAATACCCATTACATACATAGTGTGTTTGTACAATAATTTGTTTCGATACGGTTAGTTCACGCAACAGGCACGACCTGATATAAAGCAAAAAACACAACACAGAAAACTAAAAAGAAGAGCAATAGCAGAATATTGGACATTAGTATATCCAAAAATACGCAAAAACACGATAAGATATGAACTCTCCTACAGACAACTGAAGGCAAAGACGATTCGAACATAGTTTTTATGCGGAAATTGTAACGGACATCGCAACAGGCATCTAATAACGTAAAGACACATAATAGGGCAACATAAAAAAAACTAAAACTAAAAGGATGAGCAACACGGACCGCACCAAAAACCTGGGAGTGAACTCAGATGCTGAATACAGGAGACCAGATCAGAATAAAAAAATAATTAAAGTACATGTGGTATAGTACTAGTAGTGATATCACAACACGAAACTAAGAACGTAAAGACACATAATAGGACAACGTGAACACAAAACTAAAAAGATGAGCAACTCGGACCCCACCAAAAAAACGGAGAGACGCAGGTGCTCGCGAAAGGTAATCAGTTCCTGCCTCTTATAAGACACCCGCCATGTTACTCATCAAGTAAATACATGTTGAATACCACTATGCGCAACAAATACAAATAAAATATATATGACATGAGCCCTCATACAAATAAGTGGGGGACGAACCGAACATAGTTTTCGTGTGGAAATCGTGGAGGATTTTATAACACAGAACTAAGTACGTAAATCATTATTTCAATATCAATGCATGATGTTTGTAACAAATTGCTGTAGTTCATATTTGTGCAACAAAACTGACGGGAATTGACAAATGTATATGAAGTAAAATCATTTACTATTTTAACAGACATAAAGCGAGGAAGCATGGGGTATTGAAATACAAATCTAGTTTCTGTGGTGTAAGGCACAAACCCTCCTATAGGAAGTGACCTATGCGCATGTGAGAAATCAAATATAAATAGTTGGCTTCTCAGAGAACTCCAATTTTCTCCAACGATTGACATGGCTGCACAGATATAGCTTAAATATTGTTGACAGTGCTATAGAACATGCATACTCAATAATCATAATTACCTTGAGAGGAACCCGTATTATTGGTACTATTGCTAACCAGTGTAGTCATGTCATCTGTAGTTGTCATTGCATCTACTGTGAAGAAGTGTAAGACTATTTCAATAGGTAATATATTTATGAAAAAGGCAATTATTATGCTCAAAATATATGTGACACCAAGGTATGCATAATATAATATACTACAGAAGTATAGTACGCATCCATTTAATTAAAATTTGTAGCTACAGTATATTGATTGTAGAAATACTCGATTTCGGGTTCAGACGGCAAGAGAGCGCAATACTCTATGACACGTGCATATCATGACATTGGTGACAATTGTCATAATTAATAACTTTTTTTCCAAAATGATTAAAAAAACTTTCCGGATGTTGTATTTAAAATATGAATAGTTTAAACATTCAGGGATTTTTTCTAAAGAAAATTCTAATAGAAGGGAGATAATGCAGATTGAATTAATAAATACGTAGATATCTAATTTAGTGTGCAAACACGGTCTCCATTGTTCATATTCTGATTAGTAAGAAAGTATGTAAATGAACATGAGAAACAATCCACCATTACACGAAGACATAGCTTAAAGTAAAGGAACGACTTTTAGCAAGAAATGATATGGATGTAAATGAACATGAAAGATTATCCAACATCACACAAAATCTGGGAAAGGAACAGTATTTTAATTGCTCCTCTTCATTTCACAGTCACAATAGGGTCGTGAACAATGAGCATAACGCATATCATACAATGAGTGTGAAACGGCCACTTGCATGTATGAGGTACTCATTACTTCCATAGGTAAGCTCGACATCTGGGCATCATTGTCGTACGGGTTCTATTTGGTTATGAAACTTCATTTTGCAGATGGTTGTACTGTTATCAACACGAAACCACTACGAGGGAAGTAATCGTACAAATACGGACATGCGTTGAGACTAATATCACATTACGAAGTTACCAATACGGAGAAGAACCAACTACAGTGCTACCAACTGGTAAATACTGAGAAAACTAGACAGCTTGAAGTTGGTTCATTTGTAGGACGGACTGTATTACTGTATTAAAAAGGTAGATATCTATGTTAGAGCGGACGACGCATTTCTGGAATAACTTTCATAAAGTACGCACGACGCCAAGTTATTTGAAAGTCAAATGTATATTTGTGAAAAATAAAAACAGGGATAGCAAATTTAGCATGCACGACGCATTTCTGCAATAACCTTCACGCCCTTCGTCAGGTACGATCAAAGCCAAACCATTTGAAAGACAAATGTATATTTGTCAAAAATTAAGACGTAGATATAAAGAATAAAAATGTAGATATCAAATTTAGTGCGCACGACGCGTTTCTAGGATAACATTCATGAGGTACGCTCAAATTCGAAAGATTACAAAGCCAAATGATTTAGTGTGCACAATGCGCTTCAGGAATAACCCCCATTAGGTACGTCAACGTGTGTCATCAATATATAATATATGTATATAAAAACATCTATCGATCTATTATAGTCACACTTCTATGTGGTATTCATATTACATATTCATGAAAGAGCTAGTGTTTGTGCGAAAAAAGTATCGTCCTTCTTCATTTATTGAGATTTAAATTTACATATATTCATGTTCTTGCCAGTCTGTCATTTCTGTAAATTTCTCGACAGTCCAATCATATTTGGTTCTACTTCTTTCACAATATTTACCTCCGCAATTTTGAAAGTCATGGTTGACAACATAGGTGTTTGTACCATTGCATTTTGCGTCAGCATTTCCAAGGTGTGTTTGATTATTCAGGAACACTTTAAACGTTTCAAGATCACAAGAAGAACAGTCCAACGGGTTATTTTCTAAATCCCTGTAAAAAAGTAGAAAAAAGATGACACAAATGATTACTTCCTGTCAATTTCAATGGCCAACTCTCATCCAACTATTCCCCCTTCAGGAGCACTTGATTTCACTCCCGGTTTTAAATGGGGGTTCGTGCTACTCGATCTTTAGTTTTATGTATGATGTTTTGAAAATCGTTGTTTGTCCTTTTGTCCTTTTTCATTGTTGTTGTTGTTGTCTGTCATTCCTCGAATTACGGATTCTGATTACCCCTTTGGTATCTGCAAACTCTTCTTGATCATATTAGATAAAAATTATATTTAACATTTACAAAATATCTATGATATTAATTGCACTAAAAGACGTGTTTCTAGAAAGATATGTGTTGTCTGTACAGTAGTTTTCTTTCTATTTGTTTATTTCTGTGGTTGTAATGTAATTTTTGTATAATTTACTGTAAAATCTGATATGTCGGGGATATTCTACGTTGGTCCGTTTGGCAAACTGAGTGACAACATTTAAGAAATTCTTCTATAATTTATTATTTTGCTATCATTGTCCCTTTAGCATAGGAAAATGATAACAATGGATTTGTTCAAACCGGAAGTTAAGAAAATCCAATACAACCATATATTATCAGAATAAGGAGAAAAAGAACCATCAAATGAGTTGTTTTTCCGGTCCGAAAGTAGTATTGCTAAGAAACTGGAAGTGTGGCAGTCATATATTTCTGGAATCGGGAGAACATTAGCTATCATATAACGCAACGATTACACTGAAGATGATATTATAAAAATGATGGAATTTTTAAAGCTATTCAGTTGCTTATTTCTATGCTAAAATGAATAATTTAAAACAACATTTATATCGGATGGTCTTGCTAGAGAATAATGTTACAAGCAGATTAAGTTATTTATATTTAGTGGAGAAAACGCTTAAATTACTTTGATGGACTTTTTATTCGACACCATATTCGTCGTGTTTGGTGGCATGATGTTACAACAGACTACATACAACAGGAACAAACAAACTATGCTCTACTACTTGTTGTTTATTGCAATCTTTTTTATTTCCTCATCTATGACTTTTCAACTAACCTAACACGAAACGATGGTTTTCGCATTTTCGCAGCTTAACAACGTTAAATAATTTCATTTTGCTGTTTCGTGCTTTCGCTTTCATGTTTCCCCTTTTATTTTTGGCGCTTTAGTTTTACATAGATTAAATGTGCAAACCTAAAAACACGTAATAATCGCATCAGGCTTCCAAAGTAAACTTAATTTGCAGAAGAAAAGAGCTAATGTACTTTCAATCCTCCTGGCTAGCCACTGACGTCCATCTCATACAAATATATGAATAATTCGGACACAATGGCATCACATCAAGTGTCCATTAGAATACTAAGTCTCTATTGAAAACACGACCACCAAGCCCAATAAATATGTTGTCGATAAATATTCCAGCATACTGACGAGTACAAATAAGTTCGGTAGGTTCGACCCCCTTTCTTCAGTATCAGCTGTTTGATTAGATACGATAACGTAACCCGCTGGGAGCAAAAAGGGGGTCGAACCTACCGAACTTGAAGAAAGCACATGGAGAATCAAAATAAAATACATAAGCCTAGAACTCTATCATGTTAATACCAATATTTTCGTGATTATTTTTTTTAATCGAGATGTTTGATTTGCATGCAGTATCTATTTTTGCCACAGGCACAAGTGAATCAGACACTACCACCCCCCCTTTTTTGGCAAGTTGTGGAACACAATTTATAAAGAAATAATCAATATAATGACAATAATGATGAAAACCATTAAAAAACGTTCAAATCTTTATACAAAAAATATTTTGATGAGTTGGGGTCCTGTTTATTTTTAGAATTTATATTTATTTTCTTTACAAGTAACATACAATCTCCATAGCACCTTGGCTTGGAAAGGCAAATTGTCCATTCTGACAACTTGTGTAGGACCAATTCTCAATGCATACTAATAATCGACAAGCGAAAAGTATGTACATGTAAGTAAGCCTATTCTATTTTACCGCAAATTATTTGTACTCGTCAGTATGCTGGAATATTTATCGACAACATATTTATTGGGCTTGGTGGTCGTGTTTTCAATAGAGACTTAGTATTCTAATGGACACTTGATGTGATGCCACTGTGGCCGAATTATTCATATATTTGTATGAGACGGACGTCAGTGGCTAGCCAGGAGGATTGAGAGTGCATAAGCTCTTTTCCTCTTCAAATTAAGATTACTTTGGAAGCCTGATGCGATTACTACGTGTTTTTAGGTTTGCACATTTAATCTATGCAAAACTAAAGCGCCAAAAATAAAAGCGGAAACATGAAAGCGGAAGCACGAAACAGCAAAATGCAATTATTTAGCGTTGTTAAGCTGCGAAAATGCGAAGACCATCGTCTCGTGTTAGGTTAGCTGAAAAGTCATAGATGAGGAAAGAACAAAGATTGTAATAAACAACAAGTAGTAGAGCATAGTTTGTTTGCTCCTGTTGTATGTAGTCTGTTGTAACATCATGTCACCAAACACGACGAATATGATGTCGATTAAAAAGTCCATCAAACTAATTTAGGCTTTTTCTCCACTAAATATAAATAACTTAATCTGCTTGTAACATTATTTTCAAGCAAGACCATCCGATGTAAATGTTGTTTTAAATTATTTATCTTAGCATAGAAATAAGCAACTGAATAGCTTAAAAAATTCCATCATTTATATAATGTCATCTTCAAGTGTAATCGTTGCGTGAATTTGTGTGATTTTTGTTGAACAAAATAATTTAAGATTTCTTTCCATGAAATATGAATAGATTTATATTCTTCTAACATTATTTTCCAACAAAGCCATCCGATGTAAATGTTGTTTTAAGATTATTTATTTTAGCATATACATAATTAACTGAATATTTTTATTTTTCCAGGTATTTGTACAACAAACAAATTACTAATATCAGTCCTCAAACCTTTGAAGGTCTATCGGCATTAACACGTTTGTAAGTGGTTTAACCTTCTACAATATATACTAGATTAAAGGCTTATAAAACCTCCAATGACAAATTTGGCGGCAATTCCCTCTGGAATACCCGAGACATTACAGAGATTGTAAGACGAAGGATTTTTTGATTTTATATTGGAAATATTCGAGTTATTCGGAACAAGTAATGTTGGGAACTGATGGCAACAAATCTAAGTTTCGAAATATCTAAAGAAACGAATTATCGAAGATATTCAACCAACTGTAGATGCAAATACAGAAAATACGATATTACATACTAACCAGAGCTTTTTTTAAAGGATATGCATTTGTGCATTTAAGATTTAACGTTTTTCAAATCACATTTCAACAGTTGCACAGCAACTAAATATTTGTCTCTTATATTGTAAGAAACATGACCACATAAGTAAGCCTATGCTATTTTACCGTAAATTATTAGTACTCGTCAGTATGCTGGAATATTTATCGACAACATATTTATTGGGCTTGATCTTCGTGTTTTCAATAGAGACTTAGTATTCTAATGGACACTTGATGTGATGCCATTGTGGCCGAATTATTCATATATTTGTATGAGACGGACGTCAGTGGCTAGCCAGGAGGATTGAAAGTACATTAGCTCTTTTCTTCTTCAAATTAAGTTTACTTTGGAAGCCTGATGCGATTACTACGTGTTTTTAGGTTTGCACATTTAATCTATGTAAAACTAAAGCGCCAAAAATAAAAGGGGAAACATGAAAGCGAAAGAACGAAACAGCAAAATGAAATTATTTAACGTTGTTAAGCTGCGAAAATGCGAAAACCATCGTTTCGTGTTAGGTTAGCTGAAAAGTCATAGATGAGGAAAGAAAAAAGATTGTTATAAACAACAAGTAGTAGAGCATTGTTTGTTTGCTCCTGTTGTATGTAGTCTGTTGTAACATCATGCCACCAAACACGACGAATATGGTGTCGAATAAAAAGTCCATCAAAGTAATTTAAGCCTTTTCTCCACTAAATATAAATAACTTAATCTGCTTGTAACATTATTCTCAAGCCAGACCATCCGATGTAGATGTTGTTTTAAATTATTCATTTTAGCATAGAAATAAGCAACTGAATAGCTTTAAAAATTCAATCATTTTTATAATGTCATCTTCAGTGTAATCGTTGCGTGAATTTGTGTAATTTTTGTTGAACAGAATAATTTAAGATTTCTTTTCATGACATATACATAGTTTAATCTTATTCTAACATTATTTTAGAACAAAGTCATACGATGTAAATGTTGTTTAAGATGATTTATTTTAGCATATACATAATTAACTGAATATTTTTATTTTTCCAGGTATTTGTACAACAACAAAATTACCAATATCAGTCCTCAAACCTTTGAAGGTCTATCGGCATTAACATCTTTGTAAGCGGTTTAAATTTCTACAATATATATTAGCTTAAAGGCTTTTAAAACTTCCAATGACAAATTTGGCAGCAATTCCCTCTGGAATACCTGAGAAATCAGAGAGATTGTAAGACGAAGGATTTGTTGATTTTATATTGGAAATATTCGAGTTATCCGGAATAAGTAATGTTGGCAACTGATGTCAACAAATTTTATTTTCGAAATATCCAAAGAAACAAATTAACGGAGTTGAAAAAAAACTATATTCAACCGACTGTACATCCAAATAAAGAAAATAGTATATTACATACTAACCATAATCTTTAATAAATGGATGTGCGTTTGTACATTTAAGATATAGCGTCTTTAAAATCACATTTCAACAGTTGCACAGCAACTAAATAGTTGTCTCTAATATTTTAAGAAACATGACCATCTAAGTAAGCCTATGTTATTTTACCCCAAAGTAGTTGTACTCGTCAGTATGCTGGAATATTTATCAACACCATATTTATTGTGTTTGGTGATCGTGCTTTCAATAGAGACTTAGTATTCCAATAGACACTTGATGTGATGCCATTGTGTCCGAATTATTCATATATTTGTATGAGGCGGACATCAGTGGCTAGCCAGCAGGAAAGAGAGTACATTAGCTGTTTCCTTCGTAAAATTAAGTTTCTCTTGGCAGCCGGATACGATTACTATGTGTTTTTGGGTTTGCACATTTAATCTATGCAAAACTAAAGTACAAACAATAAAAGTGAAAACATGAAAACGAAAGCACGAAACAGCAAAATGAAATTATTTAATGTTGTTAAGCTGCGAAAATGCGAAAAACATCGTTTCGTGTTAGGTTACTTTTATTATAAATATGCTGATAAGTCACAGACGAGGAAAGAACACAGATTGTTATAAACAACAAGTAGTAGAGCATAGTTTGTTTGTTCTTGTTGTATGTATTCTGTTGTAACATCATGTCACCAACCACGACGAATATGGTGTCGATTAAAAGATCTATCAAAGTAATTTAAACTTTTTCTCCACTAAATATAAATAACTTAATCTGCTTGTAACATTAGTTTCAAGCAAAACCATCCGATGTAAATGTTGTTTTAAATTATTTATTTTAGCATAGAAATAAGCAACTGAATAGCTTTAAAAATTCCATCATTTTTATAATATCATCTTCAGTGTAATCGTTGCGTTATATGATAGCTGATGTTCTCCCGATTCCAGAAATATATGACGGCCACACTTCCAGTTTCTTAGCAATACTACTTTCGGACCGGAAAAACAACTCATTTGATGGTTCTTTTTCTCCTTATTCTGATAATATATGGTTGTATTGGATTTTCTCAACTTCCGGTTTGAACAAATCCATTGTTATCATTTTCCTATGCTAAAGGGACAAAGATAGCAAAATAATAAATTATAGAAGAATTTCTTAAATGTTGTCACTCAGTTTGCCAAACGGACCAACGTAGAATATCCCCGACATATCAGATTTTACAGTAAATTATACAAAAATTACATTACAACCACAGAAATGAACAAATAGAAAAAAAACTACTGTACAGACAACACATATCTTTCTAGAAACACGTCTTTTAGTGCAATTAATATCATAGATATTTTGTAAATGTTAAATATAATTTTTATCTAATATGATCAAGAAGAGTTTGCAGATACCAAAGGGGTAATCAGAATCCGTAATTCGAGGAATGACAGACAACAACAACAACAATGAAAAAGGACAAAAGGACAAACAACGATTTTCAAAACATCATACATAAAACTAAAGATCGAGTAGCACGAACCCCATTTAAAACCGGGAGTGAAATCAAGTGCTCCTGAAGGGGGAATAGTTGGACGAGAGTTGGCCATTGAAATTGACAGGAAGTAATCATTTGTGTCATCTTTTTTCTACTTTTTTACAGGGATTTAGAAAATAACCCGTTGGACTGTTCTTCTTGTGATCTTGAAACGTTTAAAGTGTTCCTGAATAATCAAACACACCTTGGAAATGCTGACGCAAAATGCAATGGTACAAACACCTATGTTGTCAACCATGACTTTCAAAATTGCGGAGGTAAATATTGTGAAAGAAGTAGAACCAAATATGATTGGACTGTCGAGAAATTTACAGAAATGACAGACTGGCAAGAACATGAATATATGTAAATTTAAATCTCAATAAATGAAGAAGGACGATACTTTTTTCGCACAAACACTAGCTCTTTCATGAATATGTAATATAAATACCACATAGAAGTGTGACTATAATAGATCGATAGATGTTTTTATATACATATATTATATATTGATGACACACGTTGACTTACCTAATGGGGGTTATTCCTGAAGCGCATTGTGCACACTAAATCATTTGGCTTTGTAATCTTTCGAATTTGAGCGTACCTCATGAATGTTATCCTAGAAACGCGTCGTGCGCACTAAATTTGATATCTACATTTTTATTTTTTATATCTACGTCTTAATTTTTGACAAATATACATTTGTCTTTCAAATGGTTTGGCTTTGATCGTACCTGACGAAGGGCGTGAAGGTTATTGCAGAAATGCGTCGTACATGCTAAATTTGCTATCCCTGTTTTTATTTTTCACAAATATACATTTGACTTTCAAATAACTTGGCGTCGTGCGTACTTTATGAAAGTTATTCCAGAAATGCGTCGTCCGCTCTAACATAGATATCTACCTTTTTAATACAGTAATACAGTCCATCCTACAAATGAACCAACTTCAAGCTGTCTAGTTTTCTCAGTATTTACCAGTTGGTAGCACTGTAGTTGGTTCTTCTCCGTATTGGTAACTTCGTAATGTGATATTAGTCTCAACGCATGTCCGTATTTGTACGATTACTTCCCTCGTAGTGGTTTCGTGTTGATAACAGTACAACCATCTGCAAAATGAAGTTTCATAACCAAATAGAACCCGTACGACAATGATGCCCAGATGTCGAGCTTACCTATGGAAGTAATGAGTACCTCATACATGCAAGTGGCCGTTTCACACTCATTGTATGATATGCGTTATGCTCATTGTTCACGACCCTATTGTGACTGTGAAATGAAGAGGAGCAATTAAAATACTGTTCCTTTCCCAGATTTTGTGTGATGTTGGATAATCTTTCATGTTCATTTACATCCATATCATTTCTTGCTAAAAGTCGTTCCTTTACTTTAAGCTATGTCTTCGTGTAATGGTGGATTGTCTCTCATGTTCATTTGCATACTTTCTAACTAATTAGAATATGAACAATGGAGACCGTGTTTGCACACTAAATTAGATTTCTACGTTTTTATTAATTCAATCTGCATTATCTCCCTTCTATTATAATTTTCTTTGGAAAAAATCCCTGAATGTTTAAACTATTCATATTTTAAATACAATATCCGGAAAGTTTTTTTAATCATTTTGGAAAAAAGTTATTAATTATGACAATTGTCACCAATGTCATGATAGGCACGTGTCATAGAGTATTACTCTCTCTTGCCGTCTGAACCCGAAATCGATTATTTCTACGACCAATATACTGTAGCTACACATTTTAATTAAATGGATGCGTACTATATTTCTGTATTATATTATATTATGCATACCTTGGTGTCACATATTTTGAGCATAATAATTGCCTTTTTCATAACTATATTACCTATTGAAATAGTTTTGCACTTCTTCACAATAGATGCAATGACAACTACAGATGACATGACAACTACAGATGCAATGACAACCACAGATGCAATGACAATTACAGATGACATGACTACACTTGTTAGCAACAGTACCAATAATACAGGTTCCTCTCAAGGTAATTATGATTATTGAGTATGTATGGTCTACAGCACTGTCAACAATATTCAAGCTATATCTTTGCGGCCATGTCTATCGTTGGAGAAAATTGCAGAAAATTGGAGTTCCCTGAAAAACCAGCTATTTATATTTGATTTGTTACATGCACATAGGTCACTTCCTATCGGAGGGTTTGTGCCTTACCCCACAGAAACTAGATTTGTATTTCTATACCCCAGGCTTTATGTCTGTTAAAATAGTAAATGATTTTACTTCATATACATTTGTCAATTCCCGTCAGTTTTGTTGCACAAATATGAACTACAAGAATTTGCTACAAACATCATGCATTGATATTGAAATAATGATTTACGTACTTAGTTCCGTGTTATTAAATCCTCCACGATTTCCACACGAAAACTATGTTCGATTCGTCCCCCACTTATTTGTAGGAGAGTTCATGTCATCTATATTCTATTTGTATGTGTTGCGCATAGTGGTATTCAACATGTATTTACTTGATGAGTAACATGTCGGGTGTCTTATAAGAGGCAGGAACTGATTACCTTTCGCGATCACCTGCGTCTCCCCCTTTTTATGGTGGGGTCGTGTTGCTCATCTTTTTAGTTTTGTGTTCACGTTGTCCTATTATGTATCTTTACGTTCTTAGTTTCGTGTTGTGATATCACTGCTATGCCACATGTACTTTAATTATTTTTTAATCTGACCTGGTCCCCTGTATTCAGCATATGAGTCCACTCCCGGGTTTTTGGTGGGGTCCGTGTTGCTCATCCTTTTAGTTTTAGTTTTTTCTTATGTTGTCCTATTATGTGTCTTTACGTTCTTAGTTGCGTGTTGCGATGTCCGTTACAATTTCCGCATAAAAACGATGTTCGCTTCGTCTTTATCTTCAGTTGTCTGCATGAGAGTTCATATCTTATCGTGTTTTTGTGTATTTTTGGATATACTAATGTCCAATATTCTGCTGTTGCTCTTCTTTTTAGTTTTCTGTGTTGTGTTTTTTGCTTTATATCAGGTCGTGCTTGTTGCGTGAACTAACCGTATCTGAAACAAATTATTGTACAAGCACACTATGTATGTAATGGGTATTTATCAGTCAGTGTGACGTGAAGCACATTATCACCTGACCGATGAAAAAAAATAACGTCCGATTTGAAAGTCTCAACATACATTATCACTAATATCGCATCTCGGTCTACCGGAATCGATACGATATTAGTGATTATTATGTGTCTTGATCTTCAAGGCGGACTGTCGTCTTTATATACTGCTTTGTTTATATTAACCAGTCTATGCATAATATTTTAATTCGAGTATTAGATTTATTCATACTTACGTAATATATGCTTTCGAAATAGAAAACAACGGGATTACAATTATTATAATTATTTAGTCAAAAGTTTATACGACCATTCCTTATGAGTTGGTAAGTAATTGTTGTTTAACGCCAACTCAGCAATTATTCAACTATATCATGGTGAGAGTAAATTAATTTTCAATGTGATGATTGAGGAGGTCCTTTGTATTAGACCAACACTTTTAGTTGGATTTTTATAGTGCTATCTCACTGAAACAACAGCAGCAGACAGACATATCTCCCCTCTCGGACTCAATATCCTGATTCCGAGCCAACGAGTCATTGCTTTTTTCTCCTTAGTGTTGCGTGCTTGGTGGAGAAGCAACAAATACCAATTTTATAGTCTTTGGTTTGATCCGACCGAGGCTCGAACCCATGATCTACAGCACTTGAGACGAGCACGCTAACGATTACAACACCGATGTGGTCCCATTGCTTATGATGTATAATTATTATAGTTATTTAGTTATTTGTTGATACGTTCATTGCTTATGATATATATTTGTAGATTCGCCATCGATAACCACAGAAAATTTAGTATTAATCGTAGTAGGTAGTGTCGGTGCTTTAGCTCTTGTTACCGGGATATGTGTTTGTGTAGCTTATGCTTACTCTCGTCAAAACAGGTGAGTCTGCTATTTATAGTATAGCTACACTTGAATTCCGAATATCGTAGGTAAATTACGAGCTACTGAACATCGCAGTTATTCATGAAAAATATTGACTGTTACAAGACTATTGACCATTTTAATAGAAAACTATCATTTGTAAATATCAATGAACAGATTATTTAACACCAATATTAACCTATCATCCTGCTCTTTGGTTTATTTGCTCCCCAAGACTTAAATCATTGGTATTTCCTATCTTTTCACTATGAGCGTACCTGATCATTTCGGAAAGGGGTTCGTTCCCCATGCTATCATCCTTCCAGTAATCAGTACTTCGGCACTGACATGTTTTAATATATATATATATGTTTGAAATTTCCAGTTCCTAATCTATGTGATTAATTAAAACCAAGGTCTATATCCATTAGACATCAGTCACCTTAGCTGATTTTGGCTATCATGTGTAGGCCATTTGGCTTACTTGATCCCAAAGAATTTTCACTTATTCGGCATTCCAATATGTTGATTATGAATGTACCGATGCAGGTCATTCCAGAAACACGCCGTGCCAACTAAGTTAGACGTCTACGTTTTTGTTATTATCACTGGGTTGATACCTCTGCTGGGAGATTATTATCATCATCCGCACAGTAGATTTTACTGCGACGATAGGCGAAGTTCCACTCTACATACAACTACTTAAACACAACAGGCGAACGGTGTTTTGTTATACGACTGACATCAATAGGAAGCATTTCGGACCACCTAAGAATAAACAATAATGCTCAACAATTTCACCAATATCAACAAACTGACAACCAACTCGCATCTCAACCAATAGCGATTGAATAGACACAGACCGTGAAATATTGTGTTGGAAATCCAGATCCTGCCTTGGGATAGGCATGGCAATATGGCGGGGTTAAATCAGTTAATGGGATCCTAACCCTCCTCATATATTGATAACTGGATCTACACTAACAATACAAATATAAGCCGACAATACAAAACCTATGCAGATTTGCATCAACTCAAAAAGACGCTTACTATGAAACAAAATGAATTACAACATGAACGCGGACATTTACAGTAGCAGGGTCACCGAATGCTCGTAGCTAACTCCCTACTAGCTTAGAAGTTAAAATAGATTTTAATATGATATCCTTCAAACGCTTTGAGTCCGAACCCGTGGTAAAAAGAGTATTTATCTATGACCTATTATGTCATAGACGTGGTCTGTTCTTAGAAATCGGCTGTTCCATGACACTCCTTTGTAAAAGATGCCCAGTGATGCAATACAGAAAATATAGAACTATGCGTGGATGTGGAAATCGGCTAAGGGGATATAGAAAACAGACAAGTAATATAAATACGCATCCCCTGTGAAGATCCCGAATAACACATAATATTCTTGCATATTACTGGGTCTAAATCATAGAAATTAAAATTCCGCGAAATGTTGCTGACGACTTTGGCACATAAACATGACGTCATATGAAGACTTCCAGTTTGGAACGCAAAGATCAAGCGTATTTTGGCTTCGTGTATGCCTCATTGCCAAAGTGGAATTTGCAGTATTGTCCATTTCTTTTGAATTAATGATCATGAATGGCAACATGTAGTAACCTCAAAACATATTTATCATCGGCATTGAAACACCTTTTCGGTTGTCATTTCAAACATCTTTGGAAAAATAGAAATATTACTGTAACATTTTAATATGGTGAATTAACGGAACAACCTAAAACACTGGATGACCTAGACCGCTTCGATTTGAAATTGTACCTTAATTGTCCTATTAGAATCGAAATAGTTATCGGTACCTGCTACATCTATAGTTATCTTTAAAATATGACCTCTGATTACACCTTTTCTTACATTTATTATTTAAGAAATACAAAATATTGGTATAATACTTTTTTTTAGGAAAAGAGTTGTTCCAAGCACAACATAAATGGAGAGTTGATAAAGTTACCTTCTGTGATAGAAAAAGTCACTATATTTCATGAAAAGTGTCATTCGTAGTATATAAAGGAATTGTTTAAACTCTTACTTTCTGGCCTAGATATAGTGATCATATCGTTAGACAACTTGGTGTTTCCTATATCACCGAATTTTTAATAAGACGAACCCGACGTTTATCCATTAGAAGAGCAGGACATACTTACCCTTCCTGAGTACCAGAGATCATCCACGATTTTTTTTTATCGGGTTCGTGTTGCTCAATCTTTATTTTTTTGTGTAAAGTTTTGTGGATCACGGTTTGTCTCATTTTTTTATTATAGTATTATACGTCCTTCTTCAATTGATGATTTCTCATTACCCTTCATAGGTATCGTCAACCTTCATTTGCTGAATGAAGCTGTTTTTGTTTTGACCATTTCAGCGGATATCAGAAAGGCCAGACATTGAAGTACTTTGTTTGTTTCTCACTATTTGTTAATTCACATGGTTTACAGTGTTATACGGTCTATTGATATCACTTTGCGTCCGTCCATCGTCTTTTGTCTGTCGTTACTATTGCACATATGTATGATCTTTCGTGAAACCATTTAGAAAATTCTAAGTAATCATTGTAGTAATGATGTATGGAAGACTTTCTACAAAAGTGCATCAGTTTTCATATAGTGTAAAGCATTGCTGGCATAGGAAATTCCGACTTTAACCAATCTTCTCTCTGAAACTACCAGGCCAAAAAGAAACAAACCGCATGAATGGTGTATGGAAAGTCCTTTATACAAATATCCACATTACAAACCGATCGCTCAAACGAGATACAATCCAATTTTCTGATTAGTCAATTACAGAAAAAAGATAATGTTCTCTTAAAATAAAACAACAAGTCCAGATGATTTTTAGCTTAGTATAAATGATTATGTATGGGGTTTCACTACAACGATTAGCTATGTAATTTTGTGACTACCAATGGCGATGTGCAATTCTTGTCTCAGATTCGTCCAAGAATGCACACAACACATGACTAACCAGATGAGCGATTGTAATTTATTCAATGTTATATATATTCTTGTTTTACATTTTATTAACATATTCATAGTATTAACAGATTTTAAAATATTTATTTATTTAGCAAAACATTATTTAACCGTGTAAATCTCCATTTCTTTTTAAATTTTGACCTTTATTCACAAGAAAGTTCAAACACTTTCAAAGAATATTGCACGGAAGAATTTTTTAGCTCACCTTGCCAAAGGCAATGTGAACTTTTGCCATCACTTGGCGTCCGTCGTCCGTCGTCCGTTAACTTTTCATATTTTAATCTTCTCCTCTGAAACCCCTCAGCAAAATGAACTGCAACTTGGTAGGAAGCATCTATGGAAGGTCCTCTATAAATATTGCTCATTTCGTGCCGATCCATAAACACACATGGCTGCCACATGTAATTCATGTTTATGATTGCATGCTTTAAAAAAACTGTTTTTCTGTGGAAAGGGAGATAACTCTAATTTAAATATAGATATTAGTAAAATACAGTTAGCTATGAATTGAATTACAGATACATATGCCTCTAAAACTTCTCAGCCAAATGAACTGAAACTTGGTAGGAAGCATCTATGGAAGGCCCTCATTGCTCTTTTCGTCCCAATCCTTTAACAAACATGGCCGCCACAGGCGATTCTTGTTTCTGATTGGCAGATTTTAAAAATTCTTCTCTTCTGAAACTGTTTGGCCAAATGTACCGAAACTTGGAAGGAAATATCTATGGACAGTCCTCTGTTGCGATTGCTTTTGTCGTTCTGATCTGTAAACAAACATGGCCGCCACAGGCAATTCTTTTTTCTGATTGGCCTATTTTTAAAAATCTTCTCCTCTGAAACGGCTAGGCCAAATGTACCGAACCATTGTAGGATGCATCTATGGGAGGTCCTCTATAACGATTACTCATTTCGTCCCGATCCATTAACAAACATGGCGCCACAGGCAATTCTTGTTTCTGATTTGTCGATTTCTAAAAATCTTCTCTGAAACCGCTTGGCCAAATGAACCGAAACTTGGTAGGATGCATCTATGGAGGTCCTCTATCAAGATTACTCATTTCGTCCCTATCAATTAATAAATATGGCTTCCACATGCAAGTCTTGTTTCTTATTGGTCAATTTCTAAACAGCTTTTCCTCTGAACCCGCTTAGCCAAATGATATGAAACATGGTAAAAAGCATCTATGGAAGATCCTCTATAGAGATTACTCATTTCGTTTTGATCCATTTACAAACATGGATGCCACAGGAAATTCCTGTTTTAGATTGATCAATTTCTAAAAAATCTTCTTTTCTAAAACTGCTTTGCCAAAATGAACCGATATTTGGTGGGAAGCACCCATGGAAGGTTCTGTATTAAATATCCTCAAAGCAGAATGAAAGGTGAGCGACACAAGCTCAGCCCACTGAGCCTCTAATTTAAATAGTTATAAATATCAAGAAATAGCACACATATATTTACAGGACAACCTCTTTGGTGTAGTGGATATCGTATTCACTTCGAATGAGGGCTACCATAGGTTCGATATATAGATGGTTTATAATTATAAGGTTTTGTTCAATTGTTATATTTATTATCCATAGCTGTAACGCTGGTTTCAAATATTACATTTATTGTAATATTTTGTTTTTTATCTATAATTGTTACGCTGGTTTCAATTATCATATTTATTGTGATATATTTTATCTATAACTGTAACGCTAGTTTCAATTAGTATATTTATTGTAATGTCTTTTATCAATAACTGTAACGCTTGTTTCACTCATTATATATTTATTTTTTTTAATTATCTATAACTTTAACGCTTGTTTCAATTATTACATTTGTTTAAGAAAAAATGTATCTATTACTTTAACGTTTGCTTCAATTATTATATTTATTTTAATATATTTTGTATCAATAACTGTAACGCTTGTTTCAATTATTATATTTATTTTAATATTTTTTATCTATAACCTTGACGTTTGTTTCAATTAATATATTTGCTGTGCTATTTGTTATCTATAACTGTAACGTTGGTTTCAATTATTATATTCATTGTAATATTTGTTTATCTATAACTGTAACGTTTGTTTCAATTATTAAATATATTGTAATATTTTTAAGAAGACATGCATGACGGTTTCCACTAAAGGAACAGAAACTCTTTACCCTTCTGGAGTACCATAGATCTCCCATATCTTTCAGTGGGTTCATGTTCCTCATTTTTGTGTAGTGTTTTGTGGATCATTGCTTGTCGTTTTCTTCTTTTCTTCAGCAATTTTTTTAAATAGTTATGAATATCAAGAAATAGCACACATATATTTACAAGACAACCTCTTTGGGGTAGTGGATATCGCATTCACTTCGAATGAGTGCTACTATAGGTTCAATCACTGTCGGATCAAATCACTGACTAGGGGATTGGTATTTCCTGCGATCTATCTATCGATCGGTTTACATGCACACAGGTGTGAACGTTGATACTTCTCAGCAGTGAAAAAAGATTTTAGCTACAGCTATGTTATTCTACTGTTGCAATTTCAGTTGAGGTCTGAGAAATAATAATCACAGCCCTTACTTGCTTCAGTTTGTGACTGTCAATATCCTTTTGTGCTACATTTTCATTCCTTAGCTATATATTATGACAAAATTTTCGTCCCAACTTGGGACTTTATCAATGTCTAATTGTCTATTACGTCTGAAAATTAAACCAAACTGTGTTAGAATTAGATCTTTGAGCTGTCAAATTTTTGTTCTTCCCTCGACGGGATTTGAACTCACACCATTGATACACTGCAGCACCATTCGCTTAGCCTTACGTCCAGCGCCCTAGACCACTCGACCACATCCGCTCCCTATATATTAGTTGGACCTTTGAGAAAATTGGTAGATGCATCTTTCTTCTTATGAGTAATTACAATTTGTGTCGTATTAGATCAAAGCACAGTAATATTTCAAAAAAGGGGGGTGCATATCAAAATTCACAGGTATGCAAAACTACATTAGTCAAGGTAGACAGAAAAAAATATTTGACATTGGATAGAAGTAAATTAGGCACTGATGAATATAAAACAGCACATCAGATCAGACAGGTGTAAAACTATTTAATAAATTTGGGCAGGGTAACCGCAGATGTGTCGCACAATATTGTCTTTGAATTAATCGCCATTAACTTCTCCCATAAGTCTCCCCACTTCTCTCTACACAACATAGCATAAACAATGGACGTATATACAAATAACTATACTAATTATACATCACAAGCAATGGGGCCGCATCGATGGTTTAATGGTTAGCGTGTGGTAGGTCATGGGTTCGAGCCTCTGTCGGGTCAAACCAAAGACTTGTTTCAGTGAGCTAGCACTATAAAAAGTCAACTCAGCGTGTTCGACTAGTACAAAGCGGCCCCATTATCATCTCATTGAAAGTTAACTTGTTCTCGCCATGATATATCTGAAAAATTGCTCCATTGGCTTTTAGAAAACAATCACTGACTGACTCACTCATTCAATGAATCGCCATTAACTACTCCCGTAAGTCTCCCCACTTCTCGCTGTTGACTTCCGCTTCTCCTTGTGAACTATATGACAGAGAAGTGACTTCTTCCTCTAAATTAAAAGTAGTGAGATTCCTGAAATGCTTATCTGACGCTATGTGCCAATGTCATGAAAAGTATTTCTCAGCATTTTAGATTTGTTTCTCTCACTTTTTAGACCCTTAGTACTGTTGCTTTATAACAATGAATTGTATGAGGTTCAATACATGATTTCATGTAAAATCATTGCCTTTATAGCTATCACTTCGAAAGTTGTACGATCGCCACCCATGACTTGGTTGACCGTTGTGGAATATCTGTGTCACAAATGACCAAGGATATGTTCCATTTGTCGTAAACACTTCACGGTCTTTCATGACTTATCACCAGGTTTGTAACTAGATTAACACGACGAGTGCCACTAGTGGAGCAGGAGCTGCTTACCCTTCCGGAGCACCTCAGTTCACTCCCAGATTTAGTGGGGTTCGTGTTACTCGATCTTTAGTTGTATGTGTATGTTTTGTAGATCGTTGTTTGTCCTTTTGTGTTTTGCATATTGTGTTCTCTGTCCTTCTTCGAATTACGGATTCTGATTACCCCTTCGGTATCTTCAAATTCTTCTTAATAAAGATCGATTTGTAAATACTGTGAAACCTGTCTAAGCTAAATCTTGAAATAAAGTCCAACTATGTGGAATCTCTGTTAATTTAGCCTGATCACCTGCCTATTTGAGCACAAACATCAGTCCAAAAGAGGTTCAGTTTAGCCAGGTGTCAGTAAACACTGTGTAAAAGACACTAAAAGTATTACCTCCCTTGTTATTTATGGTACTAAATGATTATTTTGTATGTTATGTAAAATCAGCAACAATTTTGTTTAAGGTAAAAGATGTATCGTTTTGTTATATTTGAGTACAAGTTGACATAATATATATATATATATATACGTCTGAAAATTAAACCAAACAGTGTTAGAATTAGATTTTAGAGCTGTCAAATTTTTGTTCTTCCCTCGACGGGATTTGAACCCACACCATTGATACACTGCAGCACCATTCGCTTAGCCTTACGTCCAGCGCCCTAGATCACTAGACCACTCGACCACACCCACTCCCTATATATATATATATGTACATATTGTGTTTGATTAACTAGTCCTAGTATAATGGTTAGTGTGCTCGCCTTAAGTCATACAAATTTGTAATTTATAAGAAACCATTCAATGGTCATTCATGTACAGTTAGGAGATAACTGTATTATATTTGAAAATTTCACGGCATCAAGATACCAAAGGAGTAATCAGAAGCGATAAATGGAAGGACAAGCGATACAATGGGCCATGGACAAAATCCAAAAGGACAAACAATGATCTACAAAGCACTACACAGAAGACTAGAAATCGAGCAAAGCGAACCCCTCTAAATCATTGGTGGACTCAGGTGATACAGTCATGAAATAGATTGGCTTGTATCGGATCACAATTTCAAACCTTAAGAATAGTATTCTAGGGATTGGAATATGTATTCCACAGGTGTTGGAAAAAACAAAATGATAGATAAGAAGAGTTTGAATATACCAAAGGGGTAATCAGAATTCGTATATGAAAGACAAACAGACAACACAATCGCCAAAAGGAAAAATACAAAAGGACAAACAACGATCTACAAAGCATACACATGAAACAAAAGATCGAGTAACACGAACCCCACTAAAAACTGAGGATGAACTCAGGTGCTCCGGAAGGGTAAACAGTTCCAGCTCTAGAAACATAACCAGCCTGTTTGAAGAATTATATCAATCAATTATGATGGTAAAATATAATATAAAGATCAACATCGGAATTGCTCCTTAACTTCGTTGTTTCAATGATATCTCCGTTATACAACGGCCGTTGGTTTTATTGGTTGATAAAACAGGGGTACCAGACAAAAACCACTTATCACCTTATGCATCGAACAAACTCTATCACATAAATAAAATTAGAGAAATCGACTGGTCAATCAAGCATGGACAATCCAGAGACACGGACAATGTTGGGCACAGGACACAGAACAAATACAAAGAACAACAATAACCAGCGCAGGAAAGAAAAATACAGAGAGTCGATACACAGAACTCACAAAAAAAACAGATGTGAACCCAGGTACTCGAGAATGGTAAGCAGTTCCTGCTTCTTGTTAGACACCCGCCATGTTACTCATGGACAAGCGTCTGATTATTATGCTTATGCTTGAATGATGCAAGGTAGTTTATTTTCATTGATAACACCTCGCAACCTATGTCATACACTGAACAGATGCAAGGTAGCTTACTTTCATGGAAAACTGCATGACACCTATGCCATGCAATGAATGAATGTCGGGTAACTAATTTTCATGACAAGTTTCTGATGCTTATGTTTATGCTTGAATGATGCAAGGTAGTTTATTTTCATTGATAGCACTTTGCAACCTATGGCATACACTGAACAGATGCAATGTAGCTTATTTTCATGGAAAACTTCATGACACCTATGCCCATGCAATGAAGGAATGTCGGGTAGCTAATTTTCACGACAAGCTTCTCATGCTTATCCTTATGTTTCAATGATGAGTTCAAGGTAGTTTATTTTCATGGATAACACTTTGAAACCTATGTCGTACACTGAAGAGATGCAAGGTAGCTTATTTTCATGGAAAACTTCATGACCTCTATTCCATTCAATGATGTCAGGTAGCTAATTTTCATGACAAGCTTCTGATGCTTATGTTTATTCTTGAATGATGAAAGGTAGTTTATTTTCATGGATAACACTTTGAAACCTATATCGTACACTGAACAGATGCAAGGTAGATTATTGTCATGGAAAACCTCATGACTCCTATGCCATGCAATGAAGGAATTATTCTGACTACGAGTCAAGTAGTATTTGCCTTTATTTTTTACGCTATGTGCCAATATCAATTTTATAATCTTTGGTTTTATCAGAAACCACGATCTAACGCACATAATGCGAGTGCTATGCCTATTACACCACTGGATCGTTATTGCTTGTTATAATTAATTAGGGTCTTATTTCTTTGGAATATATATAGATACATTTTGTATATGCAAAACAGAAAAATGCATTATCTACAGATAAACAATATGGTGATTGATATATACATAGAAACTTGGTCATATCATTTAAATTATCTATTGTTAGTAATGTGTAAGGAGAGGCTTCATTTGTAATATAACTTGTGCCCAATAAACTAAAGATATTTTCCCTGTAATGTGACAGTACGTCAAGTTGAAAATTTAAACTTTCTTATACTTAAGTGATTTAGAATAATAATTATTAAGTAAAAAAAGAAAGATTAAATTGTATATCAGAGGAAATATATATTTTTAATACAGAGATTAATAAATGATATTTTCCATATCAGCCTGTGTATCATCCCGAGACCTCTATATCAACACGAGGTCGAGGCATGATGGGCGGGATGATATTGAAAAGGTCATATATTATTCTTTTTATTATATACTTCAGATTTTTTTAATGGCATCTTCTTGACGACAATGTTTGTCCTCTCAACTCGATTCGCCAATAGTACACGCATCCTTACTGGTCATCTGCATTGATTCTTGTTGACACGATTAGTAAGGATGTAAGCAATTTACGCTGGGTTTCATATCTTTTTTTTTCTCAAGAATTGTGATCAGCAGAATTTTCTTCATGTGAAAAGTGATTAGTAAAAAGTATTTTTCATGAACCGTAATGAGAACCCTATCTCTCATTCATCTTTATGAGTCAGTTATACATTTTTGTTCGTTTTCAAATATTTATTTTTTTCTACTATTATTTGAATTTATTTATATTTTATATCGAAATGACTGATTTTCATCCATCTTTTGTTCCATGCAAATGAATAGGAGATTGCAATATCCATTTCTGGGATAAATCTATCTAATTAAAATTAGAAATCCTCGCCTACATCCATCCCCTTTTTCTTCAAAAATACTAATTATTATACGAGGTACTTCTATTAATCTATCAAAACTTGGTAAAAGGGGAATAACTGGAATAGTATTTTTAATGTGTCGTCGGGTCAATTCTCAGTGGAATAATAAAACCAAGACGTTGTAAGTTCGAGCATTTTTTGCAGTCGGAAATGCTTCCAAATAAAAGATCCTGTAATAACAATATTAAATCAATAAATAGTGGGTCAAGAAAGATAACTCTGATAGTTTATGTATGCTAGCAGTGGAATATTTAAAATAAATTCAATTACAATTATGACAAGTTTTCTATTCCATTATTTTAATAAAATATTCATTCTATATAGCTGCTCATGGTTCTCATGGACATTTTCTAATATCAAGCAAAAAAATACAGGATATACCTCAAAGGATCACAATATCATGCTGTTGTTCATCAGTGTGTATTATATCATGGCAACCTGAATATACAATTAGGTTCATAACTATTGTGCTCAAAACAATCACAATTACACAAAAACACAGATCACACATAACATTTTTAATAACGTATCTTTTAATATTCTAATGGTCAAGATATATAGGGTCTAATACCAAGAGAGGTGCAAGATAGTAAAATCTGTGATCGAGGGTAAAATTTAAATCGTATCGGACGAGGCTTGTCAGAGTCTGATACGATTTAAATCTTACACGAGGGTGTCACAGATTTTACTATCTTGCACGTTTTACGGTGGTTGACTCTTTTTCTCACCCCTTTCTACCGTGTCAATGTTTGTTTACTTTTTGTGTAGTTTGGCGCATTAATTTGCGAACCGTATCACAGGACCAAAATGCCACGTATTAAAATAAAACAAGATTTTCATTTTACAACTTTAAAGAGGTTCAAAATAATAAAGTGACAGATTCTACAATAGCAAAATATTGCACCTTTTACGATGTTTGCCTCTTTTTCTCATCTCTTTCTATCGTGTCAATATTTGTTTACGTTCAGAAAATATAGAGTGCTCTCCCTTGTTAGGTAACCTCCCTTTGACCAACGTCAAATAACTTTTTTTAACAGGCATTTATCGCTGTTTTAGTAGCATTTAAAATATATTATATGTTAAATACATTTAAAATACTGCTAAGACACTATAAATCGACAATTTAATTCAACAATGGAAAAACAATTGGTGGAAGAACGGCGTGTAGCTTGTCTTACCCTGGAGCCGGGGTGAGATAGAAAAATCTTTTTCACCTAAATTAACGGACTACTTTATCCAAGGGGTGAGAAAGAATTATGATCATATTAAATTCATATTTAATAGTTTTAAATATTATCTCATTTATCCTTTAACATTTCAATAGCATTTAATATGTTTTATAAATCAATCAATCAGCCAATCAACTCAATCTCACTGAGAACATTACTTTATAGACAATTAGTAAGTTTAGTAAGTATATAAATACCTTAAATTAATATTAGTGGTGACAACTAGAAATATTATATCAGTTCAAGTTGGCTTCAAATACTCATCAAAACGAATATCTACAGTAGTTGACAATATGTCTGCCATCCACGCTTATGTAAAATTATAGAGTGCCTCAAAAGAACAATATAATTTCTCACCAAAAATGCATGTGACTCAAATAGCCTATGACATGAAATACATGGTCAAACTGACCTTAGCCTATCAAAAATATAAAATAAGAATACATATCAGGGTCAATTTCCTGAACTCAGGTCATAGCCCTAATTAGAATATAAAACATAACATCAGCTTAATTAACCTGAATGTATGTTAATGACCCATCTCTTATCGGCTCTCTTTCAAGGGGTAGTCAGTGCCGGATTTACCCTTTGGCATTTTGTTTGATGTATTCTCAGTCTCAATACTAGTCATTATGTTGCTAGCAATATGGCGTATGGTTAATATTTTTTTTTAAACTCATGTTATTTTTACTGTATATTAAAATGGTGTGCTATTTTACTAGTGTACATAAATCATCCGTAGAATTTAGTTGCTAAATAGAGTTTGAAGATACCAAATGGGCAATCAGAATCCGCAAATCGAAGAACTGACAACACAATGGCTAAAAGTACAAAAGGACAAACAACGATCTACAATACATACATATATACATAAAGATCGAGTAACACGAACCCCACTAAAACCGAAAGGGAAAGCAGTTCCTGCTCCACCAGTGGCACCCGTTGTGTTAATCTAATTACAACCCGGTTATAAGTCGTGAATGAGGAAAGGACCGGGAAGTGTTTACGACAAGTGGAACATATCCGTGGTCATTTGTGATACAGGTTTATTTTCATTAAATTAGTTTTACTCCAAATAAAGCATAGACATTTACCATTTCTATAATACAATTCCTAAAATTATTTATTAGTAAAAAATAAAATAAGTTTTGTCATCAAATGGTTATGGCGGTCCACCAAAACAATTAAGAGTAAAAGAGGTCCATGGGGAGAAAGGTTGAGAACCATTGCGTTAAATGATGTTTAGATTTAATTACATGATGTTGACTGTAATGGCTTTCTCTTTTATCAAGTTTGACTGTTTCATCATGTGACCTGTGTAAGACAGTGTTGGGCGGGTTGGGGCTTTGGGTAATATATAATAGCTTCTACAAAGGTGTAGCATCCATTGAGGCAACCGAGGAAAGGTAAAAATAAATAATGGATAAGCACAACACCTTTTATGATATAACAAAATCGTAGACATTAATCGACTAGCAAAATTGACACCAGCAAAAATTGCGAGATTTTGTGATTAGTACAATGCCGACCTACCCCAAAACGCAACTTTTCAACAGGAAATCCATCACTAGAGTGCGTTCTATCAAGATCTTAAGGACAAGCCATTCTCCCTATTCGATGCTTTTATTAAAATGGACGATCGGATTATTACCAAAGCATTCGCGAAACCTTCCATATTCTACTAACCATGCCAAGGGGATCCGTAAAAAAAACATGTGAACACTCTTTTTTCTGCTTTGAGGCGTCTAAAGCAATGGAACAGAACAACAATGATCGAGGACAGACTAAACGGACTAGCATTATTGTACATTCACAGACAGGGTCAAAGTACTAGACAAAAGTGGGGCTCTGCACTTGTAAATTACTTAGCTGACATTTATGGTATTATGTACAGACATAAACATTTCAAATATGGTTTTAAAGTTTGATGAGTGTATGTGTCTTTGCTCGTTAGTGTGACATTTGAAGCTTAATATTTGTATGTATGTGAAGACAAAGCAAGTAAAGGTTTTGTTTTAAAGTAATTTTCTTTTTTTCCATTAACAGGTTTTGAGATAATGAATGCTCGTCTGTACACCCGTCGTAGTTTCTATTCATTCTGCTGTCCATTAGCACTAACGTTGGTCCGTCGGTCGTCAACGTAACCGGCTCTCTCTCTATTAACTATCAATCTGTCTGAATAAGGGCTCTATTTTAGCCATATATCTTATAAATATGCTTGAAGATCCCCTGGTGTGTCAATCAACTCTTAGCTCATGTAGGAGCGCAGTGAACATTTTACGGGGATGAATAAGGGACGCATGGCTTCATGTATTCTAACGTCAATAATCTAGAAAACCTACGGTTGGTTAATTTGCCAAATTAGGGTAATAACTACTATCAAAACGTCAAAATTTTAATAAAACAAACAAAGACCCGCTGCCTCGGTAAAATTCTAACCCAAGCTACGCCCATGTTCTAGTTTGTTGAAGACGCAGTGTACATGTCTGACATAATATAGCGTAATATTTTAACTATTCCTAATTTTTCGGAGCATGCATGCCTAACTGCATGTGTAGGCCTACCAGATCTACCTCCTTCAGGGCACAAGTACTAGCACAGGGCCTCATATGTCTGTGGGTAGTGATGCTAGCGCGGGGTAGCATTAACTGAAGACAAGAATTAATAAATCTAATATCATATGTAAAAAGTAAAAAGTAAAAAAAAACCTGCTATGCTAGAGTGCAGCAAATACCAATTATTACTTCAGACTGACTACGTAAGACTGAGAGAGAAATATGATCATTTATATATTTATTCACATTATATTATCTTGCATTGCCATTAGGGAATCATCTTAGTTATTTTTTTAAACAAAAGATTCTTGTCCCGTCGATGGTCTGATGCTGTTGTAAGACAATTGCTCCCTGCAAAATAATGGTTGACAGAAACTCGACGGATTACAACTGTTAAATGTGAGAATTCGTGTCCCGTCGAGTGTTTTGACGGCTGATGTAAGACAATTGCTGCCTGCGAAACAGTGGTTGACAGAAACTCGACGGGTTCTCTACTATCAATTTGTAGTGTAATGAAATAATAGATTTCATCGATTACATATATTAAGTTGAATAGAACTTGGGGGATAAAATGCCATTTTATAAGACTGGCCAGTGATAAAATGCAAGGAATGACCAGTGCTCAGATGACGATCACCGGAGATGTAGCTGAGTAATACCCCAAGTTGCACTGAAAATTCAATCATCAAGGACAGTTTCACGTGGGGACTACTTTTAACATATATATTCTTTTTGTGTAGAGGATAGGACATTTAAAGTTGTCTTTTCTATTTTAAAACAATATTTCAGGTATTTTAGACCACCATTTATACTGGGTTTATCACCCAAACATTTGAATTTATATAAGCAAAATGACTTGATTAATATTGTTATCTGGATCTAAAGGGTTAATTATGCCCAATATAATATTATCTGCATTTATATACCGCATGGTAAGACCCTAATTTTCAAAAAACATTTACTAATGAAAACCAAATGTTGTTTACTGTAGGTGCATTCCAAAAAGAGATGCAATAAACTCTCATCTGTTTTTGCACAGAAGGTGCATAGTTCTGTTTCTTTAAAGCCACACTTGAAAAAGAAACAGTGTGTGGCAGTGATTCTATGGGACAGTTTGAACTGAAAGTTGCGAGGCTTAGTGTTTCTTGTAGCCATAAAAGGGGAAACATAAATATACCCCAAATCATCTATTTGTACTGCTATTTCCAGAGTCCATTTGTTTTGTGACCTAACAGGACTTTCTTTTATGCTAACTAAATACAATTTATGAAACTATTTGCATGATTGTTTGCATCACTTTTTAATCTGTCAATAATGTCATTTTTAATATCATGCAGCATCCCATACTCTGAAATAAGATTTTTTCCATCTCTTCGGAACTGCTCCCACAATACCATGATATTCTATACTTACCATATATTTGCTTTGAAATTATGACAAAGCTGTTTATTTTCAGCGACAATATCATTAATAAAACAGACACCATTATAACAATATTTGTCCATAATAAAAAAAAATATCATTTCTTTTAATATTAAAATTAAACCAAATGGGTTGACTCACGATGTTAACAATATTGTTTTCTTTTATCTTTTGGTTGCAACAGTTCTGACAAATTAAGAAGTATATATCTCTCCAAAATGGATTTAACTCGTCAGATATACTTTCCAACCCTCCTTTTTTTAAGTATAATATCTTGTCTCCGCCATATTTTTCTATATAATTTAGAAGTAAATGTTTCCATGGGGACATATTCATGGGAGGAAGACGTGTGTAAAGCCAAGACATTTTTAGTATCATACAGACAGATTCAATATGTGGCAATTGAAACCCCCTTTCTTCATAGTTATTGATAATAAAAGTTCTCTTAATTTTGTCATCAGGCTTCCCATCCCATAAGAATTTATATAAAATGTCTTATATTTCTGTCAAAACTTGAGCAGAAGGGTTTGATAGTATTGTGAAAATCTGCACCAAAAGCGGGAGGGCTAATGTTTTAACAACCGTTATTCGGACAATATAGGTTAAGTCCCTATATGTCCATGGGCTTAAGCTATTCTTTACCTTTTTTATTTTTTCACAAAAATTTTAAAAAGCTTTGTCTTCTTTATAAAGATTGAAATGAATCCCCAAAACTTTAAATTTTCCAGAAGTATTCCCAGCTAAATGTTTATAAATAGAGTAAATACAGTTCAATACCCTACAGAATGCCCACAATTTCATTTTCCCCTTCATGTATATATTTCATATAGAAACATTCCCATGGATAAAAAACATCTGTTGCTCTATTGGAATATAGGTTATTCAATTTCGATTTTTGAGCACATCTAAGGGACTCTTTAATTAGCATAGGGCTGGTTAACCGATGTAAAGGTGGTCATGACACCTGTTTCTGGCTTTGCTTCACCCTTTCATAATAATTATCTAGCTAATTTGAAGTACATTTAATTACATGCATTTCTGAGGTGGGAAAACTACATTGTTTTCAAAATATTATTCTGAAGTTAAATGATGTCCGATTTATTTTTATACTCATATGAGTCGGAGTTTCTTCAAAAGCTTGTAAAAGATAAGAAGATTCATGAGGCTAGAGCCTTTAATTTCACATACAGGTATATTGATGACGTTTTATCTATCAATAATTCTAGATTTGCAGAATTTCTTCCATTAATATATCCTCCAGAGCTGGAAGTTAAAGAGACCACCGATACAGCTTCGTCCGCATCATTTTTGGACTTATACCTCGAATTTGACGACAGTGGTCAACTCAGTACTAAAATTTATGATAAGCGGGACGACTTCAATTTTAAAATCATAAATTTTCCAAATATGTGCAGCAATATACCAGCTTCTCCTGCATATGGTGTTTACATCTCGCAATTGATTCGCTATGCAAGGGGCAGTAGCAATTATTCTGATTTCCTGAAACGTCATCTTCATCTGAGAAACAGGCTACTGGACCAGGGCTATAAAAAGATTCGCCTTATTCGATCTCTTAAAAAGTTTATATTCCGATACCAATATCTTGTCGAAATATATTCCGTCTCTGCAGAAAAAATTATAAGCGATGCATTTTCATATAGTGAAAATGTATAAAGATAAAGAGTCAAATATGTCAAGAATTTTTTTTGTCAATGTGTGAGGTAAAAATATTTTTGACATTTACGTCACCGAATATGGTACTGCTTTGACAACTATTTTACCTATTTTGTTCCTGTATTTAAATACTGTTACAGTGACAGCCGGAACCTTTGAACCGTAATGAGAGCGGGAGGTTTGGCGCCTTAAAATCTGATTCAACCCACCATTTCTTTAGAAATGCCTGTACCAAGTCAGGGTCATTACGGTTTTCACAGTTTTCCGGTTGTTGACTGATTTTGTCTGTTTATATAATTATGAGTTTTGACTTTCCCTTTGTAAGATTGTTCGGAGTTCGGTAATTTTGTTATTACCTTTATTTATCAACAAAAGCAGTGATTTTCAAATAATAATGTAAAAGTACTATCGAAATTAATTATGTTCCGTGTTGAACATGTATATTCTTACAAGTCTTAGTTTATGCAATTACTTAGGCATTACAGAGAAAACATAATTAATGTTGATAAAAAAAAAATCGAAATTGGAAATGAATTGATAAAAAAGTTTGTCAGTGACTTGTGAATGGTCTGTGGCTTTCTTCGGGTATTCCGGTTTCCTCCACAGGGGCTCACCGTTATATTTTCACATCACCAGGTATGTGTTAAAAGAAGAAGGGAGGACACTTTTTTTTGCTGCCCAAAGTGAAAGTAGAATTTCGGCACCTTTTTTCGCTTCAAAAACGGTTTAATCTTTGCTCTTCCCATAAAATTAATGCACATATCATTGGTCGAAGAATTTTTTGAAAATTTTAAATTAGGGTCTTAGTTTTGAAAATACTACTCTATTTTTAAGACATTTTAACTTCACATTGTATAATTACCATGAAACATTGTGCTTAATCTTTGCTCGAGCCATCCTTGGTTAAAATGCTAGAAATTAGTCTTATATATGTTGCTTTCGATTTGTATTTCCCACTTACTGTTGCTTTCCGATTTTAGATAAATTATATTTCGGTTTTTTTATTTCGACCAATGAAAACTCACCTTAATATTAAGTCCGTATAAACCGGAATTGAGTATGATAAGAAGTTGTCCAGACCGCTTGGAATTTAAAAACAAGTCTTATTCCACTGTAAATCAGTCAATCAGCAAAAAACAACGATATTTGCTTTAATTTGATGGGAAGAGCAGACTAAACCGTTTTTGAAGCGAAGAAAGGTGCCGAAATTCTACTTTCACTTTGGGCAGGAAAAAAAGTGTCCTCCCTTCTTCTTTTAACACAAACCTTGTGATGTGAAAATATAACTGCGAGCCCCTGTGGTTTCCTCCACCAATAAAACCAGGCTTCAATTCTCTGATTGGAAATACTCTCACCATAAATGAAGCAATTATTACAAATTTTATGGCCACTTTGAGCATGAAAATGAACTTGTAGTTCATCAATTTACCAGGCTCAAGCTAGCGACCAATTTCTAGTGACCAATACGGCGATATGTCTCAAAACCAAACAAATAAATAAGAGCAAAATGGATTTTAGACAATTTCCAGCGACCAATAATAGATATATTTCTGTAATTCCACATTCAGCACATTGAATCGACATCTGGGCATACAAGAAATATTCCTGCCCCCCCTTTTCCACAATACAAAGTTGATATTTGACACACTACTGTGGACCTAAGGTGCAGAATCTCACACAGACACTCCTGTGTAGTGCCGGATTTAGGACATATGAGGCCATGTGCTAGTTAAGTTATGAGGCCCCTTACTTTGGCCCTGAAGGAGGGAGACCCGATAGGCCTACACAGGCAGTCAGGCATACATGCTCCGGAAAATTAGGAATTGTTAAAATATTACGCTATATTAGGTCAAACATGTACACAGACTGCGTATTCAACTTACTAGAAGCTATTATATATTGCCAAAAGCCCCAACCTGCCCAACACTGTCTTACACAGGTCACATAATAAAACAGTCAAACTTGATAAAAAGAGAACAGACAGGACAGTCATTACAGTCAACATCATGTTATTAAATCTAAGCATAATTTAACTCAGTGGTTATCAACCCCCAAGAGAGTATCGCTATCAGTAACCTTGTCTGTAACATTGAGCTCGAGTGAAACAAATCTTGATAATAAATTTCGAGATTTGCTGCAAAGTTACCATAAATCGTTTTACATAATTCACCTCTCTCATCCACATATAATATTACATGTATAATAATAATAAACTACAAATGTATATCTATCCCATTTGTATATCTGTAATTTCCAGGACAGGTTATTTTTGCCAGATGTCGCTTAAATATTAACCCCAGCAGGAGCAGGGGTCAAGCAAGGGGGGGGGGGGGCACATACTCTCTTTCAAAAAGTGTTTCTGTTCTCCCACATTGTTGTGCAAAGGTTTAGAAAAGGCTGAATTTGTAGCATTCAGCCAAATATTTTCACGAAATCAAGAGATAATTAAGAGTGTTTGAAGCCGAAAGACCCTTATTTTTGCTTTTCAGTTTTGAAAGTTTTAAAGCTTACCCCTCCACTTTCCCGTCACCTCATGAAGTTTGCACCCACTTTCCGATCCGCCACTACGCCTCTGGCAATTGTGTCCGAGAATATTTGTTCCCATAATATGAATCAAAAACGATAATACCCGCAGTATAAGTCACGTAAGATGTGTTGTTGGCTGACTATGTATATGGTTGGAAAGTGTTTGTTCAAATGGTCAATTGTAGTTTGAGAAGATTCAATTGTATATGGAGCCATTTAATGTAACTAATATTGATCATAATGAAGGACCATAACTTAGATTGAAAAAAAAAGAAAAAATGAAAAAGAAGAGAGCACACCCCCCCCCCCCCCCCACCCCCTCCCCCCCCCCCCCCCGCCAAAATGAAAAGAAGGAGAAGAAATCGAACCTGTAATTGCTGAACAGGTAAGTCAATGTACTGCAACTTCATTTTGTTAATATCGTACAAACAAGCTTTGCACGTTGAATTATGCCAAATTTAATTCACAACATGAGAGTTACATTGAGAAATATGTCTAATATAGGGTTCATGAACTGTCAGACAAACGTTGTGATGTTAGATTTAAATTGTGATTTCCAAAGGATTAAAAAAAAATATAATCACAAAAAAGTTATTAGACATTTTTGGGGTAAAAATATAGTTTTTATTAAACCCTAGATATTCAATCAGATAACAGTAATTTATAGTATAATTGTTATCCGAGACAAGGATTTATAAGATATAAAAACATGTACACAAGTAAGAAACACTATCTTGTAAGACCGGTTTCTTTATAACGATGTAAATAAAGTACAAAATAGTTGTCTCGATGTTGCATGATTAACGCATTTAACCAATCCAATCCGGGTAATTTTATATTTATTTGATTATCATGTAAGTTTCTCCTTTGAATAGACTCCGAGGTCAGGAACCTTGTAACTAAAATAAGGCCACATCAATTTTCTCTTGACGATTAAGCACGCAATATGGCAGTTTAACGGAAGGTTTCGTTCAGTTGATCGACAAGTCGAAACAAAGGGATTCGACCTTTCTCACAAAATGTGTCTAATGGAACATACAATTTTGTATTTTTTCTTAATTGAAATATAGTTCTGTTATTGAATACATCGTCATTTTATAACTTGTTTTTATTATTTTTTTTATTATTACAAGGCATTTATATAGCGCTTATTTAATTACACAATTACCCTAAGCGTAAAACTGACAAATTATATGAAGAGTACATACAATAAAATTATATATGACCTTAACTATTAAAGTAATAAGAAAAGCAAAAAGTATTTACATTAACGAGCAAAACCCATATGATTTATACAAATCAAAAGTAAGGAAAAATCATCGATAGTGATAAAAGTTAACTATTTACGAATTCATATTAAAAGACAGATTTTGATCACAGTGAATTAAACAGATTAAGGCAATTTTACTAAGAATCATTAACAAAGGTGTTTTAGCTAAACAAAAAGGTCAGAACCAAAAGGTAATATTAACTAAAACATGAAATAAAACTGGACAGTAATAAAAATCAATAAAAATGACAGAGATTTTGCAAATATATGGTAAAAATAGCTAAAAGGAAATAATTTACTAACTAAAAAGCATCTATATGAAAAACAAAAATAGTCAATCACAAAAATAGTACACAAATACAACATAAATACAACTGAAATATGACAATCACATCACAAATTACTAAGAAATACCAATGTCATCACAGAACCATTAAACATCACAGTACGCTTGTCTAAACATATGAGTTTTTAAACCTTTTCTAAAAAGAGGAAGAGACTGTTCTTTCCGCAGATGAATTGAAAGATCATTCCACAATGTAGCCCCAGCTCGGTTCAATCGTCTTTCGCCTTATGTTTTAGTGCGAACATCTCTCGGTTGTTGTAAGAGACCTTCATTTTCTGACCTTAGTGATCTATCTGGTGTGTATGGTACGATAAGTTCTTCCAAGTACGTGGGTGCTTTGCCGTGTAATGATTTAAAAACGTAGAGTAAAAGTTTAAAATGTGATCTGTATTTAACGGGAAGCCAATGCAGCTGCATAAGAGATGGTGTGATCGAGTCAAACTTCTTATTTACGGGTAATCATTCTGGCTGCCGTGTTGTGAACGCGTTGACGTCTTGCTATGACTGAAGAATTGTCGTTGTATAGCAAGGCGTTCCCATAGTCTAACCTGGTGGTGAGAAGAGAGCAAACTAGTGTTTTGTAAGCGTTTTCTGTGATGTACGATATAATATGTCCTATATTTCGTATTTGATGGTAACACGACTTTGCAATGGCGCTGACTTGTTGTGCCATACTTAGTGTCTTATCAAAGAAAACTCCCAGATTTAAAACACAGTTTGCATCACTTAAAATAGTGCCATCGAAGGGGAGCTTGAAATCTGACATTTGTTTAACTCGACTTTTAGGAGCAAAGACGATGAGTTCTGTTTTGTATTGATTGAGTTTAAGCAGGTCGGAAGACATCCAAGCACTAATATCCGATAACCAGGCTTTCAGACGTTCAGATAGATCATCCCTGTCACCTTCTGGTTTAATAACTTTATACGCCTGTGTGTCGTCGGCATAACAGTGATAAAGCATGTTATGTCGTTTGCATATTTCTCCAACTGGCTTAGAATACATGCAGTATAATTTAGATCCTAAAACAGAGCTTTGAGGTACACTGTATTGAAGTTTTAGATCGTCTGATTGAACGGCACCGATGGCGACCCGTTTAGTTCTATCTTTCAAGTATGACTCGATCCACGATAACGCACTATCTGAGATACCGAATGAGTAGTTGAGACGTTCTAACAATATGGTGAGGTTGACAAAGTCGAATGCAGCGCAAGATCGAGCATCAGAAGAACGACACAGCAGTTTTTGTCCAATTCAGAAACAGTGATGTACAGGAAGAAGAGCGGTTTCTGTGGAATGTCGGGCTCGGTATGCAGACTGCAGATTGCAGATTGTCGTGCAGACTGTTGGAGTCTATGTGGTGTTTAAGTTTTAACTTAATTGGTCCTTGATTTGTGACAATTTTAAATCGGCATACGAAAGCATCACCTTGGTAAGGGACAAGTACATGTGTGATATAGCTTAAGGTCATTTTGAAATACCAAGGAGGAAGTAAATTAACATATCCCCTCGATATGGTGGCCATCTTTATTGTCGATCGACACAAAATTGAACAAATTCGTTGTAAAAGACCACATAAAGAAAAACAATGTCACGTTTAACCTAAAATGGTTATTAGTCACATAGAAGTATGTAATCTTGCATTTCCGATCGACACAAAAGCATAAGTGTTGTCGAATATTTTAATAGTTTCTGAATTAGTGGAGATTTTGTAATCGTTTTCAACGTGGTCATGTGTTAAAATGTGTCATACGGTACCACCTGACAATGTGTCATATCGTACCACAACCAGTGTATTTCACATGGCAATGTGTCATACGGTACCACAACCAGTGTATTTCACCTGGCAATGTGGTATGCGGTACCACGACCAGTGGAACTTAGCAATGTGTCATGCGGTACCACAACCAGTGTATTTCACCTGGCAATGTGTTATAGGGTACCACAACCAGTCCATTTCATCTAGCAATATGTCATACGGTATCACGACCAGTGTATTTCACCTGGCAATGTGTCATACGTTACCACAACCAGTGTATTTCAGCTGGAAATGTGTTATGTGGTACCACAACCAGTGTATTTCACCTGGCAATGTGTTATATGGTACCGCAACCAGTGCCTTTCACCTGACAATGTGTCATGCTTTACCACAACCAATGTATTTCAGCTGACAATGTGTCATATGGTACCACGACCAGTACCTTTCACCTGGGAAAGTGTCGTGCGGTACCACGACCAGTGCAACCTAGCAATATGTCTTACTGTTCCACAACCAGTGTATTTCACCTGGTAGTGTGTCATACGGTACCACAACCAGTGTATTTCACCTGGCAAAGTGTTGTGCGGTACCACCACAACCAGTATATTTCACCTGGCAAAGTGTTATGCGGTACCACAACCAGTTCCTTTCACCTGAAAATGTGTCATGCGGTACCACAACCAGTGTATTTCAGCTGGTAATGTGTTATGCGGTACCACAACCGATGTATTTCACCTGGCAATGTGCTATGCGGTACCAGAACCAGTGTATTTCACCTGGTAATGTGCTATGCGGCACCACAACCAGTGCATTGCAGCTAGCAATGTATTATGCGGTACCACAACCAATGTATTTCACTTGGCATTATGTCATACTGTACCACAACAAGTGTATTTCACCTGGAAATGTGTCATACGGTACCATGACTAGTGCCTTTCACATGGCAATGTGTCATACAGTACCACGACCAGTGCCTTTCATCTGACAATGTGTCTTACGGTACCACGACCAGTGCCTCTCACCTGGCAATGCGTCATACGGTACCATGACTAGTGCCTTTCACATGGCAATGTGTCATACAGTACCACGACCAGTGCCTTTCACCTAGCAATGTGTCATACTGTAACACAACCAGTGCAACATGAAAAGGCGCCATACGGTACTACGACCAGTGCAATATGACAATGCGCCATACGGTAACACAACCAGTGTCTTTCACCTTGCAATGTGTCATACGGTACCACAACCAGCCCCTTTCACATGGCACAAAGATTGATATTTCGACTCCAAGTTCTGACGGGGTGTTCTTTTTCAGTGACTTGGGAAAGCTCTGTGATTTTCTGCGGAAACCGGTTTTGAAAGACGACATTGAAAAAAAAATCCCAAAAATCAGAAAACAAAAATGGCAATTTATACAAAACGAGAGAATGTTATAGGTGCTAACCATCGACATTTCTACCAAGTTGTTTCTGTGTAGAATGAACGGTGAAACTTGGATAATAAATTGTCGAACGACGAGTACTAAATAGTAGCAAAAGTTTATATGTTTTTGAGATTTAACAAACACAACAATTTGGTCAAATCATAGAGGTATAATACCTCTATGGTCAAAACATGGAGATATTCTAGTCTAAAAGAATTCGAACAAACAATGTTTTCTATCAGCGAGATAAGCCGTATATATAGTCTATTTTCGTTAAAAAAACATTGAATGTGTCACATTTCATATCTACACAATACAGAAATATATTTGTTTCACACGTTTCATTGCTATTTCAGTTGTTTCACTACAAATATAGAAGATCATACTATTTTCTACTTCTCGAGCAGTTCTGGTTGCTAAGTAATTACAGTCTGCAGAATGAATTATGGGATCGTTTTACAGAACTTAGAATATTTACAAGCGATATTACATTTAAAATATGTATAACATATGTTTTTATTAATAACTTGTTTCATTTTGACGTAATACAACAGTAATACAGGATTGAGTGATGTGAAAACTGATTTTTATCTGTAGGATGTTTATGCTTGTGTTGCTATTAAAATGATATGCGACACGTGCATGCATTGTCCAAGCCAGAAAACCGAGGACTGGTTCTTTAGAATACATACACCTTACCAAATAAATTTATCAAGGACAAGTTTCCATATTTAATTAAATGGTTATCGCTGTGAATCAGACACGCGATCACACGTACTGAATCATTATTAGTGGTGATAAAAGAGATATATACCGTAATTGGTCTTGCAAGGACATGATTTATGCTATCAATTGTTTATTGCGGACATTTTTGTTCGTTTTGGCAATAATTGCAAATAATTGGACGATATCATAGCTAATCCTAATTTAAAGTTATCCAAAGCTAACATTACAAGTGACTCGTGTCAATTTTGAGCTTAATTTAATACCCTTTTCAAGGTAAATTTAACACGCTACAAAAGAGACCATGTTTCTTTCCGTCATCAAGTGTCATTTGGTTCGTTTTGCGCTTTTTGTCATCATGTTTTCTGTCGTCAATGAGCAGTAATCTCGCGATATTGAAAAGGTTTCGTTTTCATATATTATTGAAAACTTTCACAAAATTGTATTACCGCTATAAAGATCTTATGTATAAGCACAATTCTACGATCAAAGATTTGACCAAAAAAGGGTATTTTCCATTCATAATGTTATGGCGACATATGATTAACAAACACTAGTAGCTAAAATCTTCTTAAAGGTTATGATTTAACAACTATAGTTGACTCTTTGAGGCATGTGTTACATTGCTGAAATATGGTCATTCTGCTGGTACAACTAGGTCCAACTAGCAATTAAATAAATATATTTATATTTCATTCCAAATTACTAATGTTTGTTCAATATTTGATTCCAACTAAAGGATGCGAGATTGTGTAATCGTATTAACTGGAACCGAATCCGTGCAAGTTTTATCGTTTGTTTATACCTGAATTGCCGTTGGAGATCCGATTATCAAGATAGGAGGGTTGGGATCGCGATAACCGGCTTAACCACACCCCATGTGTGTGCCTGTCCCAAGCCACGACATGGATTTCCAATGATATATGTCGCAGTCTTTTTTCGTGTTCAATAATTAGATGTGACTGTTCGCTTTATTGTTAATGATGGATTTGTTGACCATCACTCTTTAAAAATATTACACTCTTAAGTAATAAATAAAATAGGAGATATTCTTTAAAAAATTCGATTTGGTTGTAGTTACTAAAACGTAGACGTTTACCTCGATCATAAGACGATATAAAATGTCACTTCCTTTTCTCAAATTTCCACTCGTTGTATAGAAAACGTTTTTGTTTAATGTTTAAATGATTAATTTTGTAAAATTTAAATATCTAAATTCTAGATAAAATTCGTAAAATGATAAAAGAAAAGAAAGTGATATGAAATAAACATAATTTTGTAGTGATAAACCGAAAAAAACCCACTTCCTTTTAGCATGTTAGATTTTACTATAGCTATTATTTTCCAATATGTATATTTTATACCTCAAAAAGCTCAAGGTTTCGCCATAACTTATTCCTGTGTTGCTTGTTATAGCATAAACTGGATTCATAACTTACGCCGCATTTTGTATACAAGGTATCTACTGTAGAAATTGAGTCGTGTTGGAACATTGGATACCAGTCATTTATTGGAGTCAGACACGGGGATTAATTCTACATGTAATACAGCCAAAGGAGGGTGGGTGGGGGTGGGCGAAAACGTGACAAAGCGCTATAACTGTGTGCGGGGAAGCTCTGAATTACGAATAAATATTCGAAAACCCGTTAACCTGAAAATTTGAAGACAACAATCAGTTCAATTTGGCTGCATGATTCGACCCTTAATAAATCCACTTAATGTATGTTGAACACTTGGCATAAATACCTTAATCCATATTATCACATATTGTATTGAAATAACGCCGAATTCGCATGTGTAATAAAAGCATAATTTACGGCGTGTTATTTACCTCCGGGGCAATAACATTTTAAGAGGGCAATAACATGCTATCTGCCCTCTTGTGAAGGGCAATGACATGTTATATGCCCTGGCATAATATGTGATACATAGATTAATACATGGCCTTTTTCATATTGCCCTTGTTATCAGCTCTCGACTGATATCGTCCCTCGGGGCCGATATCAAGGTCTCGTGCTGATAGCAAGGGCAATATGAAAAAGGCCATGTTTTAATCTATAATTATTACATTATTTTAAATCGCCATTGCTTTACCCAAATCACACCCTCATATTCAACAGAATGAAACGACCTAAGTCAAAACTTGAATGTGACCTTTTCTTTAATCTTATTTTGATTGGATTCGAGAATCAAAAATATTTCTAATCTGAGAATGTTGGCTTTAAATCGCTTTGCAAACATAATCCTATATACGAGATCAAAGTGTTCTATTAAATAAAACTTAGCCCACGAAAATTCGGACGTACAATACTTGAAACCCATTTGTTCAGATTTTAGTGAATGTTATCAAATTCGATCAAATACCGGTATCTAATTTTTAGTACATTTGTATATCGTGTACATGATACAATTATCTTGCTGTAACAACAAGGTTGGTTGGTTGGTTTTATTGTGATTAACGCCACTTTCAACAATATTTCAGTTATATCGTGGCGGTCAGTTTTATTGGTGGAGGAAACTGGAGAACCAGGAGAATAACCACCGACCTGTCGCAAGTCACTGACAAACCATATCACATAATGCTATATCAAGTACACCTCGCCCTGATCGAGATTCGAACTCGCAACATCAGTGGTGATAGGCACTGATTGCATAGGTAGTTGTTTGTTTGGTTAATGGTGGTTAACGCCACTTTCAACAATATTTCAGTTATATCATGGCGGTCAGTTTTATTGGTGGATGAAACCGGAGGACCCGGAGAAAACCACCGACCTGTCGCAAGTCACTGACAAACTATATCACATAATCTTGTAAATCCAACTACCATACGATCACAGCCACGACTGCCCCATATTTGTGTACATTATCAAATGAGTTTGATGTAACAAGGAACTAACTTATGCACTTTGAAGGAGAAAGCATAACATTTTAGCACGCAACAAGAATGTAGAACAACAATAAAAGCACTTTAATTTGTGTTCTAAGTGTAATGTTGGGTAGTATCTAATATTTATTTACATTCATATCCTTTCTAACTAAGAAAATAAATCAATGAAAAAGATGTTGCTTTACTTTATTCTGTGTCCTAATAGACAGACCCTCATGGCACGGAATTACCACCCCCTTTTCTTAACTTTCTGTTTACATATTTATTTTAAATAAAATGTCTTTATTTCTTTATGTTTCATATCTTTTTCCTTGTTTTAACTTGTTCGTGTCAATATTCATACAATCTTATGTTAACAGCACCTTGTATGTGTCGACCCTATATATATAATAATAGTCTCTCATATTTATTTACAATTACATCCATATCCTTTCTCATGCTAAGAAAAACAAATCTTCTTGAACATTATTCTTAATGATGTCGTTTATATATTTCAAACAAGAATACGCCAAATTATTCCATCTTAAAGACACCTGCTATTGTATTTAAGATATTAACAGAAAAACTCGTGTTGTATAGGCGGAATTAATGAAGCCGGTATTTTCGCATACCAACATATTCAACCTTTGTTTAAAATACATTTCTAAACATAGTAAAAAATGATATAAGCAAAACAAATAACACCAAAATGAAACAAGAGGAACCCAGAAGCCTGTACTCGGTCCCTGATTTATAACTGGCGTCAAACTGGACCCCAGTTCAAAACATACAATATAATGTTTTATTCAGTTCAAATGAGATTAAAATTTGATGGTTTGGTTTATGGTGTTTAACGACATTTTTACGAATATTTTAGCTATATCGTGGCGGTCAGTTTTATTGGTGGAGGAAACCGGAGTACCCGGGAAAAAACCACCGATCTGTCGCAAGTCACTGACAAATTGTATCACATAATGTTGTATCGAGTACATCCCGTTATCAGCGGGATTCGAACTCACAACGGTAGTGGTGATACGCACTGAATATATATGTAGTTGTAAATCCAACTACCATGTGATCACGACCACGACGGCCTCTCGATTAAATTTTGACCAATTTGGTAGCCCGAAAAGATACTACTTTTTTCAGCACAGTTAAAATATCAGAGAACAAGAGACCTTTGATTATATATACCCACTAGATGTAATCATTGTTTATGTAGGATTTACTATATTACTTATTTGTCTCAAATTGTAAAACAGTTTAGAAGACAATAAAATATCTGAGTTAAGTTTAACTGAATAGTTGTTTTGAATTAGACATATGAAGGGATGATTTGCGAAAACAAGTGTTTTCCTAGGTACTCCGGTTTCCTCCACTAAAACACTGACCACTCGATATAACTGAAATATTTGTTAAAGATGGGGCTAAGTTGTAATCATATATAAAAGTGCCTCAGTGGTGATGATCATACTCTATTTGGATTAATATTTTCAGAGAGTCTGTGAATTGGAATATATCGCCTGTTATGGTGCTTCAAACCACTTTTAACAATATTTCAGTTATATCGTGACGGCCAGTTTTATTGATGGAGAAACCCGCAGACCAGTCGCTAGTCGCTGACAAACTTTATCACATAATATTGCATCGAGTACACCTCGCCTTCACAACGTTAATGGCGGTAGGCACTGATTGAATAGGCAGTTGTAAATCTAACTACCATACGATCACGACCACGACGACCCATATCCCCCATTAAGGTATGGTTGATTGAGTGTTGTTGAACATCAAGTGGAAAATATTTCAATTTGTTTGATGGTGTTTAGCGTCACTTTCAACAATATTTCAGGTATATCGTGGCGTCAGTTTTATTGGTCGAGGATTATCCGGAGAAAACCACTGCCCAGTCACAAATCACTGACAAATTTTATCACATAATGTGGTATCGAGTACACCTCGTCTAGGTGAGATTCGAATTGACAACATTAGTGTTTTTTTCAGTGATGGGTATCAAGACTGTTTATTTAAACATTTACATTACAGTGGCATAGACAACAAATTATTATGGGCCTCTGGTTATTGACAACAACAAGTTGAAGATGGATTCATGCTTATGTGGTGCAATTTTAAATTTAAATGAAAAGCAGAGGCAGATACAAATACAAAAACATATGACATGCATCTACAATTTTACAGACAAAAAACATTTAATTTATTATCAGCTTAATAAACCTGAATGTATGTTAATGACCCATCTCTTATCAGCGGTCTTTTAAAGGGTAGTTATGCAATAGCAGGGTAGCATTCACTTAGGACAATAACTAATTAATCTAATCTCATATATGTAAAAGGGGGAGAATACCGTGCTATGTCAGAGTGCAGCAAATACCAATCATTACTTCAGAATGACTACGTAAGACTGAGAAAGAAATATGATAATTTATATATTTATTCACATATACTATCTTACATTGCCCTTAGGGAATCATCTCAGCTATTTTTTGAAACAAAAGATTCTTGTCCCGTCGAGTAGACGACTGTTATAAGAAAATTGCTGCCTGCGGAACAGTGGTTGACAGAAACTCGACGGGTATTCTACTATCAATTTGTAGTGTAATGAAATGTTAGATTTCATTGATTATATATATTAAGTTGAATAGAACTTGAGGGATACAGTGCCATTTTATTAGACTGACCAGTGATAAAATGCAAGGAATATGCTTGGTGGAGCTGAGATAACCTCTCTGGTGCTAAATGAAGGCTAGTTGATAGGGGAGGTGGTGGGAAAATTGTTAACGTGCGACACAATCACTGTTTAAAATATGAACGAAACAAGAAGACTGAATATCGTTCTTTAATCAGACATCTGCAAAAGTAATTAAATGAATGTCTCACGACCTCAAAGAGATACATATTTTGAGCTGTCTGTCGTTATTAGTACTCGCTACCAGAACGCATAAATTCTCAACCGAAGCGAAAAACAAAGACACAAGTAACATTAATTTTGTTCGACTGGAAAACATCAGAATCATTCATTCAGAGGGCATATTATTATATACCCAACTTATTTACAATAACTAAGCATTTATAATCAGCTTAATTAATCTGAATGTATGTTAATGACCCATCTCTTATCAGCTGTCTTTAAAGGGGTAGTTAGTGCCGGATTTACCATTATGCTTAGGTGTGCATAAGCAGAGGGCCTCGTTGACCTGGGGAACTCATTTTTACGATGGACTTTTGCTTATGTGATGCAATCTTAAATTTGAAGGCGTTCTGTTTCGGAGCGATTCCAGACATAATGATATAGTTGATAGCCTATTGGAGTGTGCCACAACGCAGGCAGTCATGCCAGTGGCTCAGTGGCATAGAAACCAAATTATTAGGGGCCTCTGCTTATTGCCAAAAGAAATTTGAAGACGGATTCATGCTTACGTGGTGCAATTTTAAATTTGACGGCGTTCTGTTCAATGTGGACACTTATAGGCGAATGTAGTAGCATAACATAACTATTGATAGAAATTTACTTTAAGAACTTTATTCTTCAAGTCCTTGCACATGTAGAGAAGCTTCAATCTAATGAGAAGAAAAACTGACGTTGCTTTGCAGCAAATCCCGAAATTTATTATCAAGATTGTTTTCCAACTTGACACAAAATAACAAAAAAGTAAAGGGTAGTAATTCTTTTCTTAATACAAATGTGAAACCTGAATAAGTAATTTGGTCGTTATCTGATGTATGCAACCTTTGAAAGTATAGAAGTAAAAATGGTCATGATAATAATAAAATAAAGTGTAAATAAGAATAATGGATGAGGAAATATTTGCTGAAGGGTGGAAACACCTATCCAAAAGCAGGATCTTGCCAAAACGGAAAACAACATACAGACATTAAGATGAGTTGCCTTGGGACTGTGGTCTGTGTGCTCACCCGTACATCGATCAATATGAAGTGGCCTGATCTTTTGACACTCGTGTGAACCGGCCGTTAAGATACTGTTACATCTTGGCACCTGAATCTGTGCTTCATATACCTGTTGGTTATTATCTATCTGTGCACAACTCTGGTAAAATATATTTCCAACATCACCACTGATATTATATATATACAAACATACACACGATATACCTTTTTTTCTGAATAGCAGATTATTTATGATGGCGTTATCTGAAGTTTTTGTTATCCATATTAAAGCTATTCGGCAGAGGCCAGCACGACTCCCTCCCTCCTGCGAGCAGCAACCATCACTGTCTTCATACACTCTGTCCTTGCAAACAAGCCCTCACTCACGTTCAATGTTACAGGCAAGGTTACTGATAGCGATACTCTCTTGGTATTTTGCTTGATGTATTCTCAGTCTCAATACTAGTGATTATGTTGCCAGCGGTATGGCTATGGTTAATATTCTTTTTTTAAGCTCATGTAATTTTTACTGTATGTTAAAATGGTTTATTATGAGTTATTTTACTAGTGTACATAAATGATCCATATAATTTAGTTGTTAAATACAGGTTTATTTTCATTAAATTAATTTTACTCCAAATAAAGCATATACATTTACTATTTCTATAATACAATTCCTATATTTTATTTATTAGTGAAAAATAAAATAAGTTTTTTCATCAAATGGTCATGGCGGTCCACCAATTAAATTAAGAGTAAAAGAAACCCTGCGTTAACTGATGCTTAGATTTAATAACATGATATTGACTGTAATGACTGTCCTGTGTGTTCTCGTTTTATCAAGTTTTACTGTTTCATTATGTGTCCCGTGTAAGACAGCGTTGGGCAGGGTGGGGCTTTGGGTAATATATAATAGTTTCTAGCATGTTGAAGGCGCAGTGTGTGTACATGTCTGACTTAATATAGCGTAATATTTATACAATTCCTAATTTACCGGAGCATGTATGTCTGACTGCCTGTGTAGGCCTACCGGGAACAAGTAAGGGGCCTCATAACTTATCTAGCACAGGGTCTCATATGTCCTAATTCCGGCACTGCACATGAATGTCGGTGTGAGATGCTGCACCTTAGGTCCACAGTAGTGTGTCCAATATCAACTTTGCATTGTGGAAAGGGGCGGGGGGGGGGGGGGGGGGGGGAGTCCAGAAATATTTTCTGTATGCCCCTGAAGTCGATTCAATGTGTTGAATGTGGAATTACAGAAATATATTTATTATTGGTCGCTGGAACTCTTTTAAAGTACATTTTGCTCTTATTATTTTTTTTTTTTGGTTTTGAGACATATCGCCCTATTGGTCGCTTGCTTAGTGGTCGCTAGAAATTGGTCGCTAGCTTGAGCCTGGTCTTTTGAGGAACTACAAGTTCATTTTCATGCTCAAAGTGGTCATGAAATTCGTAATAATTCCTTCATTTGTGGTACCGCATAACACATTGCCAGGTGAAATACACTGGTTGTGGTACCGTATGACACATTGCCAGGTGCAATACACTGGTTGTGGTACCGTAAGACATATTGCTAGGTTGCACTGGTCGTGGTACCGCATTAAAACATTGCCAGGTGAAAAGCACTGGTCGTGGTACCGCATAGCACATTGCCAGGTGAAATACACTGGTTGTGGTACCACATGACATATTGCTAGGTTGCACTGGTCGTGGTACCGCAAAACATATGGCCAGGTGAAAGGGACTGGTCGTGGTACCGTATAGCACATTACCAGGTGAAATACACTGTTTGTGGTACCGCATGACACATTGCTAGGTTGCACTGGTCGTGATACCGCATGACACATTGCCAGATGAAAGGCATTGGTCGTGGTACCGCATAGCACATTGCCAGGTGAAATACACTGGTTGCTGTACCGTATAGCATATTGCTAGGTTGCACTGGTCGTTGTCCAATATGACGCATTGCCACGTGAAATACACTGGTCGTGGTACCATATGACATAATGCCAGGTGAAAAGCACTGGTCGTGGTACCGTATGACACATTGCCAAGTGAATGGCACTGGTCGTGGTACCATATGACACATTGCCAGGTGCGAGGCACTGGTCGTGGTACTGTATGACAGAGTTTATAACACATGACTACGTGGGAAACGAAAACAAATTATGCACAAATTCAGAAACTTTAAGTGTATTCGACAACATTTATGCTTTGTGTCGATCAGAAATGCAAGATTACATACTTCTATGTGACTAATAACCCTTTTAGGTTTAACGTGACATTTTATTTTGCGTGGTCTTTAACACTTTAACAACTAATTTGCTAAATTTTGTGTCGATCGACAATAAAGATGGCCATCATATATCGAGGGGATATGTTAATTTACTTCCTCCTTGGTATTTCAAAATTACTTTAAGCTATATCATGCATGTACTTTAGCAAGGTGATGTTTTCGTGTGCCGATTTGAAATTGTCACAAATTAAGGATCAATTAAGTTAAAACAAGTTATAGCATGGCGATGTATTCAATAACAGAAATATATTTCAATTAAGAAAAAATGCACAATGTTATGTTCAATTAGAAAAATTTGGTGGGAAAGGTCGAATCCCTTTGTTTCTACTTGTCGACCAACTGAACGGAATCTTTCTTTTCGTTTTATGTTTTTTTTTTCAATCTAAGTTATGGCCCTTCATTATGATCAATATTAGTTACAATAAATGGCTCCATATACACTTGAGTCTTCTCAAACTTCAACTGACCATTTGAAAAAACACTTTCCAACCATATATATAGTCAGCCAACAACACATCTTACGAAACTTATACCGGGGGCATAATCGTTTTTGATTCATATTATATGGACAAATCTTCTCAGACACAATTGCCAGAGGCATAGTGGTGGATCGGAAAGTGAGTGCAAACTTCATGAGGTGACGGGAAAGTGGAGGGGTAAGCTTTAAAACTTTCAAAACTGAAAAGCAAAAAAAAAAGATCTTTCGCCTTCAAACACCTTTAATTACCTCTTGATTTCGTGAAAATATTTGGCTGAATGCTACAAATTCAACTTTTTCTAAATCTTTGCACAAAAATGTGGGAGAGCAGAAACACTTTTTGAAAGGGGGTATGTGCCCCCCACCCCCCTTTTTGCCTCCTGCTCCTGCTTGGGTTAATATTTAAGCGACATTTGGCAAAAATAACCATTACAGATATACAAATGTGGTAGATATACATTTGTAGTTTATTATTATTATACACGTAACAGTATATGTGGATGAGAGAGGTGAATCATGGTAAACGATTTATGGAAACTTTGCAGCAAATCTCGAAAATTATATTCGAGATTTTTTTCAAACTTGAAAACAAAATAACAAACAAGTAAAGGGGTAGTCCTTTTTTAATACAAATGTGAAACCTAAATAAGTAATTTGGTCGTTATCTGATGTATGCAACCTTTGAAGGTATAAAAGTAAAAATGGTGATAATAATAATAAAATAAAGTGTAAATAGGAATAATGGATGAGGAAATATTAGGTGAGGGGTGGAAACACCTATCCAAAAGCAAGATCTTGCCCACACGGATGACAATATACAGACATTAAGATGAGTTGCCTTGGGACTGTGGTCTGTGTGCTCACTCATACATCGATCAATATGAAGTGGCCTGAGCTTTTGATACTCGTGTGAACCGGCCTTTAAGATACTATTACATCTTGGCACCTGAATATATGCTTCATATACCTGTTGATTATTATCTATCAGTGCACAACTCTGGTAAAATATATTTGCAACATCCCCACTGATATTATATATATACATACATACACACGATATACCTTTTTTCTGAATAGCAGTTTATTTATGATGGCGTTATCTGAAGTTTTTTATCCATATGAAAGCTATTTGGCTGGGGCCACCACAATTCCCTCCCTCCTGCGAGCAGCAAACACCACTGTCTTCATACACCATGTCCTTGCAAACAAACCCTCACTCGCGCTCAATGTTACAGACAAGGTTACTGATAGCGATACTGTCTTGGTATCTTGTTTGATGTATTCTCAGTCTCAATACTAGTCATTATGTTACCAGCAGTATGGCGTATGGTTAATATTTTTCTTTTTGGAAACTCATGTTATTTTTTACTGTATGTTAAAATGGTTTTTTATGAGTTATTTTACTAGTGTATATAAATGATTCATAGAATTTAGCTGTTAAATACAGGTTTATTTTCATTAAATTAGTTTTACTCCAAATAAAGTATATACATTTACCATTTCTATAATGCAATTCCTAAAATTATTTATTAGTAAAAAATAAAATAAGCTTTTCATTAAATGGTCATGGCGGTCCACCAAAACAAATTAAGAGTAAAAGAGGTCCATGTGGAGGGGTGAGGTTGAGAACCACTGTGCTAAATGATGCTTAGATTTAATAACATGATGTTGACTGTAATGATTGTCCCGTCTGATCTATTTTGATCAAATTTGACTGTTTCATTATGTGACCTGTGTAGGACAGCGTTGGGCAGGTTGGGGCTTTTGGTAATATATAATAGCTTCTAATATGTTGAAGAGGCAGTGTGTGTACATGTGTGACCTAATATAGCGTAATATGTTAACATTTCCTAATTTTCCGGAGCATGTATGCCTGACTGCCTGTGTAGGCTTACCGGGTCTACCTCCTTCAGGGCCCAAGTAAGGGGCCTCATGACTTAACTAGCACATGGCCTCATATGTCCTAAATCCGGCACTGCACGTGAGTGTCTGTGTGAGATCTGCACCTTAGGTCCACAGTAGTGTTTCAAATATCAACTTTGTATTGTGGAAAAAGGGGGGCAGAAATATTTCCTGTATGCCCAGATGTCGATTCAATGTGTTGAATGTGGAATTACAGAAATATATCTATTATTGGTCGCTGGAAATCTTTTAAAGTACATTTTGCTCTGATTTATTTTTTTGGTTTTGAGACATATTGCCCTATTGATCGCTAGAAATTGGTCGCTAGCTTGAACCTGGTCAATTCAGGAAATACAAGTTCATTTTCATGCTCAAAGGGGTCATGAAATTGGTAATTATTGCTTCATTTATGGTGAGAGTATTTCCAATCAGAGAATTGAAGCCTGGTTTTATTGGTGGAGGAAACCGGGATACCCGAAGAAAGCCACAGACCATTCACAAGCCACTGACAATTTTTTTTTCAATTCATGTCCAATTTCCATTTTTTTTTAATCAACATAAGAACAAATTAATATTTGTTTTCCCTGTAATGCCTAAGTAATTGCATAAGAATATACATAATCAACGCGAAACGTAATTAACTTCGATGGTACTTTTACATGATTATTTGAAATCACTTCTTTTGTTGATAAACATATTGTTAAAATCGGACATCATTTAACTTCATAATAATATTTTGAAAACAATGTAGTTTTATATGAAATATATACATGTAGGGGAATATGAAATTGTAGGCATTCTGTAGAACTGCAGTGTATTAAACTGTAGTTAAGTCCTTAATTAAAAGTAAATGATTTATTTTACTCTATTAATAAACATTTATCCGAGAATACTTCTGGAAAATTTAAAGTTTTGAGGATTCATTTCAATCTTTATAAAGAAGACAAAACTTTTAAAAATTTTAGTGAAAATATTAAAAAAGGTAAAGAATATCTTAAACTCATGGACATATAGAGTTCACCTATATTGGCCGAAAACAATAGCCCTCTCGCCTTTGGTGCAGATTCCCAGAGTACTATCAAACCCTTCTGCACAAGTTTTGACAGAAATATAAGACATTTTATATCAATTCTTATGGGATGGGAAGCCTGATGACAAAATTAAGGGAATTTTTTTTATCAATAACTATGAAGAAGGGGGTTTCATTTGCCACATATTGAATGATTCTTTATTGCACTAAAATGTCTTGGCTTTACAAACTTCTTGATCCCAGGAATATGTCCTCATGGAAAATTTTGCTTCAAAGTTATATAAAAAAATATGTGGGAGACAAGATATTATACTTTAAAAAATGGGGTTTGGAAAGTATATCTGACAAGATAAATCCATTTTGGAGAAATACACTTTTTAATTTGTCTGAACTGTTGCAACCAAAAGATAAAAGAAAAACAATATTGTTAGCATCTTGAGTTAACCCATTTGGCTTAATTTTAATATTAAAAGAAATGATTTTTTTTTATTATTGACAAATATATTTATAATGATGTCTTTTTTTTATTAATGATATTGTCGCTGAAGACAAACAGTTGTTGTCATAATTTCAAAGCACATATATGATAAGCATAGAATATCATGGTATTGTGGGTGTAGTCCCGAAGAGATGGAAAACAAACTTATTTCAGAGTATGAGATGCTGCATGATATTAACAATGACATTGCTAACAGATTAAAAAGTGCAAATAGTTTTCTAAATTGTATTTAGTAAGCATAAAAGAAAGTCCTGTTAGGTCACAAAACAAATGGATTCTGGAATTCGGAGTACAATAGATGATTTGGGGTATATTTATTCTTCCACTTTTATGGCTACAAGAAACACTAATTCTCGAAACTTTCAGTTCAAACTGTCCCATAGAATCACTGCCACACAATCTTTCCCTTTCAAGTGTGACTTAAAAGAAACAGAACTATGCACCTTCTGTCCAAAAACTAAAGAGAGTTTATTGCATCTGATTTTGCAATGCACCTACGGTAAACAGAATTTGGTTTTCATTAGTAAATGTTTGTGAACATTATGGTCTTAACATGCGGTATATAAATGCACCTAATATTATATTGGGTATACTTAACCCTTAAGATCCAGATAACAATAATAATCAAGTCATTTTGTTTTATATAAGTGTAGATGCTTGGGTGATAAACCCAGTATAAATGGTGGTCTATTATACCTGAAATATTGTATTAAAATAGAAAAGACAACTATATATGTCCTATCCTCTACACAAAAACAATGCATATGCATATGCAGGAGAAGCTGGTATATTGCTGTACATATTTGGATAATTTATGATCTTAAAATTTAATACATCAAACAAAATACCAAGTCAGTATCGCTATCAGTAACCTTGCCTGCAACTTTGAGTGCAAGTGAGAGCTTGTTTGCAAGTACAGAGTGTATGAAGACAGATGTTTGCTGCTCGTAGAAGGGAGGGAGTCGTTGTGGCCCCTGTATGCATTACTAATAATATGACAGTTTGTTATGTCAGTGTCAATTAAATCTGAAAGTAGACTGTTGTTAACCTGTAGAACCCTTAATATCAGCAAGGACAATTAGCTTTAATATAGATAGCAAAAACATAAGATAACGTCATCATAAATAAACTGCTATTGAGAAAAAAGGTATATCGTGTGTATGTATGTATGCATATAATATCAGTGGTGGTGTTGCAAATATATTTTACCAGAGTTGTGCACAGATAGATAATAATCAACATGTATATGAAGCACATATTCAGGTGTGAAGATGTTACAGTATCTTAAAGGCCGGTTCACACGAGTGCCAAAAGCCACTTCATCTTGATCGATGTACGGGTGAGCACACAGACCACAGTCCCAAGGCAACCCATCTTAATGTATCTATGTTGTCTTCAGTTTGGGCAAGATCTTGCTTTTGGATAGGTGTTTCCATCCCCCACCAAATATTTCCTCATCCATTATTCTTATTTACACTTTAATGTATTATTATTATCATAATTTTTACTTTTATACTTTCAAAGGTTGGATACATCAGATAACGACCAAATTACTTATTTAGGCTTTACATTTGTATTAAAAAGGAATAACCACCCCTTTACTTTTTTTGTTTTTGTTTCAAGTTGGAAACAAATCTTGATAATACATTTGCTGCAAAAGTAACGTTAGATTTTCTTCTCATTAGACTGAAGCTTCTCTACATATGCAAGGACTTGAAGAATAAAGTTCTTAAAGTAAATTTCTATCAATAGTTAGTTTATACTAATACATTCGTCTATAAGTGTCCAAATTGAACAGAACGCCGTCAAATTTAAAATTGCACCACGTAAGCATGAATCTATCTTCAATTTTTGCTGGCCAATAACCAGAGGCCCCTAATAATTTGGTTTCTATGGCACTGAGCCACTGTCATTACTGCCTGCTTTGTGGCACACTCCAATAGGCTATCAACTCTATTAATATGTCTGGAATCGCTCCGAAAGAGAACGCCTTCAAATATAAAATTGCACGAAGATGAGTCCCTCAGTCCAACGAGGCCCTCTGCTTATACACACCTAAGCACAATGATAAATCCGGCACTAACTACCCCTTTAAAGACAGCTGATAAGAGATGTGTCATTAACATACATTCAGATTAATTAAACTGATTATAATTGTTTTGTTATTGTAAATAAGTTGGGTATATAATAATATGTCCTATAAATGAATGATTCTGATGTTTTCCAGTCGAACAGAATTAATGTTACTTGTGTCTTTGTTTTTCGTTCCAGTTGAGAATTCATGTCTTCTGGTAGTCAGTACTGATAGCGACAGACAGCTAAAATTATGTATCTCTTTAAGGTCATAAGACATTTATTTAATTACTTTGCAGATGTCTGATTAAAGAACGATATTCAGTCTTCTTGTTTCGTTCATATTATAAGCAGTGATTGTGTAGCACGTTAACAATTTTCCCACCACCTCCCCTATCAACTAGCCTTTATATCGCATGAGAGGGGTTATCTCAGCTCCAACAATCCCATTCCTTGCATTTTATCCCTGGTCAGTCTTATAAAATGGCATTTTATCCCCCAAGTTCTATTTCAAATTAATATATATAATCAATGAAATCTAACATTTCAATAAACTACAAATTGATAGTGGAGAACGCGTAGAGTTTCTGTCAATGACTGTTTCGCAGGCAGCAATTGTCTTACAACAGCCGTCAGACTACTCGACGGGACAAGAATCTTTTGTTTTAAAACAAAGTTGAGATGATTCCCTAAGGGCAATGTAAGATAGTATATGTGAATAAATATATAAATGATCATATTTCTCAGTCTTACGTAGTCAGTCTGAAGTAATAATTGGTATTTGCTGCACTCTGACAAAACACGGTATTCTCCCCCTTTTACATATGAGATTATATTAATTAATTCTTGTCCTAAGTGAATGCTACCCTGCTATAGCATTACTACCCCTTTAAAGACCGCTGATAAGAGATGGGTCATTAACATACATTCAGGTTTATTAAGCTGATTATAAATTAAATATCTTTTGTCTATGTACAATTGTAGATGCATGTCATATGTTTTTGTATTCGTATCTGCCTCTGCTTTTCTTTAAAAATAAACAAATCACAAAAACAACTTTAGGATATTTATTCTTATCAAAATAACCAAACTCTTTGTATGCCGGGCAAACTAATAGAAAAGGAATTTCATCTTCTACAATTTTTTTACAATATTTACAAAAACGTTGATATACAATTGTAATAGCTTTACAATAACACCCGGTTTCAATTGCTTAGGGGTGGGCACTGATTCTAATTTTTGTTAAGTTTGACCTCAGTGACATAGGAAGGTTCAATTCTATGTACTCCTTAAGTTGAAAGATTTCTGTAGTTTGCTATGAAATAACATTTTAAATGAATTATTATCTTTTCCCTTTTTCACTTCAGTTTGAATTTATGTCCTAATATAAAATTCTTCCTTTGAATGATTTTTATACTTTATATTATATAAAGGTAATAACAAAATTACCGAACTCCGAACAATCTTACAAAGGGAAAGTCAAAACTCATAATTATATAAACAGACAAAATCAGTCAACAACCGGAAAACTGTGAAAACCGTAATGACCCTGACTTGGTACAGGCATTTCTAAAGAAATGGTGGGTTGAATCAGATTTTAAGGCGCCAAACCTCCCGCTCTCATTACGGTTCAAAGGTTCCGGCTGTCACTGTAACAGTATTTAAATACAGGAACAAAATAGGTAAAATAGTTGTCAAAGCAGTACCATATTCGGTGACGTAAATGTCAAAAATACTTTTACGTCACACATTGACAAAAAAATTCTTGACATATTTGACTCTTTATCTTTATACATTTTCACTATATGAAAATGCATCGCTTATAATTTTTTCTGCAGAGACGGAATATATTTCGACAAGATATTGGTATCGGAATATAAACTTTTTAAGAGATCGAATAAGGCGAATCTTTTTATAGCCCTGGTCCAGTAGCCTGTTTCTCAGATGAAGATGACGTTTCAGGAAATCAGAATAATTGCTACTGCCCCTTGCATAGCGAATCAATTGCGAGATGTAAACACCATATGCAGGAGAAGCTGGTATATTGCTGCACATATTTGGAAAATTTATGATTTTAAAATTGAAGTCGTCCCGCTTATCATAACTTTTAGTACTGAGTTGACCACTGTCGTCAAATTCGAGGTATAAGTCCAAAAATGATGCGGACGAAGCTGTATCGGTGGTCTCTTTAACTTCCAGCTCTGGAGGATATATCAATGGAAGAAATTCTGCAAATCTAGAATTATTGATAGATAAAACGTCATCAATATACCTGTATGTGAAATTAAAGGCTCTAGCCTCATGAATCTTCTTATCTTTTACAAGCTTTTGAAGAAACTCCGACTCATATGAGTATAAAAATAAATCGGCTAGAAGAGGGGCACAATTCGTACCCATTGGTATGCCGACGACCTGCTGAAACAGTGTCCCTCCAAAGGAGACAAATATGTTATCGATGAGGAACTCCAGCATACTGATCACTTGTTCCTCGGAGTAGCATGTTTTACCTTTATGAATTTTGTTTGAAAAATATGTGGAATTGTAGCCTAACACAACAAATTTTGAGCCATAGTTTCTATGACTAAAAGCTTTATGAATTGTTTCTTTTAAGCGGTTTTTAATTTGTCATGCGGTAGGGTGGTATATAGAGTTGAAAAATCAAAGGTTTTGATGGAGGATACCTGAGAGAAAGATCTTGATTTCAGGTTATCCAAAAGATCTTTAGAGTTTTTCAAAATCCACATGTGATTTATGCCACTACGCGAGTAAACAGTTTCATGTTATGGCCAATTATAGGCAGAAATATTTGCTATATTATTGCACAGCTAAAGTTTGTCTGCATCCGGGTTTGCAACACAACGGGTGTCACTAGGGAGCAGGAACTCTTCATGGCGGAAACCACGTAGACACATACTACATTGTAATAGTGAATCTAGAATGTTCAGTAGAAATATTTGTTATTGTACAGCTAAGTTTTGCCTACCTCCGGCATATATGCCTTACTATGAAAACCTTAATATCTAATAAATACCTCTGCTGGTGGACTATTAGTCCCGGATGGTAGCATCCGCCCAGTAGTCAGTGTTGTTTCAGAACTGACATTGTTTATTAGATATATTTATTACTGAAATTTACATTTCCTAAATAATGTAATTATTAATAAACTGAGGTTCTCCTCCCTTCGGCCCTTCGGTTTTATTGCTTCCAAAACTTAAAATTATTCTATTTTGAGCGTCACCTGATGAATGTTATTCCAGAAACGCGTCGAGTGGACTAAATATGGTATCTACGTTTTTATTACTATCACTGAGTCGATACCTCTTCTGATGGACTATTAGTCTCCGAGGGTATCATCCGCCAAGTAGTCAGTGATTCGGCACTTAATATGATATCTACGTTTTTATTACTGTCACTGAGACGATACCTCTTCTGGTGGACTATTAGTCTCCGAGGGTATCATCCGCCAAGTAGTCAGTGATTCGGCACTTAATATGATATCTACGTTTTTATTACTATCACTGAGTCGATACCTCTTATGGTGGACTATTAGTCCCCGAGGGTATCATCCGCCAAGTAGTCAGTGATTCGGCACTTAATTTGATATATACGCTTTTAATTACTGTCACTGCGACGATACCTCTTCTGGTGGACTATTAGTCCCTGAGGGTATCATCCGCCAAGTAGTCAGTGATTCGGCACTAAATTTGATATCTACGTTTTTATTACTGTCACTGAGACGATACCTCTTCTGGGGGACTATTAGTCCATGAGGGTATCATCCGCCAAGTAGTCAGTGATTCGGCACTAAATATGATATCTACGCTTTTAATAGTGCAAACAGATTGAAAAACCAAATAACTTAAAACTTTTTGGGAGCTATTAATTCAAATGGCCTCAACAGGATAGTGAAAATTGGCTACGACCACCCATGCAGTGAGGAGAACCATAGTTAATAATAATTAAATTATTTAGGAACTTTAAAAAGAGCTTGGAGATACCAAAGGGGCAAGCATCCATTTCGGGATAGTTGCACCCAGCAACGGAGAAGCATGGTTTCATGTCTAACTTATAGGGATCTGTAGTAGGCATGGCAACTATATTATATGTCATCGTTGTACCAGGAACTCAAGACCATGTAACTATACAAATGTACCATCAATACAAATAATCGGAAAATATATCGTTGTTAGTTGCACATGTTAAGATTAACTTAGCTTGAAAATATAATAAATTTCCAAGGTGGGTGGGTAGTCAAGGAATCAAATCGTTTTCCAGTTAGCCCTGTATTACCTATATATTGTACCTGACTATATAAAACGTATCACGTTATAGTCGACGGATCCTTCTGTCATTTAAACAAGGTAAGTTTCCAATTGTAAATTTCATTATCTAGTATGATGGTAAGGATTATGGTGTTTAATGCCACTTTCAACAATATTTCAGTTATATCGTGGCTGTCAGTTTTATTGGAGTTCCTGGAGAAAACCACCTATATCTAGTATGAAGCAAAATATCTAACAGTTATCTACAAATAAAACCTCTCAAAATTAAATTGAAAAGCACAACCAGCTTTAAATAACGATAAATATTATAATAATGATAATAATCAAAATAAAATAATCATTTATTAATAAAAAATCAATTTTAAGGATAAGCGTCTCGATGCCAACATAGCGTGTTGTGTATCGCATCGGTGGTGTAATGGTTAGTCTTTTCGCCTCGAGTGCGGTAAATCGTGTGTTCGAGTTCCGATCGGGTTACAACAAAGACTATAAAATTAGTATTTGTTGCTTCTTCGCTAAGCGAACAGCATTAAGGAAAAGAACAAAGACTAGGATAATGTACCCGAGTGAGACGACATGTCTATCCGCGGACTGTTGTTTCAGTGAGCTTGCACTATGCAAATCTACACAAGAGTGTTGGAATAGTACAAAGCGGACCTCATCATCATCTCATTGAACATTAATTTGTTCTCGCCATGATATATAGCTGAAAAAATGCTGAATGTACAAACGTTGTAGGTTAGAATATTAACGCTAATACTTTTGGATTGAATATTTTGACGTGTATAAAAACTATTCAATATAGCCTGCCATCCTTTTTGGGAGCAAGAGGGGTAGTTACTGTACATTGTATAGTTGTCAAACCTTTGAGACGATTGTTATATTGATATCCTTTGACTTATCATATGAAAAATCATATTATACAAAGCATAGGTATAATGCAAAATGCTGAATTAGATTGCTGCCAATTTAATAATAAGAGCTATTCAAAATAAATGAATAAATAAATAAATAAATAAATAAATAAATAAATAAATAAATAAATAAATAAATAAATAATAATAATAAAAAAAATAATAATAAAAATAACATAACATATTTCATGTGTTTATAAGAACTTTTATGCATTTTGATAAACAGCTTGATGTTAAATTTGGAATAAACATTAATCATGAGATGACTTATATACTAGTCAACAAAAGAAATGATACAAAGATATTTCTTTGAAATATATATTTATGTTAAAACCAAAATTAATATTAACTTTAATGTTTGCGTGAAACGCATTTATCCTCACAAAACAAACAATAACATTCTGTTCCGCTACGAAAAATATCCGAAAAGTCAATTTTTCGTCCAGTTTGCGATGATCGAATTAGGCATTTAAATCACATGCGGTCATTAATTGTGCTGTTATCAAAAGTAAACAATTTGCCGTTCTAAAAATTTTAATTTTCTCAAGAACATCGATGCCACGACTCCGTCAAAATGGCCGTGAGCGAGCGATGGGTACGGTTCAGGCTGGAATGACTCATCAGGCCATTGTAGACCATTTTAATGTGTCTAGAATAACCATTTCAAGGCTAAAGATTAGTCTGTTCAGGTAGGGCGAATGACATACCCTGTAGCGACAGGCCGCGTGTGACGTCACAACGTCAGGACCGATATTTACGCCTTATTCATCTCCGGAACCGTATGATAACGGCTGCAGACACTTCCCGTAGAACACCTGGTCTAGCAAACATCCGAATTTCGGGTCAAACTGATCGCAGAAGACTACCTGAATCTGGACTCCGTGCTAGGCGTCCGGTGGTAGGATATATCCTTAACCAATGCCATATGACTGCTAGACCAGCCTGGGCTCGTGCATACCGTCGTTGGGGGCTTCAAACCCGGCAACACATCCTTTTTAGTGATGTATCCCGATTTTCACTTCGTTTATGCGATGGGCGTTATCGTGTGTACCGTAGGCGTGGGGAACGTTTTACGGACCAGTGTGTGTACGAGTTCGACCGTTTTGGAGGCGGAAGTGATGGTCGCATTAAGTTCAAAATTGTTCAAGGAACATTGAATGCGGTAAAATACAGAGACGATATTCTTGATCATATCGTTCTGCCCTTACTGCAACAGCGAAACTTTGATAATGTCTTTCAACATGACAATTCAAGATGTCACGTGGCTCGTGTTTGTCGTGACTTTTTGAACCAGAATTACATCAGTGTTCTTCTTTGGCCGGCATTATTGCCGGATCTGTCACCAATTGAACATTTATGGGATGAACTCGTTATACGTGTTCGCCATCGTCAAAATCCACCGGAAGCACTACACGAGTGAAACAACATCCCACAAGCCTTTATCCATCGATTGGTTCTATGCATCGGAGAAGCTGTCGTTGCTGCAAGAGGTGGTCACGCATGTTATTGAAATCCGCAAACTTCCATACTGCATGACAATTTATGTCTGTACATGACATGTTTTGATAACGATGTTGAGAAATTTTGCTGATATTGCCATATTTGCTATGCCCATATGAATCTAAAATATACGATTTGTGTCGAGTTTTTTTTCTCTATGTAAAAATATTGAGCATCAAGCCCTTGTATCGTTTCTTTTATTGACTGGTATATAATGGTTAACCAAGTCATCATCATGGCTATAAACTTACAAACTTTTAGTTGAATGGTAAAGGTTTTTCCACTTTGTATATTTTCGCCAGAGAAATTTGGATGAACTTGTGACAACGTTTGTCAGTATCAGTGGTACTCCTCTGTTATGGTTGGATGATAGGTAGATACAATTCTTAGTACGATAGTGTCTATTTGTTTTAAAGTATTCTAAAGCAAATTAATAAATTATATGCACGAAATGACCAAACATTCCTATACAATTTAACAAGAAGTGTGAAAACGAGAATTTACCCAGCTCACTTGAAAGTCGTTTTGTATCCGTACCAATACCTGGTAAAGATGGCCCAAACTGCACGTAATTACTCATAAGCTGTAATAGTTTACCACGCCTATATTAGTTGAGATTCAAGACCTTGAAGTGAGCTGGACAAAATGCCGTTGTTTTTTGGTACAACGGTATGCATAGGGATGTGGGGAATTTCGTGCGATAATTGTTACCGGAGATTGTGATGCATTCCGAAATTATTTTTTTTTTTCATGTTTAATATTTGCCTCCATGAATGGTCTAATTATTCCAGTGTCACGGTTTTCTTTTATACTTACCATTTTCATTTATTGTTGGGGGTCGTCGCGATCGCATGGTAGTTGGATTTAAAACTACCTGCGCAATCAGTGTCTATCACCACAAAAGTTGTGAATTCGAATCCCGCTCGTGGCGAGGTGTATTCGATACAACCTTGTGTGATAAAGTTTGTCAGTGACTTGTGACAGGTCGGTGGTTTTCTTCGGCTGCTCCGAGTTTATCCACCAAAAAGGCTGACCACCACTATATAACTGAAATATTGTTGATAATCGCGTTAAACACTATAATCTTAATTCCCTAATTTATTGTTTGCAAATTTGATATAGTCATTAATATAGCCGATACTGCTAACTATATCAACAATCAAACGATCATTGTTGCGAACCAGACACTATCTCTCTGCCCAAAGGGTAGGTTGTGTATTTGATTTACTCCACAGAACATGTGCACATCCGTTCTGGAACAGTTGTACCTAGTAACGGAGAAGCATGATTTCATGTCTATGCTTCTGGTGTTCTCTAGAAGGCATGCACGCTATACTAGATATCATCGTTTTACCAAATGATAAAGCTTACCGACGCTTTGTATGTTTCCTCAAGAATAATGAGTTCGGCCACCATTACATGCAGGGCCGCCTTAACAGCATAATAGGACCCCGGACAAAGCAGTGCACTGGGATTCATACCTATGCAACCACTCACAGGAATAAAACTCTTAATGGTCGATAAAATTAAACATATATTTATTGCATTGGTGCTTCCAACATGATCAGTGCTAAATATTAAAAACATGCCCTACACAACCTGCATAGATGAGCATGGGTCCCTCGTGGTAGCTACACAGCGTGCTCATTCGCTAAGACGGCGCTGACCACATGTAACTATACAATCAATAATAACCACCGGAAAATACATCGCTATTAATTTTACTCTAGAAAATAAAATATACATATTTTATCAATATTTTAACTTGAAAATATCTTTGAATTATTAAAAATAAAATTCCAAGGTGGGTAGTTAAAGGAATCCCAAAGCGTTTTCCAGGTAACTCTTTATTACCTATGTATATATATATTGTAGCTGACTATATAAAATATATCACGTACAACAAGGTATAGGCGTCGGATCGTTCTGTCATTTAAATAAGGTAAGTTTCTTATTGTAAATTTCATATATCTAGATGATGCAAAACATCTAGCAGTTCTCTATGCAAAGAAGAACTTTTAATATTAAATTGAAAAATAATGAGATTCTAATAATAATAATAATAATAATAATAATAATTATAATAATAATAATAATAATAATATTTCTTTCAAGAGTTACCAAGATGAACCTAGTGTTGAGGAGGGAAGAACAAAATTACCCTCCAAAAACTAAACACCGTTTGCCTTTGCAGACGTATATGTTACAGGGCTAATCCGATTCCAGGGCGATTAGGAATCCTCCTAGGGCAAATCGGAATTCGAGTTTGTCCTAGGAGAAACCCGAATTCCGATTTACTCTGGTTTTAATCTAGTGTAAATCGGAATTCGGGTTTCTCCTAGGACAAATCAAGATATCCCGATTTGTACTAGGGCGATTCCGAATCGTACAAACATTCTAGTGGGATTCGGAATGTTACTGAAAATATTGCTTAATGCGATTTCGGATCCTCCTAGCATTTTATTTCTGTATTGTACTAATGTTTTGTAGGTTTAATGAGTATTGTATATGACAAAAGACTACAAACTAATTTTTATTACAGGAATACAATTTTAAGTAAACGAAATATTTTTACAAAATGTTGACAAAACTGACATCTGTACTTATTTTCACATTTACGATTGTTTTGTTTGACATTTTGTGGAACACTGCAAGTTCGCCTTCCTACGTGAACATCTCAGTGTATTACACTTAGAAGCACAATTACAAATGGATTTCAGTAAAGGAGTATCTCCACAAACATTTTTGTTTTTTTGACAGGCCTGAATGTGACATTTTAAAATTACTTCAAATACTTCATCTCTCGTTACAACTGGACATTCCGTTTTTAAGCATATCAATACTTCCTTTTCCCCGATTGTTGTTTTCCTAAATATAACTTTTTCCAAATGCTTGAATCTGGCACCTCCAGGAGCCTTAATTCCCTTTTCAGTATTTGGACATTCCAGAATCAAATTGTATTTTTCACTTGATAGCACACATTTCTCTTGAAGAATTTTGCTTTCATATTCATCCAATTTCTCATAAAATAGCCTTTTTTTGTCTTCCATTTCAATTCAAACACATTAAAGTTAAATGGTGAAAACTTTATGAACACCCTTTTGGCTAGGAATTGTGATTAGTATTACAAGTTAACCGTAATTGACGTGAAAAATATTTTGTGAGCTGTTTTCATTGCAATTTTTCGATCAGTCCCGATATATTAATGACAATATTGCTATAATTTATAAAAAATAAACTTTTATTTATATATTTTTTATATTTTAGGATTTTTATACTTTAATATATTCTATATATATCTCTCTCTATTATATTGTAACTTTTTAGTAGACCATTTCAGGACGATTCGGAATCGCCCTAGTTCAAATCGGGATATCTTAATTTGTCCTAGGAGAAACCCGACTTCTGATTTACACTGGATTGAAACCAGTGTAGATCGGAATACGGGTTTCTCCTAGGACAAACTCGAATTCCGATTTGCCCTAGGAGGATAACCATGGATTCGGATTTGCACTGTAACATATATATGAAATATTCAATACAACCTAACAAAGATAAAATAAATAATATGAACACAACATACTTAATATAGAATGTACAATTACATAGAGGTGCTTTGACTCGTGTGTCACGACTTCATTCGTACAGATCATTGACCAATTGTCACGTGTAGTAATCAGAACACACCGGTCACAGTTAATATACTCTTTAGAATATATTACTTTATTATTTTAAGAGGGATTGGGGATTAGGTTTAACACTTTAACACGGTCCTTCAAGGTATCCCCGGAAAACTCGATGAGACTCCACGGGTTACTGAAATAAAGGTCCATGAAAGTTTTGAAAAACAATTGGGAATCTCTAATGAAAGAGCTAATGTCATGTTGTTGATCGCAGTTCACCGCCTACCGGGTGGAATGGATGAAAATAAGCGAAATTGTACTGTGCGCTTCAGCAGCTTGATGAACCGGGACGAATAGCTACAGAAATCATTGAAATCAGGTTCTGGTTACAGTGTTGTGCCGGACTTATCCCCCGTCCGGAATTCGGTAATTTTGTTATTACCCTTATACTGAGAAGCAAGCTACTTAACGAGAAAAGGAACATGTCACCAGAAGAAAACCCGTACAAAAATCATCTACACCAAGGAATACCCGTTTGTAAGATTAGTTCGCAAAACATCCAGATGACTTCGTTAATAAATCATATTAACACAATAACTGTAGTTTAGAAATATTTGTTTTTGGTTTGCTTCTTTATATTTTTCTATTATCTTTATTATGTATGGCACGTGTATATGTAGAGTTCCACAAATATGCTAATTTGCATATAAAAACTATTCAATCTAATTTACTTAACTGTATATTGTTATAATATCCCCCATCCATAAGCTTATGAATATATAATGAGTATTTTCCTCATGGGTTTTTTTTTTTTTTCATATTCAAAATTTCTTTGTACATCTACTAAATATGCTAAGCTATAGTCATACACACGCGAGGGTAGTTACACATTCTTCGAACTCAAGGCACATATGACAGCAAGTACCTTGTGTGTATCGTAGTGAATGGTGCAACATAAGGTATAATGTAGGTCATCACGCTTAATACCAGGATATACTTTTTTATATAATTCACTTTTTCCTAGTCGCTGACGTTCACGTATTATGCCAATCTTGTTTTTGATAAAACAATAATTCAAATGGTTTAAGTCTTCAAAAACAGTGATTGACGAATGCATCTCCCTAAGGTACGTAATATGTGTGTTCGAATAGTGATACACACGAAAATTTTATGAATGGAAAAAGCATGCAGGAAAATCTCAAAATGTAAAGTACAATTTCTCAAATATGTGTATTTGTGTATTAGCGGAAATACAAGTCACGATGGTGGATAGGCAAACACGCTGAACAGCATCGTGTACATTTTTCTTTATCTTGATTAATGTAGCATTTAGTCCGAGTTGGTGTATGATACTTCTGATTTGCTTAGTTCTATGAAATGAAATATATAACCCGAAATTGGTTCTTTTATCTCTATTTGCCATACTGAATGAAGTTACATTACAACAAAACCATTCTCCTTTTTGGGATAACAGTTTTCCCTAAAAATTTACAAGAGCTTAGTTGATATGATCTTGAAAATCCGATAATGTTTATATTTCTATTTGCGTTACTGCATTACATGAGAAAGGTTGGGCAACGGATATGTAAGTGTGAAAAAAATCTTCTTCTTATTGTATTTATATGATCATTACCTCCTTTTTCGGTTGCTGTGCCAGAGATAGTATTATTGTACATGTAGTTTTATACTGTAATTATATTCATATATACATGGATAACGGGTAAAATTATAATTGGCAGCGTACATAGTCGTGGTTTATCTTCAGACTCCGTTAAAAGGAGAGATATATTCTGTAGATATCGAGATAAATATGACATTACTTTTTTGGTGGATACACACAGTACAAAAGAGTCCAAGGATATTTGGAGAAATGAATGGGGTTATACGACTATGCTTAGTTCATATACCCAACGGGAAATTTTATTATGATTGATGCAAAACTGCTGGGTAACAGAGTTACGCTAGTGGCTGTCTATGGTCCAAATCGAGACGACCCTACTTTTTATCAAAGTCTTCAAAGTAAGATTGAAATTATAGGTAATACATCGGTTATTATTGGGGATTATTGGAATGTGCCACTTAACTATGAAATTGACACCGAGAATTATGTGAATAAAAATAACCCGAAGGCACAACAAAAAATACAGGCGTTAATGGCAGAACTTGACCTGCTTGATGTCTGGCGAAAAAATAACCCTTCAGTTAAACATTATTCATGGAGAGGTCCAAACAGGAAGAGATCTCGTCTACATTTTCTTTTAGTTAGTTCTGATCTGGAAACATTTGTTATTAACAGTGATATATGTGTATCTTATGGTTTCGCAATATAGAGTTAATTCGGAAGATGATGATGGCAAATATTTTTCTATAAATGACCAATTATTATGGGAAACTATGAAAGCTATGTTAAGGGCCAAGACTATTTCCTATTCATCATATAAAAATAAGGAAAAAAACAAATCTGAATCCGATTTGGAAAAACAACTAAGTGAGTTATATGCGAATAATGGTAACGAAACAGAAATTAAAAATACTGAGAGCAAACTAACAGAGTTACGGGAGAAACAAATTAAAGGTATTATGACGAGAGCAAAAGCAAAGTGGAGAGTGGAGGGAGAGAAATGTAGTAGATACTTCTGCAATTTAGAAAAAACGAAATTTCTTAGAATAAATTATACCCAATTTAACTTTAGATGATGGCAGAGTTATAGAAGATATTAAGCTGATTTTGTCTGAAAAAAAAGAATATTACAAAAACTTATATTACAGTAAACAAACGATGATTAGTCAAGATAATTTAGAAATATTTTTTGACAATGATAATTCTTTTCTCACGAAACTAACTGAAGATAAAATGGTAGATATGGAAGGGGAATTAATTCTTCCCGAATGTATTATTGTATTGAAAAACATGAGTAATAGAAAATCGCCTTGTTTGGATGGATTTATTAGCGAATTTTACAAATTCCTATGGATTGATATCCAGGAATATGTAATTAAATCTTTAAATTTTGCTTATGAAAACAGTTTGCTCTCAGTATCTCAAAAACAAGGGTTAATTATGTGCTTACCGAAGGAGGGAAAGCCAAAACATTTATTAAAAAATTGGCGTCCGATATCTTTATTAAATGTAGATTACAAAATCGGATCGGCTTATATTGCCGAAAGGTTAAAAACAGTGCTTGAAAGGTTAATTAGTAATCTTCAAACAGGATTCCTGAAAGGGAGGTACATAGGGGAATGCACTCGCTTGATCCTAGACATTATAGTGAGAACGGAAGAAGAGCAAATACCAGGTTTACTGCTTCTTGTAGACTTCGAGAAAGCTTTCGATTCCCTGGAATGGGACTTCATGTTTAAATGTTTAAATTTTCTTGGTTTTGCAGAGTCGATAATAAAATGGGTAAAACATTTTTACACATACATCTCAAGCTGCATTGTAAATAATGGCCATTGCTCATAATTTTTCACCTTAGGTATGGGGTTTCGACTAAGTGATCCAATATCCCCTTATTTATTCATATTATGCTTGGAATTTCTCAGTGCAGCACTCAAGAATCACCCAGATATACAGGGAATACATATAAATAATTCGGAATATTTGATAAGTCAATACACGGACGATTCTACTATAATTTTGGAAAATGATGAAAAATCGCTGAACGCAACACTTGGATTGCTCAATTACTTCTCCGACTGCTCTGGTTTAAGGACTAATTTTGACAAAACAGAAGCGATATGGATTGGGGCAAAAAGGAGCTGTGTGGAAACAATTAAAAAAATAAAAAATATCAGATGGAATTTTGATGGATAATTTAAAGTTTTGGGAATAAAATATGATTTAAATAAGGCAGAATTTTGGGCTGATAATTTTAAGGAAAAAATCATTACGATTAAAAAACTTCTAGGCAATTGGGCTTTACGAAATCTTTCACTACTATAATTTTTAAATTTGTTATGGAGTGGTAAATCATATAAGATAAAGAGAAGCATATTAATAGGCGATTTCAGTCAAGGAGGTATAAAAATGCCTCATATTCTGTCATTTTGTCATGCTCTAAAGTTTTCTTGGGTGAAAAAACTTCTCGATCAATTACATCATGCTGGTTGGAAATCCTTGTTTCTCGACAAAGTGAAGAATTTGGGAGGCGATTTCTGGATGTTTTCAAAACCCGCTTTAAATAAACTTCAAAACCGTTGTCCCAAATTTTGGCAGGATATAATAAATGTTTGGGCAGACATCAACGACAATATTAAAGGGGTTTAACAATAAGCATAATTTAAATGTTAATTTCATAGATTTTCATGGACTCATTAACGCAGTACCAAGAGAGTGGAAGCAAACTATTCTAATTTCGACTCCTTTTGAAGACGTTAATAATAAATATATATACTTTCTAAAGTCTATAGAAAAGCCAACAAAATATTTCTATAGGATATTGATTGAAAGAATAGCCGAAAAACCATTAAAAAGTCAAAACAAATGGAAATTATTCTTAGGAAAAGAAGTTTCAGAAGAAGAATGGGAAAATGTATACTCTTCGACTTTTTATTTGTTAAATGTTAAGGGTAATAACAAAATTACCGAACTCCTAACAATCTTACAAAGGGAAAGTCAAAACTCATAAGTATATAAACAGACAAAATCAGTCAACATCCGGAAAACTGTGAAAACCGTAATGACCCTGACTTGGTACAGGCAATTCTAAAGAAAGATACTCAACTTCAGTCTTTTCAGTTTAAAATAAATCACAGAATTATTTTTACAAACCACCTCTTGATGAAATGTAAACTGTCAGAAACAGCATTATGCACTTTTTGTAATGATGCTATTGAAAACATTGAACATCTTTTTTGGGAGTGTCAATATGCTAAAATCATTTGGATCAGCTTAGCATCATATCTTAAAAAATCGTTGAATTTGAAGTTAGTTATTTTGTGTGTATGTTTAATTGCTACTCTGGTGACCTTCCATAGTGTGTCAATATTTGCAGTTTGTTGGTTAAGAAATATCTGTATGCACGTAAAATTAAGAATTGATTACCCACTGTGGAGGGTTACCACACTATGCTGAAATATTATAAAAATGTTGATTTAGCTTCATGTTTTCTCCTATCCACGACAAAGGCAAATCAGATAAAAGAAAACTTGAGAAATATTACTCTGGCACTGCAATCGAATTAGGGAATAAACTTATAATTTCGTGCTTATTACATGCAATCATTTTTCAATAAACTCCTTCTATTCATTGAAAAATATTTATATTATCGCAAAATGACGGCTCCGCTTCAATACTCGGTATGATGAGAGACGAGAGCAGTTTGAAATTTAAATTCGAGTCTTGACCGCCCATAATAGGCGGGATTATGAAGGTCAAAAGGGCAAATCGATTAATGTCAATTATTGATGAAAATATGGGTGATGCATCTACAAAAAGTCGATACTGTATTAATGATTGGTATCTACGACATATATTTTCACTTTATACCTGTAATTATGGTTTTATATTCTTACAAATACTGGTTTAAAATGTAGAAGCGATGAAAATTTCCACCAAGGCACGTGCATCGTCAACGAATAGTACTATGGGTAATCTCGCCTCGCAACATACTTACATACAATCTATGTTAAATCTCCCGAGATTCCTATCCTTCCTACTATATGAATCCTTGGTTAAGATGAGAAAGGATTGTTCATGTTGATGATATTGGTGGAATTGATGACCATCATTGTTAAACTTTCTTTCCACCATATATGAACATAGAAAACCATATACAATATAAATAAGTAGGTATCAAGACATGTTGTTATTTTAAATGACATGGCGCCTAAAACACAACCATTCTGGCTTCTTATATTGTTGATATGATAGATTTTTGTTCATGTATGTTATTAAAATGAAAAGCAAAAAAAAACATACCATTGTGGCGGAACAGTTTCAAAATTCTAAGAGAGAAAAAAAGGAGAAAGAGACAAAATAACCGCTCGCATTCCTGGCTTGATACAGGGGCTTCAATAAAAAGTGGCAGGATTAAGCTAGTTTTATATGCCCAAATTAATCTATTTTATAAATTCAACTTAGAGCTATAATACTTTTTCAGAAAAAAGATATACACAATGAAGCCACTGTGTGTTGTTGTGTTGCTTTCCTGGATCAATGTTTCTTACACTTGTCCCAGTGCTTGTAGCTGTTTCGTCAACACAATGAATTGCAATTATAAGAATCTGGAAGAAATTCCAGCAGGAATACCTGCGACAATACAGACATTGTAGGTATTCTGTTCTGACGATTTAATATTAGAAATATTCAAGTTATCCAGAAAAAATAATGTTGAGGTCTGCTGTCAACAAAACAATGTTTCGAAACATCTAAAGAAACGAATAATCGGATTTCAATATAACGATATTCTAACGACTTTACATACAAGAGAATTCGTTACTGCTTATTAACCAGAGTTTTTACACTTTGAAACGGATTTGGATTTATTCATGTAATATATAGCGTCATTCAATAGTTGCACAACCACTAAATATTTCACTCTTATATTTCAAGAAACACAAGGTCTCAAAATAAAAACAAGTGTAATAGAAAAAATTATTGAGCAACAATTTGAATAATTCGAACTCCAATAAAAAAAACTGGAGTAAAGGAGTAAAGCCAGGTCGATTAGCGTCTCCCGTCCCATTAATAATGTTTTTAAAGAAGTTCTAATTAGAAAACCAAACAACTACGAATTCAGAGATCTCATGATCATATCTTTTAAATAGTTGATAGTAATCCAATATGAAAACTACACAGAAAACTAAAGATAGGACAACGTGAACTCCACAAAATACGAGAGATTTTAACGGTTGGGTGAGCAGCTCATGCTCCACTTGTAGCACCGTCGTGTTACGCTACGTTACTGCTGATAAGTCAAAGATGAGGGAAGAACGAGATTGTCATAATCGACAAGTAGTAGTGCACACTTTGGTTGGTCCAGTTGTATTTCCTGTTGTGCATAGTCTGTTGTAACATTATCTCAACAAACACGACAAATATGGTGTCGATTGAAAATTCCATTATTTTTATAATGGCATGTTCAGTGTGATTGTTGCGTGAATATATGTTTGACAAAATAAAGTCTCTCAACAAAAAATAAATAAATTTATCTGCTTCTAGCATTATTTTCATGCAAAACCATCCGATGTTAATGTTGTTTTGAATTACTTATCTTAGCATAGAAATAAGCAACTGAATAGTTTTAAAAATTCCATCATTTTTATAACATCAACTTCAGTGTAATCGTTGCGTGAATTTGTGTGATTTTTGTTGAACAAAATAATTTAAGATTTCTTTCCATGAAATATAAATAGCATAATCTTCTTCTAACATTATTTTCCAACAAAGCCATCCGATGTAAATGTTGTTTAAGATTATTTATTTTAGCATATACATAATTAACTGAATATTTCATATTTTTCCAGGGATTTGAGCAACAACCAAATTACCAATATCAGTGCTCAGGTCTTTGAAGGTCTATCGGCATTAACATCTTTGTAAGTGGTTTAAATTTCTACAATATATACTAGCTTAAAGGCTTATTAAACCTCTAATGACAAATTTGGCAGCAATTCCCTCTGGAATACCCGAGACATTACAGAGATTGTAAGACGAAAGATTTGTTGATTATATATTGGAAATATTCGAGTTATCCGGAATAAGTAATGTTGGGAACTGATGTCAACAAATCTAATTTTCGAAATATCTAAAGACACAAATTAGAGGAGTTAAAAAAAAACCGATATTTGACCGACTGTGCATACAAATACAGAAAATACTATATTACATACTAACCAGAGTCTTTTTTAAATGGATGTGCATTTGTACATTTAAGATTTAACTTCTTTAAGATCACATTTCAACAGTTGCACAGCAACTAAATAGTTGTCTCTTATATTTTAAGAATCATGACCACATAAGTAAACCTATGTTATTTTACCCCAAAAATGTTCTAGTCTTCAGTATGCTGGAATATTTATCGACAACATATTTATTGTGCTTGGTGGTCGTGTTATCAATAGAGACTAAGTATTCCAATAGACACTTGATGTGATGCCATTGTGGCCGAATTATTCATATATTTGTATGAGGCGGATATCAGTGACTATTTTTCCAGAGATTTGCACAGCAACCAAATTACCACTATCAGTCCTCAAGCCTTTGTAGGTCTATCCGCATTAGAATATTTGTAAGTGGTTTAAATATCTACAATATATACTAGCTTAAAGGCTTATTAAACCTCCAATGACAAATTTGACAACAATCCCCTCTCGAATACCCGAGACATTACAGAGATTGTAAGACGAAGGATTTGTTGATTATGTATTGGAAATATTCGAGTTATCCGAACAAGTAATGTTGGGAACTGATGTCAACAAATCATATTTTCGAAATATCTAAAGAAACAAATTAGCGGAGTTAAAAAAAACCCACTATATTCGAATGACTGTACATGCAAATACAGAAAATACTATATTACATACTAACCAGAGTTTTTTTTTTTAAATCGATGTGCATTTGTACATTTAAGATTTAACTTCTTTAAAATCACATTTCAACAGTTGCACAGCACCTAAATATGTGTCTCTTATATTTTAAGAAACATGACCACATAAGTAAGCCTATGTTATTTTACCCCAAAGTATTTGTACTCGTCAGTATGCTGGAATATTTATCGACAACATATTTATTGTGTTTGGTGGTCGTGTTTTCAATAGAGACTTAGTATTCCAATAGAAACCTGATGGGATGCCATTGTCGCCGAATTATTCATATATTGTATGAGGTGGAAATCAGTTGCTTTCCTATATCAATGTTTCTTACACTTGTCCCAGTGCTTGCAGCTGTTCCGACAACACAATGAATTGCTATTATAAGAATCTGGAAGAAATTCCATCAGGAATACCTGCGACAACACAGAAATTGTAGGTATTCTGTTCTGACGATTTAATATTAGAAATATTCAAGTTATCCAGAAAAAATAATGTTGAGGTCTGCTGTCAACAAAACAATGTTTCGAAACATCTAAAGAAACGAATAATCGGATTTCAATATAACGATATTCTAACGACTTTACATACAAGAGAATTCGTTACTGCTTATTAACCAGAGTTTTTACACTTTGAAACGGATTTGGATTTATTCATGTAATATATAGCGTCATTCAATAGTTGCACAACCACTAAATATTTCACTCTTATATTTCAAGAAACACAAGGTCTCAAAATAAAAACAAGTGTAATAGAAAAAATTATTGAGCAACAATTTGAATAATTCGAACTCCAATAAAAACACTGGAGTAAAGGAGTAAAGCCATGTCGATTAGCGTCTCCCGTCCCATTAATAATGTTTTTAAAGAAGTTCTAATTAGAAAACCAAACAACTACGAATTCAGAGATCTCATGATCATATCTTTTAAATAGTTGATAGTAATCCAATATGAAAACTACACAGAAAACTAAAGATAGGACAACGTGAACTCCACAAAATACGAGAGATTTTAACGGTTGGGTGAGCAGCTCATGCTCCACTTGTAGCACCGTCGTGTTACGCTACGTTACTGCTGATAAGTCAAAGATGAGGGAAGAACGAGATTGTCATAATCGACAAGTAGTAGTGCACACTTTGGTTGGTCCAGTTGTATTTCCTGTTGTGCATAGTCTGTTGTAACATTATCTCAACAAACACGACAAATATGGTGTCGATTGAAAATTCCATTATTTTTATAATGGCATGTTCAGTGTAATTGTTGCGTGAATATATGTTTGACAAAATAAAGTCTCTCAACAAAAAATAAATAAATTTATCTGCTTCTAGCATTATTTTCATGCAAAACCATCCGATGTTGATGTTGTTTTGAATTACTTATCTTAGCATAGAAATAAGCAACTGAGTAGCTTTAAAAATTCCATCATTTTTATAACATCAACTTCATTGTAATCGTTGCGTGAATTTGTGTGATTTTGTTGAACAAAATAATTTAAGATTTCTTTCCATGAAATATAAATAGCATAATCTTCTTCTAACATTATTTTGCAACAAAGCCATCCGATGTAAATGTTGTTTAAGATTATTTATTTTAGCATATACATAATTAACTGAATATTTTATATTTTTCCATGTATTTGAACAACAACCAAATTACCAATATCAGTGCTCAGGTCTTTGAAGGTCTATCGGCATTAATATATTTGTAAGTGGTTTAAATTTCTACAATATATACTAGCTTAAAGGCTTATTAAACCTCTAATGACAAATTTGGCAGCAATTCCTTCTCGAATACCCGAGACATTACAGAGATTGTAAGACGAAAGATTTGTTGATTTTATATTGGAAATATTCGAGTTATCCGGAATAAGTAATGTTGGGAACTGATGTCAACAATTCTAATTTTCGAAATATCTAAAGACACAAATTAGAGGAGTTAAAAAAAACGACATTTGACCGACTGTGCATGCAAATACAGAAAATACTATATTACATACTAACCAGAATCATTTTTAAATGGATGTGCATTTGTACATTTAAGATTTAACGTCTTTAAGATCACATTTCAACAGTTGCACAGCAACAAAATAGTTGTCTCTTATGTTTTAAGAATCATGACCACATAAGTAAGCCTATGTTATTTTACCTCAAAGTTTTTCTACTCGCCAGTATGCTAGAATATTTATCGACAACATATTTATTGTGCTTGGTGGCCGTGTTATCAATAGAGACCTAATATTCCAATAGACACTCGATGTGATGCCATTGTCGCCGAATTATTCATATCTTTGTATGAGGCGTATATCAGTGGCTAGCCAGGAGGAAAGAGAGTACATTAGCTATTTTCTTCTTCAAATTAAGTTTACCTTGCAAGCCGCATGCGATTACTACGTGTTTTTGGGTTTGCACATTTAACCTATGCAAAACTAAAGTGCAAAAAATGTAAAAGTGGAAACATGAAAAGAAAAGCACGAAACAGCTAAATGAAATTATTTAACGTTGGAAATATTCGAGTTATCCAGAATAAGTAATGTTGGAAACTGATGTCAACAAATCTAATTTTCGAAATATCAAAAGAAACAAATTAGAGGAATTAAAAAAAACGATATTCGACCGACTGTGCGTGCAAATACAGAAAATACGATATTACATACTAACCAGAATCTTTTTTACATGGATGTGCATTTGTACATTTAAGATTTAACTTCTTTAAGATCACATTTCAACAGTTGCACATCAACTAAATAGTTGTCTCTTATATTTTAAGAATCATGACCACATAAGTAAGCCTATGTTATTTTACCCCAAAGTTTTTCTACTCGTCAGTATGCTGGAATAGTTATCGACAACATATTTATTGTGTTTGAAGGTCATGTTATCTATAGAGACTTAGTATTCCAATAGACACTTGATGTGATGCCATTGTGACCGAATTATTCATATATTTTTATAAGGCGGATATCAGTGGCTAGCCAGGAGGAAAGAGAGTACATTAGCTCTTTTCTTCTTCAAATTAAGTTTACCTTGCAAGCCGGATACGATTACTACGTGTTTTGGGGTTTGCACATTTAACCTATGCAAAACTAAAGTGCAAAAAAAAACAAAAGTGGAAACATGAAAACAAAAGCACGAAACAGCTAAATGAAATTATTTAACGTTGTTAAGCTGCGAAAATGCGAAAACCATTGTTTCGTGTTAGGTTACTTTATTATAAATCTGCTGATATGTCATAGATGGGGAAAGAACAATGATTGTAATAAACAACAAGTAGTAGAGCATAGTTTGTTTGTTCCTGTTGTATGTAGTCTGTTGTAACATCTTGTCACCAAACACGACGAATATGATGTCCATTAAAAAGTCCATAAAAGTAATTTAAGCTTTGTCTCCACTTAATATAAATAACTTAATCTGCTTGTAACATTATTTTCAAGCAAAATCATCCGATGTAAATGTTGTTTTAAATTAATTGTTTTTAGCATAGAAATAAGTAAGGTTTAAAAATTCCATCATTTTTATAATATCATCTTCAGTGTAATCGCTACGTGAATTTGTATTATTTTTGTTGAACAAAATAATTTAAGATTTCTTTCGGTGAAATGTAAATAGATTTATATTCTTCCAACATTATTTTCCAACAAAGCCATCCCATGTAAATGTTGTTTAAGATTATTTATTTTAGCATATACATAATCAACTGAATATTTCTATTTTTCCAGGTATTTGCCAAGCAACCAAATTACCAATATCAGTCTTCAAGCCTTTGCAGGTCTATCGGCATTAACAGAATTGTAAGTGGTTTAAATTTCTATAATATATACTAGCCTTAAGGCATATGCAACCTCCAGTGACAAATTTGGCAGCAATTCCCTCTGGAATACCCGAGACATTACAAAGTTGTAAGACGAAGGATTTGTTGATTATGTATTGAAAATATTCGAGTTATCCGGAACAAGTAATGTTGTGAACTGATGTCAACAAATCTTATTTTCGAAATATCAAAAGAAACAATTTAGCGGAGCTAGAAAAAACGATATTCGACCGACTCTGCATGCAAATACGGAAAATACTATATTACATACTAACCAGTGTCTTTTTTTAAATGGATGTGCATTTGTACATTTAAGATTTAACTTCTTTAAGATCACATTTCAACAGTTGCACAGCAACTAAATTGTTGTCTCTAATATTTTAAGAATCATGACCACATAAGTAAGCCTATGTTATTTTACCCCAAAGTTTTTCTACTCGTCAGTATGCTGGAATATTTATCGACAACATATTTATTGTGTTTGGTGGTCGTGTTATCAATAGAGACTTAGTATTCCAATAGACACTTGATGTGATGCCATTGTGGCCGAATTATTCATATATTTGTATAAGGCGGATATCAGTGGCTAGCCAGGATGAAAGAGAGTACATTAGCTCTTTTCTTCTTCAAATTAAGTTTATCTTGCAAGCCGGATGCGATTACTACGTGTTTTGGGGTTTGCACATTTAACCTATGCAAAACTAAAGTGCAAAAAAAATAAAAGTGGAAACATGAAAACAAAAGCACGAAACAGCTAAATGAAATTATTTAGCGTTGTTTAGCTGCGAAAATGCGAAAACCATCGTTTCGTGTTAGGTTACTTTATTATAAATCTGCTTATAAGTCATAGATGGGGAAAAAACAATGATTGTAATAAACAACAAGTAGTAGAGCATAGTTTGTTTGTTCCTGTTGTATGTAGTTTGTTGTAACACCATGTCACCAAACACGACGAATATGATGTCGATTAAAATGTTCGTCAAAGAAATTTAAGCTTTGTTTCCACTTAATATAAATAACTTAATCTGCTTGTAACATTATTTTCAAGCAAAATCATCCGATGTAAATGTTGTTTTAAATTAATTGTTTTTAGCATAGAAATAAGTAAGGTTTAAAAATTCCATCATTTTTATAATATCATCTTCAGTGTAATCGCTACGTGAATTTGCATTATTTTTGTTGAACAAAATAATTTAAGATTTCTTTCGGTGAAATGTAAATAGATTTATATTCTTCCAACATTATTTTCCAACAAAGCCATCCCATGTAAATGTTGTTTAAGATTATTTATTTTAGCATATACATAATCAACTGAATATTTCTATTTTTCCAGAGAATTGCACAGCAACCAAATTACCAATATCAGTTATCAGGCCTTTGCAGGTCTATCGGCTTTAACAGTATTGTAAGTGGTTTAAATTTCTATAATATATACTAGCCTTAAGGCTTATGCAACCTCCAGTGACAAATTTGGCAGCAATTCCTTCTGGAATACCCGAGACATTAAAAAGATTGTAAGACGAAGGATTTGTTGATTATGTATTGGAAATATTCGAGTTATCCGGAACAAGTAATGTTGGGAACTGATGTCAACACATCTTATTTTCGAAATATCAAAAGAAACAAATTAGCGGAGCTAAAAAAAAAACGATATTCGACCGACTCTGCATGCAAATACGGAAAATACTATATTACATACTAACCAGAGTCTTTTTTAAATGGATGTGCATTTGTACATTTAAGATTTAACTTCTTGAAGATCACATTTCAACAGTTGCACAGCAACTAAATAGTTTTCTCTTATATTTTAAGAATCATGACCACATAAGTAAGCCTATGTTATTTTACCCCAAAGTTTTTCTACTCGTCAGTATGCTGGAATATTTATGGACAACATATTTATTGTGTTTGGTGGTCGTGTTATCAATAGAGACTTAGTATTCCAACAGACACTTGATGTGATGCCATTGTGGCCGAATTATTCATATATTTGTATGAGGCAGATATCAGTGGCTAGCCAGGAGGAAAGAGAGTACATTAGCTCTTTTCTTCTTCAAATTAAGTTTACCTTGCAAGCCGGATGCGATTACTACGTGTTTTGGGGTTTGCACATTTAACCTATGCAAAACTAAAGTGCAAAAAAAATAAAAGTGGAAAAATGAAAACAAAAACACGAAACAGCTAAATGAAATTATTTAACGTTGTTAAGCTGCGAAAATACGAAAACCATCGCTTCGTGTTAGGTTACTTTATTATGAATCTGCTGATAAGTCATAGATGAGGAAAGAACAATGATTGTAATAAAAAACAAGTAGTAGGGCATAGTTTGTTTGTTCCTGTTGTATGTAGTCTGTTGTAACATCATGTCACCAAACACGACGAATATGATGTCGATTAAAAAGTCCATCAAAGTAATGTAAGCTTTGTCTCCACTTAATATAAATAACCTAATCTACTTGTATCATTATTTTCAAGCAAAACCATCCGATGAAAATGTTGTTTTAAATTATTTATTTTAGCATAGAAATAAGCAACTGAATAGCTTTAAAAATTCCATCATTTTTATAATATCATCTTCAAGTGTAATCGTTGCGTGAATTTGTGTGATTTTGTTGAACAAAATAATTTAAGATTTCTTTTCATGAAATATAAATAGATTTATATTCTTCTAACATTAGTTTGCAACAAAGCCATCCGATGTAAATGTTGTTTAAGATTATTTATTTTAGCATATACATAATTAACTGCATATTTTATATTTTTCCAGGGATTTGTACAGAAACCAAATTACCAATATCAGTCCTCAAACCTTTGTAGGTCTATCTGCATTAACATATTTGTAAGTGGTTTACATTTCTACAATATATACTAGCTTAAAGGCTTATTAAACCTCCAATGACAAATTTGACAACAATCCCTTCTCGAATACCCGAGACATTACAGAGATTGTAAGAAGAAATAATTGTTGATTTTATATTGGAAATATTCGAGTTATCCAGAATAAGTAATGTTGGGAACTGATGTCAACAAATCTAATTTTCGAAATATCTAAAGAAACAAATTAGCGGAGATAAATAAAACGATATTCGACCTACTGTACATGTAACCAGAGTCTCTTTTAAATGGATGTGCATATACATAATCAACTGAATATTTCTATTTTTCCAGGAGTTTGTTCAGCAACCAAATTACCAATATCAGTCCTCAAGCCTTTGCAGGTCTATCGGCATTAACAAATTTGTAGGTGGTTTAAATTTCTATAATATATACTAGCCTTAAGGCTTATGCAACCTCCAGTGACAAATTTGGCAGCAATTCCCTCTGGAATACCCGAGACATTACAAAGATTGTAAGACGAAGCATTTGTTGATTATGTATTGGAAATATTCGAGTTATCCGGAACAAGTAATGTAGGGAACTGATGTCAACAAATCTTATTTTTGAAATATCAAAACAAACAAATTAGCGGAGTTAAAAAAACCCACCATATTCGAATGACTGTACATGCAAATACAGAAAATACTATATTACATACTAACCAGAGTTTATTTTTAAATCGATGTGCATTTGTACATTTAAGATTTAACGTCTTTAAAATCACATTTCAACAGTTGCACAGCACCTAAATATGTGTCTCTTATATTTTAAGAAACATGACCACATAAGTAAGCCTATGTTATTTTACCCCAAAGATATTTTACTCGTCAGTATGCTGGAATATTTATCGACAACATATTTATTGTGTTTGGTGGTCGTGTTTTCAATAGAGACTTAGTATTCCAATAAAAACCTGATAGGATGCCATTGTGGCCGAATTATTCATATATTTGCATGAGGTGGAAATCAGTGGCTAGCCAGGAGGAAAGAGAGTACATTAGCTCTTTTCTTCTTCAAATTAAGATTTCGTTGGAAGATGCAATTGCTACGTGTTTTTGGGTTTGCACATTTAATCTATGCAAAACTAAAGCGCACAAAATAAAAGTGGAAACATGAAAGCGAAAGCACTAAACAGTAAAATGCAATTATTTAACGTTAAGCTGCGAAAATGCGAAAACCATCGTTTCGTGTTAGGTTAGCAGATAAGTCATAGATGAGGACAGAACAAAGATTGTTATAAACAACAAGTAGTAGTGCATATTTTGTTTGTTCCTGTTGTATGTAGTCTGTTGTAGCATCATGTCACCAAACACGACGAATATGGTGTCGATTAAAAAGTCCATCAAAGTAATTGAAGCTTTGTCTTCACTAGATATAAATAACTTAATCTGCTTGTAACATTATGTTCAAGGAAAACCATCCGATGTAAATGTTGTTTTAAATTATTTATTTTTGCACAGAAATAAGCAGCTGAATAGCTTAAAAAATTCCATCATTTTTATAATATCATCTTCAGTGTAATCGTTGCGCTATATGATAGCTAATGTTCTCCTGATTCCAGAAATATATGTCTGCCACACTTCCAGTTGCTTAGTAATACTACTTTCGGACCGGAAAATCAACTCATTTTATGGTTCTTTTTCTCTTGATTCTGATAATATATGGTTGTATTGGATTTTCTTAGCTTCCGGTTTTAAAAAATTCATTGTTATCATTTTCCTATGTTAAAGGGACAATGATAGCAAAATAATAAATTATAGATGAATTTCTTAAATGTTGTCACTCAGTTTGCCAAACGGACGAACGTAGAATATCCCCGACAGATCAGATTTTAGAGTAAAGTATACAAATATTACATTACAACCACAGAAATAAACAAATAGAAAGAAAACTACGGTACAGACAACACATATCTTTCTAGAAAGACGTCTTTCAGTGCAATTAATATCATAGATATTTTGTAAATTTTACATTTATTTTTATCTAATATGATCAAGAAGAGTTTGCAAATACCTAAGGGGTAATCAGATTCTGTAATTCGAGAAAACACAGACAACAACAACAAAAATGAAAAAGGACAAAAGGACAAACAACGATTTACAAAACATCATACATAAAACTAAAGATCGAGTAGCACGAACCCCCATTTAAAACAGGTAGTGAAATTAAGTGTTCCTGAAGGGGTAACAGTTGGATGAGAGTTGGCCATTGAAATTGACAGGAAGTAATCATTTGTGTCAACTTTTTTCTACTTTTTCACAGAGGTTTAGGAAATAACCCGTTGGACTGTTCTTCTTGTGATCTTGAAACGTTTAAAGTGTTCCTGAATAATCAAACACACCTTGGAAATGCTTACGCAAAATGCAATGGTACAAACACCTATGTTGTCAACCATGACTTTCAAAATTGCACAGGTAAATATTGTGAAAGAAGTAGAACCAAATATGATTGGACTGTCGAGAAATTTACAGAAATGACAGACTGGCAAGAACATGAATATATGTAAATTTAAATCTCAATAAATGAAGAAGGGCAATACTTTTTTCGTACAAACACTACCTCTTATAAACGCGTCGTGTGCACTAAATTTGATATCTACATTTTTATTTTTTATATCTACGTCTTAATTGTTGAACAATATACATTTGTCTTTCACATGGTTTGGCTTTGATCGTACCTGACGAAGGGCGTGAAGATTATTGCAGAAATGCGTCGTGCATGCTAAATTTACTATCTATGTTTTTATTTTTCTCAAATATACATTTGACTTTCAAATAGCTTGGCGTCGTCCGTACTTTATGAAAGTTATTCCAGAAATGCGTCGTCCGCTCTAACATAGATATCTACCTTTTTAATACAGTCCGTCCTACAAATGAACCAACTTCAAACTGTCTAGTTTTCTCAGTATTTACCAGTTGGCAGCACTGTAGTTGGTTTTTGTCCGTATTGGTAACCTCGTAATGTGATATTAGTCTCAACGCATGTCGATATTTGTACGATTACTTCCCCCATAGTGGTTTCGTGTTGATAACAGCACAACCATCTGCAAAATGAAGCTTCATAACCAAATAGAACCCAAACACCAATGCTGCCCAGATGTAGAGCTTACCTATGGAAGTAATGAGTACCTCTTAACTGCATGCAAGTGGCCGTTTCACACTCATTGTATGATATGAGTTATGCTCATTTTTGAAGACCCTTTTGTGACTGTGAAATGAAGAGGAGCCATTAAAATACTGTTCCTTTCCTAGATTTTGTGTAATGTTGGATAATCTCTCATGTTCATTTACATCCATATCATTTCTTGCTAAAAGTCGTTCCTTTACTTTAATTAATGTCTTCGTGTAATGGTGGATGGTCTCTCATGTTCATTTACATATTTTCTTACTAATTAGAATATGAACAATGGAGATCGTGTTTGCACACTAAATTAGATATCTACGTTTTTATTAATTCAATCTGCATTATATCCCTTCTATTAGAATGTTCTTTAGAAAAAATCCCAGAATCTTTAAACTATTCATATTTTAAATACAATACTCTATAAGTTTTTCTAATCATTTTGGAAAAAGTCATTAAATAATGACAATTATCACCGATGTTGCGACAGTCACTTTTGATAGAGCATTCCCCCATCTTACTGTCTCGACCGGACATCGATGACTTCTACAACCAATATACAGTAAAACTTGCTTATTACGAATTTCTGGGGAGGGGTGAAATAAATTCGCAATAAACGTAATTCGTTGTATTGATATAACGAAATTCGTTATAAAATATAACGAATTCGCTATAAGGGGATCATACGGGGAAACTATATCGACCAAGACACATGTGATAAAGACGATAAATTACAAGCAATGCATTTAATATTTCAATTATGTATACACCACATTCAAAAGAAAACTGATTTACATTTTATTGAAGAAACTAGCGATATCAGTTTTGTTTTTGTTTGTTTGTGAAGATTTCTTCTATTTTAGCTAAAGCGGAAAACAATTTCTCGTCGACGTTTTCGTGGGTTTCTAATACACGGCGAACTGTTTCTAGTCCCTGTAAACCTTCAATCTTTGTTGGAACATTCTCTTCAATCGGTTCGTCTTCTATTTCCGAATCGTCCGTGTCAGATTCCTTGCTTAAGAGATCCCCTACGATGTCATCGTCAGATTTAGATTCGGCTGAAACGACTTCACAGTCAACATTAACTAAATCATCCATGGTGATCCCAATCTGATCTAGCCTGTTACGTGTACGAATATCGAAGAGGTTCGCTAAGGGGATTTCATCATCATTTTCATAATCTGAATCACTGCTTTCCTGCATTTCGGCATTACCAGACGTAAGTGACATGCTAAATCCGGCTTCTTCAAAACATCGGCTGATGCAGATTGGGGTTACATTACGCCATAAAATGTGACGCATTCTGATTGCCTTCAACACATGGATGCAAGGTACAACTCTTGTGTCGTCACACTGAAATAGAATTGTACCGCTAATCAGTGTTTGGATTGAGTTTATTGGTCGAATAATTCAGATTTAGAAACGCCTACAGAATGATTGACAGGTTTTGTGTATTTGATGTAAAGGTAATTTTATGATCCCGTAAACATTTCAGATTTAGAAACGCCTACAATACCAATTAAAATGATTGATAGTTTTTGTGTATTTGATGTAACGGTATTTTGATGATCCCGTAAACAATTCAAGTTTTTGAGTTTGGATAATTTATTTTGGGGTGCACGTCGTAAATTCAGAAATTGCAATTAGAAATGAATTACATTCATTATGAATCAACAACAAAATAAATTTGGCTTACCTCCAAAATGCATTGGATAAGTCGTTGTTTGTATTTGGTTTTGAGATTGTAGATGATTCCTTGATCCATTGGTTGAAGTTTGCTTGTTGTGTTTGGTGGCAGAAACTGTAAATTGATGGATCTTAGATTGTCTATGCTTGGATGAGCCGAACAATTGTCAACATAGAGCAAGACTTTCCTCTTTTGACGCGAAAATTGTTTGTCAATGGATCGAACCCATTCCACAAATATTTGACTCGTCATTCATGCTTTCTTATTCCATCGATATTCAATTGGAAAATATTTTACGTCCTTGAAACACCGTGGGTTTTGAAATTTTCCAATTACCAAAAGTTTGATTTTTTTCTGAACCATCCATGTTGGACTTGGCTAGAACGGTCAACCTTTCCTTGGATTTTTTACCTCCATGACATTTTTCACCTTTCAATTGAAGTGTTTTATTTGGCATAAGTTTGTAAAATAACCCAGTCTCTTCGGCATTGAAAATATCAAAAGCCTTGTAATTTTTCACTAAATTTGGAAGTTTATTCTTCAGCCAGTCGTCACAAATATCCGTGTCAACAATGGCACTTTTACCACTGATAGATCGGCATACGATACCGTGACGCTCCTTGAAACAATCTAACCATCCTGTGCTAGGGCTAAAGGCCCTGTCTCCAAGTCTTTTAGCGAATTCCCCCGATTTTGCCATTAAAATTGGTCCACTAATTGGGATATTTTGGTTACGCTTTTCTTTAAGCCATTCGTTCAAGGCGGCATCCACATTTTCATTGGCGGACGATCTGTGGCGTTTCCTTGCTGGTGAAATTGTTGACTTCTCATACGATTCCACAATTTGTTCTTTGTTTTTCAAAATTGTACTTAAAGTATTTGGAAGAATGTCAAATCTTACAGCAACATCCTTTTTCGGCTCATTTCCCATCGTAACACTTTGAATGATTTCATATTTTGTCTAACGAAATTGCGTTTCTTTTTCGGGTCGGCGACGCCATACTTGTGTGACCATAAGATCAAAAACTACATGTTTATTTGATTAGATTTTATTGCAATAAAAACATCTCACCTTCTTTAATTAGACATGTTGTCTAATTACATGACTTTTGATAAGCTTGGGACACACTTACCTTTAGGATATTTTAAATTCGTTGTAACCGTCAATCAATACATAATAATCATTGATCACGGGACTCGAAATTACTTCGTTGTATCATAAAATTCGCTGAAAGCGAATTCGCTATTACAACACAAATTATCATGTGTTTTTAATGATCTTCGCCGGGGATTCACAAAAAGTTTGCTATATGCGTAAATTCGTTATATGCGTGTTCGCTATATTCGAGTTTTACTGTATTGTAGCTACAACAGGACGTACGCTGTACTTCTGTTTAAGATTACAATATGCATACCTTGGGGTCACATATATTTTGAACATAATTATTTCCTTTTTCATAAATATATTACCTATTGAAATAGTTTTATAATTTTTCACAGGAGTTGCAAATGGTAAGTTTGGTTAATGTTTGTCTTGATTGCAGGTGGTATGGCAACTACAGATGCCATGATAACTACAGATGACATGACGACTACAGATGAATTGACAACTACAGATGCCATGACAACTACAGATCCAATGACAACTACAGATGACATGACGACATTGGTTGACAACAGTGCCAATAATAAGGGGTTCCTCTGAGGGTAATTATGAATATTGACTTTGTATGTCCTACAGCACTTTCAGCAATAATTCAGTTATATCTTTGCGGCCATGTTTATTGTTGGAGAAAACTAGAGTTCTCTGAGAAATCAACTATTTGTATTTGATTTGTCACACGCACACGGGGTATCTCCTGCTTCACAACACAGAAACTAGATCTGTATTGCTATCCCTCAGGCTCCCTCGCTTTCAATCTGTTAAAAGAGTAAATGTTTTTACTTCATATATTTTTTTTTCAATTCCCGTCAGTTTTGTTGCAAATATATGAACTACAACAATTTGTCAGAAACATATGTCTGCATTCATATTAAAATAATGAATTACAGAGGAAAATTTAAAACGTTAATTACGAAGAAAAGATAAAAACGTTAACTACGGAGGAAGATTGAAAACGTTGATTACGGAAGCATATTAAAAACGTTAATTACGGAGGAAGATTGACCAAACGGTAATCAAACAGGGCTACGTTGCTTTAGTTTGAAGTCATCGCTACAAAACTTCTACGATAGTCATTGCAATATAATTAACTGTTATCCATATCTCAAATGACAATGGATCTTTTACTTTATACGTAGACATGTTTTCCTTTATCACTGCCAATACTTTTATCAGATTTGACTGTATACATGAGTAACAGGGCGAGTGTCCTATAAGAAAGCAGGAACTATGTATCCTTCAGGAGCATCCGAACTCACCACCGGTTTTTGGTGGGGTCCGTGTTGCTCATATTTATAGTTTTCTTAGTTGTTTTATTATGTGTCTTTTCGTACTTAGTTCCGTGTTGTAATATCCACCACGATTTCCACACAAAAACTATGTTCCGTTCGTCCCCCACTTTTTAGTAGGAGGGCTCATGTCATTTTTATTCTATTTGTATGTGTTGCGTATAGTAATCTTCAACATGCATTGACTTTATGAGTAACATGGCTTGTGATAGATAGATAGATAGTTTATTAACGAATTATCGGCCCACAAGGGCATATATAATCAATACAATGAAATAAAAACAATCAATTACAAATGGTATATACAAAAATAATAAATGACAGTATGGTTATTAATTTTGATTATGTTTACCATCATTTATTGAGCAGAATCAATGTCCTAATGTGTCTCTGAACATTCAAAGGAAAATAACTCCAATTTTAAAGAGAGAAAAGAAAATCCATATCTGCTGTGGTAGATAAAAAACATTTTAAGGAATTAACAAAATACAAAAATACAGTCATTGACACAACCCTCCCTAAGTTTATTAATCTATTTTCTTCAAACGGAAATTTATTAGGTGGAAACACCAGATGACAGCTGTGAGATTTCCCCTCTCTTAAAACAATTAAATATAAATAGAGATGCGAGTCTTAAAATATTTTTTATCTTCACAGGTCATCAAGTATATGTGTTTTTGGTCGTACTTTAATATTAAGTAATTGGGAACTATTGAAGATTTCGATTTAGTGAAATCATCTCTCATGGTTGAATATGAATTACATTCAAATAAAAAGTGAACTTCATTTTCAACTTTCAAACAACCGGAACATAGTCGTTCATCTCTCGGTTTATTTTTGTACCTGCCCATTTCTATTTCTAAATTATGAGCGCTAATATGAAATTAAGCTAGGTATCTTATATGATTTTTATTTTCAATCTCGTTTAAATAGATTTCTCTTCTAAAGTTAAATTTAAATTTCTTGTAGGTGTCCAATTTATCATTAAGTTCGATTTTCTTTATCCAATATTTTTGAAATTTAGTAATTCTTTAACTGAATTGATGTCATAATCTTATATGTTGGTATTAAGTTCCTTCAATATTTCATTAACATTTGAAAGCCATGATTCTTTAGGGACCGACCATTTAACTTGAAGGGGGGTGGGGGGTTATGGTTTTTTGCTTCGTTCAAAAATTTTGTTTTGGACAACACGAGAGTTAGAATAATATTTTTTTGTCCAGAATTTAACAAAAGGTTATATGACAAAAACTCTGAATCAGATTATTTTTTTTTCCCCCACCAAAATCAGAATTTTTTTTTCAGCAACATTGGGAATCATAATATTTTTTTAGAAAAAAAACATACCCCCCCCCCCCCCCCCCTTCAAGGTAAATGGTCGTTCCCTTACCAGACTGCCAAATGGATTTGCTCTCAAGAAATGATTGATACAATAAGCTATCACGTTCAAGTTCTTTAATTCTATTTAAATATTTTAGTATTTTATAAGAGGCAGGAACTGCTTATCTTTCTTAGTTTCGTGTGGTGATGTCCGTTAAAATTTCAGCATAAAAACGATGTTCGGTTCGTCTTTACCTCCAGTTGTCTGCAGAAGGGCTCGTGTCTTATCGTGGTTTTGTGTATTTTTGCGTCTATTGATGTCCAATATTTCAATGTTGCTCTTCCTTTTAGTTTTCTGATTTGTGTTTTTTCTTTTATATCAGGTCGTCCCTGTTGCGTGAACTAACCGCATCAAAACTCAGAGTGATGCTGGTTAGCTGAACAGACTCGATCTGACACAAATTCTTGTGCCAGCAGTAATGTAATGGGTATTGATCAGTCAATGTGACGTCAAGCACATTATGACGTGACCGATGAAAACAATTACGAGTTGAAGGTCTCCACATACAATATCACTGATATCGCAGTTCGGTCTACCGGACTCGATACGATACTAATGATGATGTCTGTCTCGATCTTCAAAACGGACGCTCGTCTTTATATACTGTTTTGTTTATATTAACCATAGTCTATGCATACTATTTTAATTCGAGTATTATGTTAATTCATACTTACGTAGTATATGCTTACGAAATATAAAAACAACGAGCTTCGATTACAATTATTATACGTATTTAGTCATTTGTTTATACGGCCATTGCTTAAGTAAGTAATTGTTGTTTAACGCCAACTCAACAATTATTCAGCTATATCATGGTGAGAGCAAATTAATTTTCAATGAGATGATGATGATGTCCGCTTTGTATTAGACCAACATTTTTAGTTGGATTTTTATAGTGCTAGCTCACTGACACATAGGCCGCATACAGCCATGTCGTCCCATTCGGACGCAATGTTCTGATTCCGACACAATAAGTCATTGCTTTTTATCCTTAGTGTTGCGTGATTGGCGGAGAAGCTACACATACCAATTTCATAGTATTTGGTGCCACCCGACAGAGGCTCGAACCCATGATCTACCGCACTTGATGCAAACACGCTAATTATTACACCACCGATGCGGTCCCATTGCTTATGTTGTAAATATATTATAATTATTTAATCATTTGTTTATACGTCCATTGTGTATGATGTATTTTATGTTAATCGTAGTAGGTAGTATCGGTGCTGTAGCTGTTGTCACCATGATAAGTGTATTGGTAGCCTATGCTTGTTCTGTCTAAAGCAGGTGAGTCTGCTATTAATAGAATAACTACTCTTGGATTCCGAATATCGATAATGAAGCACGAGTTACCGAACATCACAGTAATGATTGAGCGCTAGCGCATCAGAGAATTACCGTCGTTGTTCGGTTAAGAGTAATTACACTATTTATTGCGTAAGTTATACAATTGTGTGTGTTCTATATAGACATTTAACTGCGGAACCATTGCTCTTTTTTTACTATTGAAAAAGAGAATCGACTTCGGAAAACAACTGAAATCTGTAGCTCTCTCGACACAAAAAAAACCCAAAAAACCACAACAGCTACTGTTCCGCAGCTAGATAGACATTTAAAAACGAATATGGTTTTCATTTTCTGACGCTCAATGGTGGATTATTTCTTCACATCTCTGTAGTATATTGTCGTGGGATATCACACTATCTTGTACAATGCATTTCAAACAGCTTTGTCATACCCGCATGATGCGAACGTATAAATTCCTATAACACAACTTGGACACTTTAAAATGCATTTAGAATCTCGGACTATTATTGCTAATATTCTGTCAAGGTGTGATGAAAATCAGTAAAATTATAGCAATATATGTAGTGACAAAGTGGAAGTTAGTGAGCAACATGTTAATAGATAAAGGGAGAACGGATCAGTCATATAATGCCATAATACATATCGTCCAATGATGACTTATATAGAAACGGAAAAAAAGTATGTCGTTGCATATCCAGGTCTTAACAGGGACAAGCACGACAATATGGCGGGGTTAGACCAGTTAACGGGATCCCAACCCTCTTCCTCGTGATAACTGGATCTACAATGACAATACAAATATAAATCAGAAAATACAAAAACTATACAGATTCGAATCCATTCAAAAAGATCACATACTATCACAAAAAAATGAACGAAAACATGAACACGGTCACCTACCAAACGGGGTCACTGAATGCTCGTAGCTAACTGACTACTGGGTTAGAAGTACAAATGAACACGGACACCTACCAAGCAGGGTCACTGCATGTTCGTATTTAACTGACTACTGGCTTAGAAGTTAAAAAATGATAACTGATACTTCCAACAGATTAATTATCAATTAATCATAAACTTCTAAACAATTTCTTCGTTGGAGACCATGGCATTTTTTTTTTTTCATTTTCTTTCTCCAGTATCTTCGATATTTGACCTCTCTTATTGCACATTTTCTTACACTTATATTCTAATAAAGACCCAATATTGATATAATACTGGTGGGTTTTTTTTTAGGAAACGTATCAGTGCAATCACAGTATAAATGGATTGTTTATAAACTTATCTTCTGTGATAGACAAAGTGACTATATAAAGGAATTCCGTAAACTTCTTTCTGGGTTAGACACAAGGATTACATGCTAGATGTTTAAGTTTGTCTTGTATCACCGAATCTTTAGCAAGACTTGCACGACGGTTTCCACTAGGGAAGCTGGAACTCTTTAGCCTTCTGAAGCATCATAGATCTTTTGTGGATCATTGCTTGTCGTTTTGTTCTTTTCATCAAGCCATTGTATTCTGTCCTCCGTCGATCTACCGCTTCCTGAACCAGATTTATATACAACAAATAACAGATACGCCAGACATTGAAGTATTTTGTTTGCTTTGCCGAAGCACTATATTGATAATAAAAAAGCTGATTATTAGTTCCCATGATTTACCGTGTTATATTGTCTATTGATATCACTTTGCGTCCGTCCATCTTCTGTCGTCAATCATTACCATTTCACATATTTTTTACATGAAACGTTTAGAAAATTCTAACCAATCATTGTAGTAATGATTTCTGAATGGCTTTCTACAAAAAGACATCTTTTTGTTTTGATTTAGTGGAGAATATTGCTGGCATAGGCAATTCCTGTTTCTGATTAGCCAACTTAAACCAATCTTCTCTCTGAAACTACTAGGCCAATAGCCACCAAACTACATGAATAATGTATAGAAAGTGTTTTATACAAGTACCACATTTTGAACCTATCGCTCAAACGAGAGGCAATCCAAGTTTCTGATCAGTCAATTACAAAAAACTAATAATGTTCTCTGAAAGTAAAACAACAAGTTCAGATGACTTTTAACTTAATATCAATGATAATGATAAGAATGCACCCAGGGTAAGAAAAACAAGGTGATCGATTCAGACTCAAATCGACCTGTAGTGTACATGATATAAGGAATGTATTGTGATTTATTCAATATTATATATAGTCTTGTTTTACATTTTATTAACATATTTATAGTATGTAACAGATTTGAAAATATTTATATATTTAGCAAAACATTATTTAACCATGTAAATGTCAATTTCTTTTTCAACTTTTGACCTTTATTCACAAGAAAGATCAAATTCTATCAAAGAATTTACACGAAATACTTTTAAATAGTTATAAATATCAAGAAATTACAAGCATATATTTACAAGACAACCTCTTTGGTGTAGTGGATATCGTATTCACTTCGAATGAGGGCTACCATAAGTTCGATATATAGATGGTTTATAATTATAAGGCTTCGTTCAATTGTTATATTTATTATCTGTAACTGTAACGCTGGTTTCAAATATTACATTTATAAAAATATTTTTTTTTATCTATAATTTTTACGCTCGTTTCAATTATTATATTTATTGTGATATATTTTATCAATAACTGTAACGCTGGTTCCAATTATTATATTTATTGTAATATTTTTTTTATCTCTAACCTTAACGCTTGTTTCAATTATTATATTTATTTTAATAAATTTTTTAATCCATATCTTTAACGTTTGTTTCAATTATTGTATTTATTTTAATATATTTTGTATCAATAATGTAACGCTTGTTTCAATTATTATATTTATTCTAATATTTCTTTGATCTATAACCTTAACATTTGTTTCAATTAATATATTTGTTTGTGCTATTTTTTTATTATCTATAACTGTAATGCTGGTTTCAATTATTATATTCATTGTAATATTTTGTATCTATAACTGTAACGTTTGTTTCAATTATTATATTTTTTGTACTATTTTTTTTTTATCAATAACTGTAACCTTCTTTCAATTATTAAATTTATTGTAATATTTTTAAGAAGACTTGCATGACAGTTTCCACTAAGGGAACAGGAACTCTTTACCCTTCTGGAGCACCATAGATCTCCCATATCTTTCAGTGGGTTCATGTTCCTCCATTTTTTGTGTAGTGTTTTGTGGATCATTGCTTGTCGTTTTGTTCTTTTTTTCAGCATTTTTTTTGAATAGTTATAAATATCAAGAAATAGCACACATATATTTACAAGACAACCTCTTTGGTGTAGTGGATATCGCATTCACTTCGAATGAGTGCTACTATAGGTTCAATCACTGTCGGATCAAGTCACTGACTAGAGGATTGGTATTTCCTACGATCTATCTATCGAACGGTTTACATGCACACAGGTGTGAACGTTGATACTTCTCAGCAATGAAAAATGATTTTAGCTACAGCTATGTTATTCTAGTGTTGCAATTTCAGTTGAGGTCTGAAACATAATAATCACAGCCCTTACTTGCTTCAGTTTTTGACTGTCAATATCCTTTTGTGCTACATTTTCATTCCCTAGCTATATATTATATATGGAGTGTATGTGGTCGAGTGGTCTAGGACGCTGGACGTAAGGCTAAGCGAATGGTGCTGCAGTGTATCAATGGTGTGGGTTCCAATCCCGTCGAGGGAAGAACAAACATTTGACAGCCTAAAATCTAATTCTAACACTGCTTGGTTTAATTTTCAGAGGTATAAATATATATATATATATATATAAACGTTTAAAATGGTTTGTAAAACAACACCAAGTACACAAAACAAAGTGATAAGGAATTAAACACTTCGTAGAGTCCTCTTGTCTATATATATATATATATATATATATATATAAAGTCTAAGGGAATCTACCAACCAGAGAACTTAATGAGTAACGGATCGTCGAGACATGACGATGCAGCACAAACAAAATAAATCATAGAAGTCTATATATATATTAGTTGGACCTTTGAGAAAATTGGTAGATGCATCTTTCTTCTTATGAGTAATTACAATTTGTGTCGTATTAGATCAAAGCACAGTAATATTTCAAAAAGGGGGGTGCATATCAAAATTCACAGGTATGTAAAACTACATTAGTCAATGTAGACAGAAATAAATATTTGACATTGGATAGAAGTAAATTAGGCACTGATGAATATAAAACAATACATCAGATCAGACAGGTGTAAAACTATTTAATAAATTTGGTCAGGGTAACCTCAGATGTGTCGCACAATATTGTCTTTGAATTAATCGCCATTAACTTCTCCCATAAGTCTCCCCACTTCTCTCTACACAATATAGCATAAACAATGGACGTATATACAAATAACTATAGTAATTATACATCATAAGCAATGGGGCCGCATCGGTGGTTTAATGGTTAGCGTGTTGTAGTTCATGGGTTCGAGCCTCTGTCGGGTCAAACCAAAGACTGTTGTTTCAGTGAGCTAGCACTATAAAAAGTCAACTCAGCGTGTTGGACTAGTACAAAGCGGCCCCATTATCATCTCATTGAAACTTAACTTGTTCTCGCCATGATATATCTGAAAAATTGATCCATTGGCTTTAGAAAACAATTACTGACTCACTCACTCATTCAATAAATCGCCATTAACTACTTCCATAAGTCTCCCCACTTCTCGATGTTGTCTTCCGCTTCTCCTTGTGAACTCTTTGACAGATAAGTGACTTCTTCCTCTGACTTAAAAGTAGTGAGATTCGTGAAATGTTTATCTGACGCTATATGCCAATGTCATGAAAAGTATTTCTCAGCATTTTAGATTTGTTTCTCTCACTTTGTAGACCCTTAGTACTGTTGCTTTATAACAATGAATTGTATGAGCTTCAATACATGATTTCATGTAAAATCATTCCCTTTACAGCTATCACTTCGAAAGTTGTACGATCGCCACCATGACTTGATTGACCGTTATGGAATATCTGTGTCACAAATGACCAAGGATATGTTCCATTTGTCGTAAACACTTCCCGGTCTTTCATGACTTATCACCAGGTTTGTAATTAGATTAACACGACGAGTGCCACTAGTGGAGCAGGAGCTGCCAACCCTTCCGAAGCACTTCCGTTCACTCCCAAATTTAGTGGGGTTCGTGTTACTCGATCATTAGTTTTATGTGTATGTTTTGTAGATCGTTGTTTGTCCTTTGGTGTTTTGCATATTGTGTTCTCTGTCCTTCTTCGAATTACGGATTCTGATTACCCCTTCGGTATCTTCAAATTCTTCTTAATAAAGATCGATTTGTAAATACTGTGAAACCTGTCTAAACTAAACCTTGAAATAAAATCCAACTATATGGAATCTCTGTTAATTTAACCTGATCACCTGCCTATTTGAGCACAAACATCAGTTCAAAAGAGGTTCAGTTTAGCCAGGTTTCAGTAAACACTGTGTAAAAGACACTAAAAGTATTACCTCCCTTGTTATTTATGGTACTAAATGATTATGTTGTATGTTATGCAAAATCAGCAACAATTTTATTTAAGGTAAAAGATGTATCGTTTTGTTATATTTGAGTACAAGTTGACATCATCCACTCCCTCGAGTGGTCTAGGGCGCTGGACGTAAGGCTAAGCGAATGGTGCTGCAGTGTATCAATGGTGTGGGTTCAAATCCCGTCGAGGGAAGAACAAATATTTGACAGCTCTAAAATCTAATTCTAACACTGTTTGGTTTAATTTTCAGACGTATATATAGATATATATATATATACATATTGTGTTTGATTAACTAGTCCTAGTATAATGGTTAGTGTGCTCGCCTTAAGTCATACACATTTGCAATTTATAAGAAACCATTCAATGGTCATTCATGTACAGTTAGGAGATAACTGTATTTTATTTGAAAATTTCACGGCATCAAGATACCAAAGGAGTAATCAGAGGCGATAAATGGAAGGACAAGCGATACAATGGGCCATTGAAAAAATCCAAAAGGACAAACAATGATCTACAAAGCACTACACAGAAGACTAGAAATCGATCAAAACGATCCCCTCTAAATTATAGGTGGACTCAGGTGATACAGTCATGAAATAGATTGGCTTGTATCGGATCACAATTTCAAACTTTAAGTATATTCTAGAGATTGGAATATGTATTCGACAGGTGTTGGAAAAAACAAAATGATAGATAAGAAGAGTTTGAATATACCAAAGGGGTAATCAGAATCCGTATATGAAAGAAAAACAGAAAACACAATCGCCAAAAGAAAAAAATACAAAAGGACAAACAACGATCTACAAAGCATATACATGAAACAAAAGATCGAGTAACACGAACCCCACTAAAAACTGAGGGTGAACTCAGGTGCTCCCGTAAGGATAAACAGTTCCAGCTCTAGAAACATAACCAGCCTGTTAGAAGAATTACATCAATCAATTATGATGGTAAAATATGATATAAAGATCAACATCGGAATTGCTCCTTAACTTCGTGGTTTCAATGATATCTCCGTTATAAAACGGCCGTTGGTTTTATTGGTTGATAAAACAGGGGTACCAGACAAAAACCACTTATCACCATATCTATCGAACAAACTCTATCACATAAATAAAATTAGAGAAACTGACTGGTCAATCAAGTATGGACAATCCAGAGACACGACAATGTTGGGCACAAAACACAGAACAAATACAAAGAACAAACAAACCAAGAGAGGAAAGAAAAATACAGAGAGACGATACACAGAACTCACAAAAAAAACAGATGTGAACCCAGGTACTCGAGAAAGGTAAGCAGTTCCTGCTTCTTGTTAGACACCCGCCATGTTACTCATGGACAAGCGTCTGATGATTATGTTTATGCTTGAATGATGCAAGGTAGTTTATTTTCATTGATAACACCTCGCAACCTATGTCATACACTGAACAGATGCAAGGTAGCTTACTTTCATGGAAAACTTCATGACACCTATGCCATGCAATGAATGAATGTCGGGTAACTAATTTTCATGACAAGTTTCGGATGCTTATGTTTATGTTTGAATGATGCAAGGTAGTTCATTTTCATTGATAACACTTTGCAACCTATGTCATACACTGAACAGATGCAAGGTAGCTTATTTTCATGGAAAACTTCATGACACCTATGCCCATGCAATGAAGGAATGTCGGGTAGCTAATTTTCACGACAAGCTTCGATGCTTATTCTTATGTTTCAATGATGATTTCAAGGTAGTTTATTTTCATGGATAGCACTTTGAAACCTATGTCGTACACTGAAGAGATGCAAGGTAGCTTATTTTCATGGAAAACGTCATGACCCCTATTCCATTCAATGATGTCAGGTAGATAATTTCCATGACAAGCTTATGATGCTTATGCTTATGCTTGAATGATGAAAGGTAGTTTATTTTGATGGATAATACTTTGAAACCTATATCGTACACTGAACAGATGCAAGGTAGCTTATTGTCGTGGAAAACTTGATGACGCCTATGCCATACAATGAAGGAATTATTCTGACTACGAGTCAAATAGTATTTGCCTTTATGTTTTACGCTATGTGCCAATATCAATTTTATTATCTTTGGTTTGACCAGAAACCCCAATCTACCGCACATGATGCGAGTGCTATAACTATTACACCACCGGATCGTTATTGCTTGTTATAATTAATTAGGGTCTTATTTCTTTGGAATATATATAGATACATTTTGTATATGCAAAACAGAAAAATGCATTATCTACAGATAAACAATATGGTGATTGATATATACATAGAAACTTGGTCATATCATTTAAATTATGTATTGTTATTAATGTGTAAGGAGGGGCTTCATTTGTAATATAACTTGTACCCAATAAACTCAACATATTTTCCCCGTAATGTGACAGTACGTCAAGTTGAAAATTTAAACTTTCTTATACTTAAGTGATTTAGAATAATACTTATTAAGTAAAACGAAAAGATTAAATTGTATATCAGAAGAAATATATATTTTTAATACAGAGATTAATAAATGGCATTTTCCATAACAAAATATTCATTCTATATAGCTGCTCATGGTTCTCATGGACATTCTCTAATATGAAAGAAAAGTGTTATTACATGTAAAGAATAGCTTCACATGTACCAAACAAAATAATAGCAAAAATAAGCTTAAGCCAAGCAAGCATAAACATAAGCTAAACACTATCATAAGGAAAATAATAAGTAGCAAAATTAGCATTAATAAGCAAAACTATAAAAAAAAAAAAAAAAAAAAAAAAAAAAAAACTATCCTTACCTCACACTGGGATGCAAAGGTCTTGGAATCAAAACACAATATCATGCTGTTGTTCATCAGTGTGTATTATATCATAGCAACCGGAATATAAAATTAGGTTCATAACTATTGTTCTCAAAACATGCACAATTACACAAAAACACAGATTACACATAGCATTGTTAATAACTCAGCTTTTAATATTTTAATGGTAAAAGTGATCATATTAAATTCATATTTAATGATCATATTAAATTCTTATTTAATAGTTTTAAATATTATCTCATTTAACCTTTTACATTTCAATAGCAATTAATATGTTTTATAAATCAGTCATGCAATCAATCAACTCAATCTCACTGATAAAATTATTTTATAGACAATTAGTAAGATTAGTAAGTATAAATACCTTAAATTATTATTAGTGGTGACAACAGTGGATATGTACATATTTTTTCAGTATAATTATTATTTTTATTTAAGAATTGAATGCATTTTTTTGTAGCTTTATTGGCGTGTAAAAGCGTGGACCGAAGCACTTTTTGTATGAAGCATGCTAGCGCTTCATACAAAAATGTGCCTCGTCCACGCTTTTACACGCCTATAAAACTACAAAAAAAATGCATTCAATTCTTATAATTACATTTAAATCACACCAAAATTTAATATAGTTGAATTTTTCGTTGTGACTATTATTTGTGTTAGATTATTTGCTGTTGGAAATTACTACGCCATTGATTGTTTACATTTGACGTCGTCATGGAGGCACGTGCAAGTTCGGGTTTGAGTTTTATTGGGATGTAAAGCATCTCTTTTATAAAGGACGAAGTCCTTCTAACGGTAAGCTGTCCGATTTTTCCTTCTATATATATTGATAGCCAAAAATCTGCTCACCGGAAGCTTAAAAAATAGATCAATTGATAATTTAGAAGCGCAAAAGAAATCTATTCCAATGAAAAATTCCCAATTCTTTGATTATTTACTCTATGCAAAATCGAAATAAACTTTTAATAAAATTCTAATAAAAAAATCTCTTTCTACGAAACTCCCGATGGAAGAGCGGCGTAGGTAAAATGAACGCCATAACAAATCGGCTACACAATTCATTCAAAATAAAAGATAATAGCCTCACCGGACGCAATTACGAACGAAATAAAAAGTATGTCCTCTAATTGTTCCTTCAAAACATGAATTAAAAAAATGCTTTTATAAATAGATACCCCGCTAAATTACTCGTGTTTTGGGAGAAAATTATTCATGCACAGTTGTTGAATGTTGCAGACGACGGGTTTTCATATTTGTAAACAGAAAACGATCGACAATTGCACTTGGAATCTATCGCTAAAATTCATTGAGGTACGCATATTTTGTTATCTTAAGCCTGTAATTGGAAAGAATATGATCTCCTGGTTCTATGCATATGCATAACACATTGAAATTAAAACAAAAACAGTCAATATAATACATTTTCCTTACCTTGATCTATCCCAAAATGTCAAAATTCGTGATGTACCTTATTCATTGAAGAGTCCAAGAAATTCCGAATGCAAACTGGCGCACATTTATGGTATGAATAAAGGAAAGGTATGTATGTCATGTGTATTATATACAAATAGATATGTGAACGTAAATGAATGAATGCTCTTTCAATTTTAACAGTTGTCATTAAATAATTTACACTAGAAAGGCTATTATCATGTCGTTCGAAATTGTGTCCGGATCTAGGTCACAGAGTGACTAGAACGGGGTCATGAAAATCTGTTCTAAGTTAAAACCCGTAGCAATGCATTGAATATATGGGCTATGATTCAAAAGGAATATTGGTGCTTAATCTGAAATATGAACATGCAATCAGCTTCATCAATTTGGTCAAATTTATTATCAAATGCCACGGTCAATATCATCGAAATTGTTCGTAATTGCGTCCGCGGCGGTGAGGCTAAGGTGTACGGGTCATCGTATTATTGAAATTTTAGGACTTCGTCCTTCAAACAGGTTGCCTGTCTCATATTAATGATGTGACCACTTCATAACCATTCATATTGTAACATTCAATGAAAAACGGAAGTAATGTAATTATTAACTATTTATTTCTTCTTATTAAAGGATTATTAGCTGATCATGATGAAATAAATTATAATCTTTGGAACTTTTCTGATTCTATCGTTGAAGTTAATGCAGTGGTACGTCACTTCCGTCAGCCATGGGTTCCTATGCGAAAAATTTGGCAATAAATGTGTGAAAATCTTAAAATTCTGGAGAACTGAGCTATCGTATGCACAAAACAAAAACAGGGACAAAAAGTTGCGTCTTTTAGGAATGAATACATGTCCTAGTTTGAATGACATAATGGAAATAAGGTGCTATAAATGTACTCGAAGCCAGCAGGGGTACGATTTTTAAACCTGCCGAGTTGCATGCCTTGTGTATTATTAGTATCTATATAGGGTCGACACATGCAATTTGATTTTGACATAAGATTATATGAATATTGACACGAACAAGTTAAAATAAAGAAAAAGAGATGAAATAATAAAGAAATAAAGATATTTTATTGAAAATAAATTTGTAAACAGAAAGTTAGAAAAAGGGGGGTGGTCCGTGCCACCAGCGCCTGTGTATTTGCTTTGCTTATTTATATTCATGTTATTTTGAAGATGTCATGTAAATATCAAGTTTTGCATATAGATGGGCAAATAGTCAGTAACTGACAAACTTATAAATAATGTACACCTTGTATTATTTTCCAACATAAGTATTTCATGATTTAATGAAATACAAGACAATTATACTGTTTGGGTCAAATTGGTTTTATTGTTATTTACACAGAACAAGCACTTTTGACATATTCAATTTGAGTTATCTTTCTTTGTGCCATTTGTTTATGTTATTGTTAACTTATGTAAAAAGAATAATGCCCAATACCAACTGCTAAACGAGACTTCAAGAGAAGATAGATAATTATATTAATTGGTAATATAACGATTTCTTCGTTCATAATATGATTATAGCAAAAATAACTCAGTAACATAAGCATACTAAAGCAATTCCCACAGAGAAGATGAGTTCCGCCACTAAATATGTAAAAGAATTGGTGTAAATTTCGTTGTGATTAAGCTTCCTAACACTTTTTCTGCTCTATTAATCAATCTGTATCTGTATTTGGCATAAGAATACTCAGATACACAGTCGGTCGCCACGCAAGTATTGAGTAATCCAGACACCTGCATACCAATGGCCGCATGTTTTACTTGTCAGTTTGTTATTTCTGACAAATTAAAGCTTTCTACCTCCAAGGAGTACACAATGCCCATATGCTGCAAGTTGCTGACAAACTTTATTACATAGACTTGTATTGTGTACACCTAGTTACCATTAGGAATCGAACCACCAACTTATGTGCTGATTATGTAGGGGGTTAACGTTTATGGCGCTTAACACCACTTTAAATAATATTTCATGAGTTAATATATCATATGCATGCGGTCAGTTTTTGGGGGAAACCAGAGTACCTGGAGAAAACCACCGACCAGACAAAATGTTGTATCAAATACATGTATGCCATGCCATGAGCGGAAATGTAATTTCGAGCTCACGTTAGTGTGATAGGAACTGATTGCATAGGTAGTTGTAAATCTAACTACCATACGATCACGACCATAACGACCCCTGATTGCATATATAAGTACATGTAAGTTTAGCTACATGTACATTGTATATCACATGCTTGCTGTCATTGCGGCCTCTTACATGTATGCATACGAAATATATTGAAACCAAAATACCTGAATTTGAATTTGAATTTGAATTTTGGTGTTTAACGCCACTTTCAGCAATATTTCAGCTATATCATGGCGACCAGTTTTAGTGGTGGAGGAAGCCAGATTACCAGGACAGAACCACCGCCCTGGGCAAGCAACTGGTAAACGTTTTCACTTGCGGTTGCGAGTCGAGTGCACCCTTTTTTCTAATTTACAAAGCTGGGCGCGAACCCACGCCGTATTGGTGATAGGCTTGTATGATTTGCTAGATCCAAAGACCTAACTCATTGAGCCACCCGGGCCCCTCCAAAATACCTCATATTTGTAATTGTTTTAATAAATAATCTAAAAGTACAAACGTTTGGTATTAGATTTGTCTATTTATGGATCATTATATATATGAGTACCGTAAATTAAAAGTTGACAACCAACACTATGTTGTCTCACAAATCTGTGCCAATCCATATACTGGGTTCACCCTTGCTTTTAAAATACACTTGTTCAACTTTCCCTTGTTGACATGCTGTAGTCGTATCATGCTGTGCTGGGCATAGCCCTTGTCTTACAAATAGAAGAATGGTGTAATATGATTTGCTTACTTATAGCGAATATTTGTGTTATTTGTATATCACCACTGGAGCATATACACTATAATGAGTTACTGATTGTTGATTCCTACCAAATGAACAGTTTTTCCCCAGCTATATCATGGCGAAAACAAGCTACATTTGATGAGATGAAGATGATGGCCACTTTGTACTAGACGAACACATTTAGTTGTACCTTTATAGTGCTAGCTCACTGAAACAACAGTCATCGGGTAGACCTGTCGCTCAACTCAGACACATTATACTGATTATCAGCCTTGTAGTCCTTACTCCTAATCCTTAGTGCTTCATTCTTAATGGAGAGGAAGTAAATACCAACATCATAGTCTTTGGTTTGAACCCGATGGGACTTGAATCTACAATCTACCTCACTCCAGGTGTCCTTCGACATAGAGTGAGGAATAGTCGTGTAAAGGGTAGAGAAGTCAAATGTGTTAATGCTATTGCAGGAGGAGAGGGACCAATATTGTATGTAGTCTAACAGATCTTTAGAGTTCTTCAGAATCCACATCTAATGCACACCACCCCTCGGGTAGCTAGTGTAACTCTGAAGCCCAGTTTTGACCGCTGATAGAATACATGTTAATAACTTGGAAAGAGGTTTCGTGGAGAATTTGGCAGACCCAGCAATATAACGCTGTTTGAAAGGACGCTCGTGTAATTTAGGTATCCAGTAGAGTGATGGTAGATCCAGTTCTTCATCTTTGGTTGAAATTCCAAAGGAACATAAGATAGACCTATGATTGTCCAGGATTTCCTCTTCCATAAGTGTTGTCGGGGTATATATAGGGTTGCCAAGTTAATTGTCAATAGCTAATTACTTTATCAAGCAGTCTACGTAATGTGATTTACACACACATTTTTTATTCCAACCAAATCACATCTGTTCGAATGGAAAATATCAACTGACAGTTTATGTAATGTTTGTAAAGTAGAAGAAGGTTATAATAACTTTTTTATGTCATGTAAATATTTAGACATGCTTTGTAATAGCGCTTTCAAATACCGTATAGCGGGTTATTTTCGCGGTGTTTTTATTTTCGCTTATTTTCGCGGTCAAACGTAAATCGCCAAAATAAATTCCGCGAAATATTTAGACAAAATTTGTACTTTCGATTTAGATTTGAGAATGTTTCTTCTATTTACGTTGAACAGATCTATAACGGTCGATGATCGTTAATAAATATTGTAGAAACGTGCCCAACGGCATTGTATGTTTAATATGAATTAATAAATATCACAAATGTCATGAAAAAATATGATTGCATTAATTGTCAAAATTCTCCCGAGAATAGACAACTGTGTAATACATGTGATACAGTTTATGTAGATATTTCGTAACTCTATGTGATTTTGAGTTTTCTGATCTTGATTTGCAATTTGTAAATAAGATTGGTGTTTGTGTACTTGTTTCTATCAATTTAACGATTTATTTGTGGTAAGAAATAACAAAATGAATCATAATTTCTTGTACTTTTTTACTCATAGTGTCCATCCGCCAAAAATAAAATATACAGTTTTGTTCAATCCTCGAAAATAAAAACAGCGACAATTTGTACCATACCTTTGCCCTCCAAAATCGCGACATGTTAGACCCGCGAAAATAACCCGCTATACGGTAGCACTATGTTGATGGGTCTGCCAAAAGCTCCACGAAACCTCTTTCTAAATTATTAACATGTATTCTATCGGCGGTCAAAACTGGGCTTAAGAAGTACTGTGACACTAGCTACTCGAGGGGTGGTGTGAATCAGATGTGGATTCTGAAAAACTCTAAAGATCTGTTAGACTACATACAATCTAGGTCCCTCTCCTCCTGCAATAACATTAAAACTTTTGACTTCTCTACCCTCTACACAACTATTCCTCACTCTAAGCTGAAGCACAGATTAAGGGAGTTGGTTCAACTGTGTTTCATAAAAAAAAATGACCAACGTAGATACAAATACCTTTTGCTAAGAAAGGAGAAATCTTACTTTGCAAAAAACCACTCTGATTCTACCAAAATGTTCTCTGAAACTGATATCATCAACATGCTCGAGTTTTTGATTGACAACATATTTGTAATCTTTGGTGGACGGTTTCTTCAACAGACAGTCGGCATACCTCAGTGTACAAACTGTGCTCCTCTTCTCGCCGAATTGTTCCTTTATTCGTATGAGGCAGACTTCATACAGAGGCTTCTCAGGAAAAACGAAAAGAAGCTAGCCCGATCCTTTATTTGCAGCTTCCGCTATATGTATGATGTCCTTTTATTGATTAATTGTAGTTTTGATGATTTCGTTGATCGCATTTATCCCATTGAGCTTGAGATAAAGGATTCCACAGATACAGACATGTTTGTTTCATACATTGACCTACACCTCGAAATTGACAATGAGGTTAAGAACGAAACTTTACGACAAAAGAGATGATTGCAATGTTCCCATTGTGAACTTTCCATTTATATGTTGCAACATTACAGCAGCACCTGCATATGGAGTATATCTCTCTCAGTTGAAACGATATTCCAGAGCTTGTGGTTCATATCGGGATTTCCTTGTTATAGGGTTGCTGCTAGCAGGGAAGCTACTGAATCAAGGGTTCCTCTTGGTTAAGTTGAAGTCATTACTTCGAAAGTTTTGCGGTCGCCACCATGACTTGGTTAGAATTTCAAAATACATTGGGTGTTTTAAAAGTCCATGGTAGCTTTCATGAATGGCTGCACAAAATTTGGAAACCATTGCAATTGGAAATTTAAAAGAGGAATGTGCTAACAGATATATATGTAGAATTAAAATGACCAATACGTACCGTTTTCTGAGAATCTGATCTTTCCCCTAAAATTCAAATATGTTAGTAAATATCATAAATTTAACATTTGACAAGTTTTCGATATGAGATTCAAACGTAATAATTATATCCAGACACAATTCTAAAAACGACCTATTTTTAACCGACATGTACCTGAATTCATAGATGGAAGTAATTTCCACACACCAAACATGACAAGCTTGGCTATCATCCAATACACTATATTCATGACACTGATTATTAAATTTAATTTAGGAATAAGACTAAATACGGAAATGGTCAAACTATTAAGTAAATGATCATTCACTATTTGTGATAAGATACACTGGTTGTTAATATAATTACTTAGTATGTGTCGTATGTTTCTAACAGTTTAGTATATAAGGTTATAAATAGCCAATCTAATTTCAAAGATTGTTTTATTGTAATGTGATGTGCCCTTCTTCATGTTTTCCAAAACTACTGACGTTATCGGTGTGTTCGTTTCCTCACACATTTGGACTGAAACTAGCATATTTATCATTCACTTATGTATGTTGTAAACAATTGAATGCTTGTGTATTTAATAGCCTGTTATGAAATTTTAAGTTTATACAATGTTTTGTCGGTAAATGAAGTTAAAATTTTATATTATTAGTATGGTAGCTTTAGTTTTCAACAAACATCATGTTTTGCAATCTGGATAAACTATTAATTCAAAAGTAATTATTTTAAGCTACCGATTAGACATGTAGGGACATTTGTTTTCTCAAATGAATTTATCATCTCATATACGGCGACACATAAGTCACCCATGATATGAGGGGATAGATTCATTCTCCACATAAAGGATATCATGTAAATTTAATTATGACTTATGTAACATGCCCATTTTATTTTTTCGAATTTTTTCATTCAATGACATTTCAATCACATGTACATTTTCCAAACTGCTTATATATAGTATTTCTGTTTATGATCTTACTTTTTTCTAGATCACAAGTGTTTAATTTTTTGATATTTTTAATACACATGGAGATGTGTTTGGTTCTAGATCAGCGAAACATCTGCATAGCCAGGAAGCAAATGATACAGACATTTTTTTAAAAACCAAATGGGTAGCAACTTAGATGCTTATAGAGCGGCTATCGGACTGTTTCATGCCTGTAAAATGAGTCTTAATATCGGCTATGATTCTCGCTCTGACACTTTTCATGATACACAATGTATCTGAATTACTAACTTACGATGTTCCTTCCTATTTGCTTCACTTTTAATCCTTCAAAGTCTAAATCCAAAAGTTTATGGGGCCTTCATCCATTTTGTTTTACATTTTATATTATTGGTTGGCAATATTGAATCCAATCCTGGACCTGAGTCTGCTTATATATCGAGTACACGGTTAAGTGCGGTAGATATTTTGTCTGATAAATTCATATCCATATGCAATATCAATATTCGAAGAAAAAGAAATAAAATAAATTTTCTGCAAAATTTTGTTGATGAATTTGGTATTATAGTCTTAACTGAAACACATTTCGACAACAGCATTGAAAACAGAGATATTGAACTCAATTCATTTGCCGATAAAAATCCTCAACGAAAAGATCGTACTAATTCTGGTTGCGGATTGCTTATTTACTCAAAGGAAGACATCGGCATTTGCAGGAAACACGAACTTGAAAATGATATAGATGAAACGATTTTGGTTGAAGTTCATGCCAAAGTTCACTCTTTTCTTTTGTGTAATACATATCAGCCTGAATTGACCGACTCTGAATATTGGGCACGCTTAATTCATGGTATATGCTTAGTATATCAAGTCAACAAAAATATTGTGATCTCCGGAGATCTGAATTCTGACCTTATGTCTTTAAACAATAACAATTGATTTATACGATGAGGCTTTTTAACTTAAAAAATGTAATAGAGAAACCAACAAGGGTAACAGATCATAGTAGAACATTATTAGATCCCATTACAGTAAGTGACACAATTAATTATGTAAATTCTGATGTTTTTAAATTACCTGATAATATTAGTGATCATGATGCCTCAGTCGTAACTATTCAATGTTCGAAAAACATCTCTCGATCATCTAAAAGAGAAATTTGGCAGTATTAAAAAAATTATTGCGAAAAGTTTGAAGAAATAATAAATGAAATTAACTAGAATGAAAAACTTGACCACTTGAATGACGTTGATAAAATGTGCGAAAAATTTACAAAGTGTTTCCTACAAATAGCGAAAGAATGTATTCCGACAAAAATAGTAAGTATTCGGAGTAACGTCATGGTTTAATAACGAAATACGAAACGAAGCGAAATTCGCATGAGGGACAAATTGAGAAAAAATGTTTTGAAATTTCACAGGGAAAGGGATATTAAACTATATAGAAAACAAGGAAATAAAGTAAATAACATGAGCAAAATTGCAAAAGAAAATTTTGAAAATAATTTAGATTATATTCTTTTCGAAAACTCATCCAATCCAAAAACATACTGGAAAATTATGAAAATGCTTATCAAATCAAATAAGGGAAGCAACTGTATTCCTCCTCTTAAAAACTCTATTAATGATGAAAACTTCGACGATATTGTGTATGGAGATGAAGACAAGTGTGATTTGTTAAATAAATACTTTAGCCTTTTATAGAAGTTGGAGGAGGAGATGGTGCCTCTTCCAGACTTTGATATAAAAACTAACAATGTAATAAATGAGTTTTTTGTTACCATAAGTGAAATTGTAGATATTTTAAAAATTATTAATCCGAACAAAGCTTCTTGACCCGACAAAATTAGTCACAAAAGGTTAAAAATTTCCTCTGAGAAGATAGTCATCCCACTACAAATTATTTTTAAAAAATCTCTTCGTCAATGTAAGTATCCCTCTATTTTGAAAAATGCACATGTCACAGCCATTTTTAAAAAAGGTGATACCGCCCAAAATCATTGATTAGCTGTGTCGGAAAAGTAATGGAAAGGATTATACACAAACACGTATACAACCATTTAATGCAATACAAGCTTATCTACCAGTACCAATCTGGTTTTTTGCCTAAGCATTCCTCAGTCCACCAATTAATAGAACTATATAATATTATCTTAAACTCTCTTGAAGAAAAAAGAACTATATGGTTGCTTCGTTTTTTGTGATTTCTCAAAGGCTTTCGATAAAGTTTGGCACAAAGGCTTGATACACACAATCAATTGTTATGGAATAAAAGGGAATTAACTAAAATGGTTTGAAAATTATCTATACTGTAGACACCAAAACGTAGTAAACAGTGATTCATCGTCCTCATGTGTGTATGTGTCTGCTGGGTCCCCCAAGGGTCTGTTCTTGATCCTCTGTTATTTCTGGTTTACATTAATGATTTTGGTGATAAGCTTCGTTCCTTAAGCCGTTTCTTTGCTGATGACACTTCGCTTGGCTATGCAAGTCAAGATGAAGCTCAAATAAAATATGTCATCAATCATGATCTACATGAACGTGGTGATTGGTCAAAGAGATGGTTGATGTCTTTCAACCCAGACAAAACTGAAATCATCCTTTTAAAATATGTAAAAAAACTCAACAAATTTTAATTTCTAATTTGATGGTAAATTAATTCCACTTACATCAGACCATAAACATTTGGGGATAAGGTTGAGTGAGGAATTAAATGGAATAAACATGTAGAAAATTTAATTAAAAAAAAAGATAAAAAAAAGAAAAAAAAAAGAAAAAAAGTGTCTCCAAACACATACATGTATGTGTTTTGCGTAAATAGAAATGTAAATTAAATAAGCAAAATTTAGAAAAAATATACTTAATTTACATTCGACCAATATTTGAGTATGCATGTGAGGTCTGGGACAACTGTGGTGTCTCTAATTCGTGCAAAGTGGGGAGACTACAGTTTTAGGCAGCTAGAATTATCACCGGACTTCCAATCTTTACCAACACAGAATATCTATATAGAGAAACTGGCTGGGAGAGATTGGAAGAACGAAGAACTAGGAGAAAGCTCCAATTATTCTATAATATCCAAAACGGTAGCACACACCCTTATTTACTCGATCTTATTCCCCCAACAATCCAAAGTACGACTATCTATCCCCTTCGAAATGGAAACAGCTACAGTAAAGGAATGGAATAGCCTTAATCTTTCAGTGCGTAATCTTGATACATCATCTAAGTTTAAAAGGGTAATCCGCAGTTCAAGCTCAATGCCAATTCTGAGACACTATTCTTATGTTCCTAGAAAACTAAATATAATTTTAGCACATCTTCGTTGCAATGCATCCTTCTTGAATTACGATTGATGTAAAGTTAAAATGTTATCAAATGCTTCCTGTAACTGTGGCGCACCATGTGAAAATTCTCACCATTTCTTTTTTGATTGTGATAAATATACAGATAATAGGGAAATATTATTTGATAGTCTTAATTGGCTACCTTCTATCATTACTATTGATATAAAGCTACTGACAAAAGGAAGTGATTTTCTAACATATCAAGAAAATTCAACTATTTTTTTACATGCTTTTAAATATATTAAAGACTCTAAAAGATTTACAAATTGTCTAAATGATCTAAAGAACCAACAAACATCTCCAAAATTATTTATTCTCCTTTTCTTTCGTATATTGTCTCTACCTATTTTGTTGTATATAATTATTCTGTGTTTATTCATCTCTATGCATATTATATACATATCATATCATTTCATTGCGCATGCTAATACATATTGTAAATAATTGTATTCGGGAGAAGACTTCATAAGTTGGAAAAACTTGTGTCCCATCCCTATTTGTTATATTTAGCAAATAAAAATATGTTTGAGCTAAAACCTGAATTCATAAAATTTAAGATATGAAACAAAATGTCTACCTTTGAAATGAATTGTAATAAATACGATATTAAATTTACATCATAATATTTGTCAAGGGTAATATATTTATAGATTGTGATATGCAGGAATAATTTATCATCAACCACAATTGCTGTTGCATATCGTGCATATACGATATTAATGTAATTGCTTTTTAAACGGTGACATTAATGTATAATTCATTTTTTATTATCAAACATATATTTAAATTAACGTATCGTAACTACACGGTGGGAGACTTCACTCAATGATAAATGTTATCATTATAATATAGTAGTCTTAGTCATCTAGGAATGATATATGTATGGCCTTACTTTTTAGGGTTCGGGTTATTGTGCTTAAGATCAAGAGTACCGGGAGAAAACCATCGACCTGCCACAAGTCGAAATATTTCTATATTGTAGATTCTGAACACGACTATTGGTATTCTTTTAGATCTCCCCTAAAAGCCTTGCTTTAAGTACACACACGACAAAAACACACAAAACGTAATATAATATTTTGCATGCGGATATTTTATTATTGAAATGCAGGGAATGCTTCAAAACGTCTCTTTTAGTTTTCTAAATTTAGATTTATGGTTTATGGTGTTTAGCGCCACCTTCAACAATATTTCAGTTATATCATGGTGGTCAGTTTTATTGCCCCTTACTTTGTATGTTTTGCTTTCTTTTATTTTGTTATTCAATTATAACTACATTTTGGAATAAATTTGATCATAGCGTCTTCGTGAATGGTGAAATAACACATGTGATTTTCCATAAATGGAGAAATAATACATGTGCGCCTCCATATCCGTTTCTCTATGTTCGGAGAAATAACACATGTGAGCATTCTTGTCCTAAGAAAATAACGCATGCGAGTCTGCATATCAGGAGTGATATAACACATGCGATCTTCCATGTTTTTAACTCATGCAGTAAGGTTCTATTTGTCACTTGTATCCTTTTTTAAACTTTTTAAATCACTCATTTCAAATCAATTCTCTCGTTAGAATGATGTTTCCCCCACCTCTTGGAGAACTATTGTGCGGAGGTAAAAATTAAAAGCTAAAAACGATCACAAATCATTTTTAAGAGAGAATTGATTTGAAATGAGTGATATATTTTCATATTTATTGATATTTACAATAATTAAAACAATTTTAAGTACATTTGTTTACTGTTTCTAAATTTTACAAAAATCTTGTAAAATGGGCGTTGACAGAGATGGAGTGTAACGTAGCGGGAACGACAACCCTGGATAGATAATGGCTATTTTCATATCTACTGAATCTGAAAATAGACGTCGTTCTCAAGACGTCGCGTGCCGTTGTCATCAGGCGATTTTCTTTAAATAAGGGTAATAACAAAATTACCGAACTCTGAACAATCTTACAAAGGGAAAGTCAAAACTCATAATTATATAAACAGACAAAATCAGTCAACAACCGGAAAACTGTGAAAACCGTAATGACCCTGACTTGGTACGGGCATTTCTAAATGAGGCACCTTTGAGGTCATTGAAATTTATTTCCGATTATTTGCCTTATTTGAAAAAAATTAATATATTTTTCAATATCATAACAAAATGTTTTTGAATTAATTTAATCCAAATTATTTGTTCGATTCATTCAAAATAACCTCAATCAGATGGTGCACATCCTTGTGTATCCTACGCGGGTTACACGGTGCATACAACCTTATTGAGGTTATTTCTTCAAACATTGCGGTCGATCCTTAATTAAAGAAAGTTGACGTTCGGGGAACACACCGATGGCAAACACATGGTCAATTATTTTACAATCTAAAATTTATTAATAGCCCCTTTTATCTTTTAGATTTCTCATCTAATTACCCATAATAATTATAGCTTAATAAACAAACATGTCTTTTTATGAAAAGAGCATCGGCATTCAACAATTTTTAGCTACCTGTAATTTGACAATTTATGGTGTTAATAAAAGATCAAACATTTCCGGAATCCGTTAATGGGACTTATTTGCAACTCATTTTTGTAAGTATGATGTAAACAAAGTTATATTAAATGTCCTTACGCATGTATATATATGTCATATATGTATTCTCGATTAATGAACATGTATACAATTTTAAGATATGGAAGATCGCATCAAAAAGCTCTCACTCAATATATTTAAAAAAAGAGACACATAAAATGCACGAAAAATAAACTTAGATACACAAATTCCAATTTCACTCGGAACAATGATTATGGACATACATCATAATATGAAACAGGCGCGGTCATGTATGCTCACGAATCTGAAAATTATCTCCCGATTTTACGCTCATCCAGTGCATCAAAATAGTGTCGATATGTTTGGGCCGAGATATGTCGGGGACGACTTTCTAAGGGTCGAAACTAGTCTCGTTAATTCAACTTTCGTTCCTGATGAGATCTCAAAGGTTAACTTCCGGTGGGCAGAAAAACAATTTCTTGTCAGTATGTCAGAATAGAATTAATAAAATCTGAAAATAGCAAAATTAGCTAGGTACATATATATTACCATAAAGAGCTCACTTCGCTCGCATATAAATACCCTACCCGCACGGCTAACAAATTATGTGTTGTTTCCAGACTTTCCTTTTTCAAATATGAATATGAATTAAAACAAATATCATAAAACATTTTCTGTTAAGAATCGTTTGTCCAGTGTTTTTTTTTCAATCTGATTCAGATATTCTAATACAGCATACCAGTCAATCCGTTAAAATTTTATCTCGGTTAAAACTCCAGATCGTGGAAATTTAATACCGCAAGAAAAAACGAAAAAAATTACCAGCAATTTGGAAGGTAATCGTGAAATTAGTTCCCGCGGAAACCCCCCCCCCCCCCCACCTATACGGTATTTAAATGATCCGTGCAAGCGATAAGGGGGACATTTAAGAGATGTAAAATAAGGACGAGTTGAAGCGAGGAAGGCTTAACAATTGCGTCCTCTCTTGTTATTTTAGTGGGGTAATACATTGATAGTAAAACCAAATTCACAAAGGTAATTTTAGCGGCCAGGATCCCTGTGAGTGGAGTGAGCGGTTCACATGGGCCAGACTACAAAATTGTGATTGTCAACAACATGGTATAAGGATTACTTAATACGAACTTCGGCTAGTACTTTTGCTTGTTAGGTTATTGAAAAGCCCTGAAATAATGCAATGCGCCCAAGAACATTGTTAGAAGGTAACGACGTCGATATACATTTATTTATATATATAATTTGTGCTTGATGAATGAACTAGTCCTTGTTTAATGGTTATTGGCCGCCTTCAGTGTGGTAGATCGTGAATTCCATCCCTGTCAGGTCAACCCACAGACAACAGAACAAATGTTTCCAGTAGCTTCTACACAGTAGTAAAAGCAAAGACTGGTTGGCTTGGATTAAGGATAATATGTCTGAGTGGAGTGACTTGTCTACCCTCCGGTTTCCTCCACCAATAAAACTGACCGTCACGATATATTGTTGAATGTGGCGTTAAACACCATAACATTAACCCCCTATCAAAAAAGCTTAAAACTGTGGAATCGTCATCAATTTGGTTTTGAAAAATAAACATGCAACAATTTGCCACATTTGTATCAAATGTCTTGTTAATACTCAGCATGTCGTTAAGACAACAGGTGTCACTAGTGGAGCAGGAATTAAAAATCCTTATGGAGCATCTGAGTAAATCAATGGTTTCAATAGGGATTGTGCGGTTCCATTTGTAGTTTCCTGTGTAGTGTTTTATAGATCATTGTTTGTCCTTTTTCTTATGACATATTCGGAGGGCAAACTGTATTAAATCACCGTCTCTGATTGATTTAGCCTTCAATATTAGTGATATTATTCTTAATGTCTCATTTCGTTTTCTACCAGAATGTATGCTCTTAGCATACCTCTTGTCCTTTGGTACCGCAATGTCTGTGTCCACGTAAACCTTTATTTACGGATGACACAATGAGAAGATAGTGTTCGATTTGCTATATTGAATTGGTGTAACGACCATTCAGTTAAACAATTGGAAAATTAACAGTTAGTATTTTTTTTCTTCAAGGAAATTAATGTAGAACTGTAGTATTAATTACGTTTCCTCCAAATAATAATAACACGTTTTCTGTAGTGTTTACCGATCATGACCTCGTGAAGAAAAGATAAACAAACATGGATGCTGTGCTAAGCACGTCCACATTCCTGACAATGATCATTGAGGAATACGTGTTTCATGTCGTGTGAACCAATCTTTGTTTTGCAATTATTCTGATGTAGTACACACGGAATATATATAAATATATATATATATATATATATATTTTTATATATATTCATCAACTGAACATTGCACATGAGTGATAATCTCCCCGAAAGAGTTCAGATCTTGTGTCACGCGCATATCATTTGCATTACTGTACTGGAACACAGAATTATCTCCTGTCAAATATTTTGCGATTTGCTCTTCAAAATCTGCTTTTGAGCGCATGTTTAATGTTATGCAGGTGATCTTAATTAAAATTTAGTGACATATTAAGTGAAAATATTTAATCCAAAAATTCCACGATATTTGCCTTTCATATTACATTAAATGACATGGCGCCTCAAACACAACCATTCTGGCTTCTTATATCGTTGATATGATAGATGTTTGTTCATATATGTTATTAAAATGAAAAGCAAAAAAAAATACCTCTGTGGTGGAACTGTTTCAAAATTCTAAAAGAAGAAAAGGAAAAAGCGGCAAAATGACCGCGCATATTCCTGGCTTGATACAAGGGATTGAATAAAAAGTTGCGGGACTAAGCTAATTTTATGTGCCCAAATTAATCTATTTTATAAATTCAACTTAGATCTATAATACTTTTCAGAAAAAAGATATACGTAATGAAGCCAGTGTGTGTTGTTGTCGTGTTGCTTTCCTGTATCAATGTTTCCTACACTTGTCCCAGTGATTGCAGCTGTTCCGGCAAGACAGTGGATTGCTTTCAGAAGAGTCTGGAAGAAATTCCATCTGGAATACCTGCGACAATACAGGAATTGTAGGTATTCTGTTGTGTAGAAGACGAAGGGACTGACGATTTTATATTAGAAATATTCGAGTTATTCAGAATAAATAATGTTGAGATCTGCTGTCAACAAAACAATGTTTCGAAACATCTAAAGAAACGAATTATCGGATTTCAATATAACTATATTCGAACGACTTTACATACAAACACAGATAATTCGTTACTGCTTATTAACACTTTGAAACGGATTTGCACATATACATGTAAGATATAGCGTCATTCAATAGTTGCACAACCACTAAATATTTCACTCTTATATTTGAAGAAACATAAGGACTCAAGATAAAAACAAGTGTAGTACAACAATTATTGAGCAAATATTTGAACAATTCGAACTCCAATAAAATTCTGGAGTAAAACCAGCGTCTCCCGTCCCTTTAATAATGTCCTTAAAGAAGTTCTAATCAGAAAACCCAACTACGAATTCAGAGATCTCATGATCATATTGGAGGAAAAAATGTTTGCAAACAGTTGATCGCAAATTTATCCACTAACGCATGATGTCGATCATAGAATTCCTGAAAAGATGGCTTAAGTAAAGGTTTTTCCTAACCCAGATTGAGTACTTTGCCGCTGGATATCCAGTTATCAAGAGGGGAGGGTTGGAATCTCGCTTGTATTTTACTGATTAAAGAAATCGCTTACATAAACAGTCTCTGGAATATCAATTGAAATTTAAAAATCAAACAGGAAATTTGATACTCAAGAAAGGAAAATTTACCATATGAAAATGGAAGTCAAAATATTATCTGAAATTTGCGAAAGTATTTGTCGTTTCATTTTTAGCTTGAAGATATCAAAGGGGTATTGAGAAACCATGCATCCATAAATCGAAGACAATGGAATGGTTAAAAGAAAAAGGGGAAAAGACAAACAATTCTCTACAAAACACCACACAGAAATTAAATATTGAGCAGCAAAAACATTAATCTTAAGCTCACTGAAATATATTAGAGGTACGTGACTATCAAAATTAGGATTATTTAGTGACAAAGCATCTTCTATATGTCAGAGAAATCCAAGTTATGGGGTAGATGTTTTCGGTTCTCATCTTTGACATATTTCCTATTGTACATAGTCTATTGTAAATACCTCTTGTCAGTTGATCGTTAATCACGTGTTAGGTGCCAAAGAGATAATAGGAAACCACAAATCCATAAATCGAAGGACAGACAATGTAATGGCCAGGAGAAAAAAAAAGGAAAAAGACAAACTATTTTCTGGCCTTTGAAAGTTCGGTATTTTGAGACTACAAGAGTAAGTCGAGAAGTAGTAATGCAATTATTTGTTTTCCTAAGTGATTTGCTATTGTGCCTAGTCTATTGTAATTTAATGATAGTGACAAAACATCATATGTATGCTATGGGATACATGTTTTCGGTTCTCATTTTTGACATAAGATTTAAGATTTAACACTAGGTGCTCCAGATCGGATAACATATCCCGTCCCATTAATAATGCTTTCGGAGAAGTTCTAATAAGAAAACCGAACTAATCATTCAGAGACCTTAGGATCATATTGGAAAAAATGTCTGCGAACAGTTGATTGCATATGTATCCACACATGGTGTCAACCATATAATTCTTGAAAACATGGCTTAAGTAAAGGTGTATCGTAACCCCCTGATTAAGTACTTTATATGTATTCTACTGTGTAAAACACACCTACAAAAACATGCTTTTGAAAATCAATTGGCATTACAAACAAAAACAACCAAAACAAATAGCACACACAGATTTTTTAAATGCCAAGTAGAGGTGTATAGTTTGTTCGTTCCAGTTGTATTTCATGTTGTGCATAGTCTGTTGTAACATCATCTCACCAAACACGACGAATATGGTGTCTATTAAAAAGTCCATCATTTTTATAATGCTATCTTCAGTGTAATTGGTCTAAGAATTTATGTAAGTTAAGTTTTCTCTCCACTAAATATAAATACATTCATCTTCTTGTAGCATTATTTTCAGACAAAACCATCCGATGTAAATGTTGTTTAAAATTATTTGTTTTAGCATAGAAATAATGAATTGAATAGCTTTATATTTTCCTAGGTCGTTGAGTAGCAACCAAATTACATATATCAGTCCTCAAGTCTTTGAAGGTCTATCGACATTTTCTTTACTTTCTGAGCTCCATGTTGTCATGTTTGCTACGATTTCCGGAAACAAACGCTGTTCGGCTCGTCCTTACCTCCAGTTGTTTGTAGGAGGGCGCATGTTTTACTTACGTTATTTCTGTTTCTTTGCGCAAAGTGGCGTCCAGCACATTTTGTGTTGTGTTGGTTTTGTGTTGTTGTATTGTTTGTCTTCGTTTTTTGTACCCAAATTCTATTGTCCTTTCGGTATTCTCTAACGTTTATTTAAGGCTTTTTCTACTGAACTGATAGAATTGGAATAATTTGGAGATAACTCACTCGAATGACTTATGACGTAGCGTATTATTAAATAAATACCCATTACATACATAGTGTGGTGGTACAAGACTTTGTATCAGGTCGAGTTTGTTGTGTGAATCAATAGGACGAGTTGTGATGCGGTTTGTTCACGCAACAGGCAAGACCTGATACACAGTTTTGTACCACCACACTATCTATGTAATAATTTTATCTAACATTTCATTAAAAACGAATTTTAAACAAATAGCAACGGTTGAATTAAAATGTATACAATACTCTGAGGGAGACTACATTTTGTGTATGACGTCACGTTATTTTTTCCGTTCATTCAGCAACGTCAGGTTACTGTGTTTTGTCTCACATTCCAATAGTATGACGTAATATCAAAGTAGTTCGGCAGATAGCGTCTCGTGCAACGTCGCGCCATTCTTTTATCACGACAGTGTGGTGATACAACATCTTGTATCAGACACCTTGTATCAGACAGGCGACTTTTGTTAATTTCAAAGGAAAACGTATATAATGTTAGATAAACAATCCTTATTCAGAAGGAATATTCGGATAAAGCCATGGTCCGGATTCAAAATGAAGACAATGCACACAGAAGTGTCATGCAAAGACTAAAAGAGCAAAGGTTTGAACAGTTCAAACTCATATTAATTATGCACATAGTGGATTCCTTATGGAATATCAATTGGAATTTAAAAACCAAACACAGGAATGTTGATACTGATGAAATGAAAATGCACCATAAGAAAATAGAAGTCATAACGTTTATCATAAATCTACGAAAGTTTGAAGATGCAATAAAAGGAAGAGAGAAAATTGTCCAAAAATTAATCTAAAACATTAATCTTAAGCTAACTGAAATATAGTAGAGGTACGTTGTCATTGCAACTAAGATTGTTTAGTGACAGAGACTCATCTAGATGTCAGAGAAATTTGAAGCTATTGGACAAATGTTTCCGGTTCCCATCTTTGACATGTGTGAGGAGCTCTTTGAAAACTAGGCCTTGTAAGAGTGGTAGAATAAGTCGAGAAGTAGTAGTGCACAGTTTGTTCCAATTGTATTTCCTATTGTGCAGCGTCTACTGTAAAATTATCACGCCAGTGATCGTTAATCACATGTTAAGTGTAACATCCCCATGCGTTAGACTTAAAAACTCTGGTATCCGTTTTCATTTTTTCCAATTCGATCCAAATGACAGTCATTGTTTTTGGTAATACAACTGTAGTTGATAGTGATCCAACATGAACACTTCACATAAAACAGGAGATTTTGCAATGCAAACTCCACAAAACACGAGGATCAACTCGATTGTTCCGGTTTGGTAAGAAGTCCATGTTCCACTATTGGAACAATCGTGCTGCGTTACTCTTGCTAAAATCTGATAAGTCATAGATGAAGAAAGAACACGATTGTTATAAACGGTAAGTAGTGGTGAATAGTTTTGTTTGTTCCAGTTGTACTTCCTGTTGTATATAGTGTGTTGTAACATCATGTCACCAAACACGATGAATATGATGTCGATTAAAAATTCACTCATTTTTATAATGTCATCTTCAGTGTAATCGTTGCGTGAATTTGTGTGATTTTTGTTGAACGAAATAATTTAAGATTTCTTTCCATGAAATATAAATAACTTAATCTTCTTCTAACATTATTTTCCAACAAAGCCATCCGATGTAAATGTTGTTTAAGATTATTTATTTTAACATATACATAATTAACTGAATATTTTTACTTTTCCAGGTATTTGAACAGCAACCCAATTACCAATATCAGTTCTCAAGCCATTGAAGGTCTATCGGCCTTAGTAACTTTGTAAATGGTTTAAATTTCAATAATATATACTAGGTTAAAGGCATATAAAACCTCAAATGACAAATTTGGCAACAATTCCCTCTGGAATATCCGAGACATTACAGAGATTCTAAGACGAAGGATTTGTTGATTTTATATTGGAAATATTCGAGTTATCCGGAATAAGTAATGTTGGGAACTGATGTCAACAAATCTAATTTTCGAAATATCCAAAGAAACGAATTAGCGGAGTTTAAAAAAACGATATTCGACCGACTGTACATGCAAGTACAGAAAATACGATATTACATACTAACCAGAGTTTTTTAAATGGATGTGCATTTGTACATTTAAGATTTAGCATCTTTCAAATCACATTTCAACAGTTGCACAGCAACTAAATATCTGTCTCTTATATTTTAAGAAACATGACCACCTAAGTAAGCCTATGTTATTTTACCCCAAAGTATTTGTACTCGTCAGTATGCTCGAATATTTATCGACAACATATTTATTGTGCTTGGTGGTCATGTAATCACTGGTGATCTGAATATCATTCAACATGAGAGTCTCCGAAAGGTGATTTCTCATGGTCCTAAATTCAGAGAACCTCAACACATCAATTGGAAACATAATTTCAAGATAATTATGGATGCTGTTGAAGATTATGCCAGAAGGTGGATAAAGAGAGAAGTAGACCAAGATCCTGAGTTAGAGTCCTTGTCAGACTGGGTTAGAACAATTAGGTCTCTAGTACAAGGTCGGATTCACAAGCTCAAAAATTGTGTTAATAGTCGACCTAAGTCTGTATTTAAAGACCAAGAAGCTGTTAAGTGTCTTTCCTCTCTTCATGACAAATATGTTATCGTTCCTGCGGACAAGGCTTCCAACAATATCGTGTTTGTATGTAAATCATATTACTACGAATGCCTAATCAAGAAATTAGGCATAAATAGCAACACCTCTAGTAATACCACATACAAACCAACTTCGTTCGACAAAGATGAAATCCTAGCTAACCACAGATCATTCATGACCTCTTTAAACATTCCCTCTGGTAAAGAGTCTGAGGATTTACCCTATTTATATTGGATACCTAAACTCCATAAAACACCATACAAAGAAAGGTACATAGCGGGATCATCAACTTGTTCGACGAAAGAATTGTCTATTCACCTGACAAAGATTCTGTCTGCAGTAAAAGAGGGACAACAGAAATATTGTGAAACTGTTTACTCGCGTAGTGGCATAAAGCACATGTGGATTTTGAAAAACTCTAAAGATCTTTTGGATAACCTGAAATCAAGATCTTTCTCTCAGGTATCCTCCATCAAAACTTTTGATTTTTCAACTCTATATACCACCCTACCGCATGACAAATTAAAAACCCGCTTAAAAGAAACAATTCATAAAGCTTTTAGTCATAGAAACTATGGCTCAAAATTTGTTGTGTTAGGCTACAATTTCACATATTTTTCAAACAAAATTCATAAAGGTAAAACATGCTACTCCGAGGAACAAGTGATCAGTATGCTGGAGTTCCTCATCGATAACATATTTGTCTCCTTTGGAGGGACACTATTTCAGCAGGTCGTCGGCATACCAATGGGTACGAATTGTGCCCCTCTTCTAGCCGATTTATTTTTATACTCATATGAGTCGGAGTTTCTTCAAAAGCTTGTAAAAGATAAGAAGATTCATGAGGCTAGAGCCTTTAATTTCACATACAGGTATATTGATGACGTTTTATCTATCAATAATTCTAGATTTGCAGAATTTCTTCCATTGATATATCCTCCAGAGCTGGAAGTTAAAGAGACCACCGATACAGCTTCGTCCGCATCATTTTTGGACTTATACCTCGAATTTGACGACAGTGGTCAACTCAGTACTAAAATTTATGATAAGCGGGACGACTTCAATTTTAAAATCATAAATTTTCCAAACATATGCAGCAATATACCAGCTTCTCCTGCATATGGTGTTTACATCTCGCAATTGATTCGCTATGCAAGGGCCAGTAGCAATTATTCTGATTTCCTGAAACGACATCTTCATCTGAGAAACAGGCTACTGGACCAGGGCTATAAAAAGATTCGCCTTATTCGATCTCTTAAAAAGTTTATATTCCGATACCAATATCTTGTCGAAATATATTCCGTCTCTGCAGAAAAAATTATAAGCGATGCATTTTCATATAGTGAAAATGTATAAAGATAAAGAAGTGAAAATTTTTTTTTGTCAATGTGTGACGTAAAAATATTTTTGACATTTACGTCACCGAATATGGTACTGCTTTGACAACTATTTTACCTATTTTGTTCCTGTATTTAAATACTGTTACAGTGACAGCCGGAACCTTTGAACCGTAATGAGAGCGGGAGGTTTGGCGCCTTAAAATCTGATTCAACCCACCATTTCTTTAGAAATGCCTGTACCAAGTCAGGGTCATTACGGTTTTCACAGTTTTCCGGTTGTTGACTGATTTTGTCTGTTTATATAATTATGAGTTTTGACTTTCCCTTTGTAAGATTGTTCGGAGTTCGGTAATTTTGTTATTACCCTTATTTTCAATAGAGATTTAGTATTCCAATAGAAACTTGATGTGATGCCATTGTGGCCGAATTATTCATATAATTGTAGGGGGCGAATATCAGTGGCTAGCCAGGAGGAAAGCGAGTACATTAGCTCTTTTCTTCTTCAAATTAAGTTTAACTTGCAAGCCGGGTGCGATTACTACGTGTTGTTGGGTTTGCACATTTAATCTATGCAAAACTAAAGTGCAAACAATAAAAGTGGAAACATGAAAGCAAAAGCACGAAACAGCAAAATGAAATTATTTAACGTTGTTAAGCTGCGAAAATGCGAAAACCATTGTTTCGTGTTAGGTTACTTTTATTATAAATCTGCTGATAAGTCATAGATGAGGAAAGAACAAAGATTGTTATAAACAACAAATAGTACAGCATAGTTTGTTTGTTCCTGTTGTATGTAGTCTGTTGTAACATCATGTCACCAAAAACGACGAATATGGTGTCGATTAAAAAGTCAATCAAAGTAATTTAAGCTTTGTCTCCACTAAATATAAATAACTTAATCTCCTTGTAACATTATTTTCAAGCAAAACCATCCGATGTTGTTTTAAATTATGTTTTTTAGCATAGAAATAAGCAACTCAATAGCTTTAAAAATTCCATCATTTTTATATTATGTGTAATCGTTGCGTGAATTTGTGTGATTTTTGTTGAACAAATTAATTTAAGATTTCTTTCCGTGAAATATAAATAGTTTTATATTCTTCTAACATTATTTTCCAACAAAGCCATCCGATGTAAATGTTGCTTAAGATTATTTATTTCAGCATATACATAATTAACTGCATATTTTTATTTTTCCAGGTCTTTGGACAACAACCAAATTACCAATATCAGTCCTCAAGCCTTTGCAGGTCTATCGGTATTAACATATTTGTAAGTGGTTTAAATTTATATAATATATACTTGCTTAAAGGCTATACAATCTTAAATAATTTGGCAGGAATTCCCTCTGGAATACCTGATACAACAGATATATTGTAAGTATTTATACATATAGTCGGTCGATACTTGTTGTGTAGAAGACGAAGGGTTTGATGAGTTTATATTGGATATATTCCAGTTATCCAGAATAAATAATGTTGAGAACTGCTATCAACAAACCAAATTTTAGAAATATTGAAAGAAACGAATAATCGGAGTTCAAGATAAAGAGATTCAACTGTACATACAAATACAGAAAATGCTATACTACATATTAACCAGAGTTTTGACACTTTAAAAAGGATATGCATTGATACAGTTAACAACAGTTGCACAACCACTAGATAGTTGTCTCTTATATTTAAACATGATCAAATTCTTAAACCAATGTTATTATTAAAAAAAATATATGTGTACTTGTCAAAATGCAGGAATATGTATCCACAACAGATTTGTTGTGCTTGGTGGCCGACTTATTCCTATATTTCTTTGAGAGGGATTTCAGTGACTAGACACGAGGAATGAAACCAAATTAGCTATATTTTTCAAGTTCATTTTACTTTGAAAACCGGATGCGATTGTGACGTGGTTTTTGTGGTATTTAATAAACAATAAAGAATACAAAAGGGGCAATCAAAGATGGATAATCCAAAGAAACTAGTAGCATAGGGTACACAAGACGACGGAAAACAAAACAAAAACACAACACAATATGTGTTGGACACCACTATGCGAAATTAAATACAAATAATGTAAATAAAACATGAGCCCTCCTACAAACAATTGGTGGTATAGACGATGCGAACATATTTTATGCGAAAATCGTAACGGACATCACAACACTGAATTTAGAACGTAAAGACACGCAAAATTGGTGTTCGCTCTACTAATCACTCAGTAATAGCAAAGACTGAATGACTAGAAATAATGATAATGTGTTCGAGTGGAGCAAAATGTCTATCCGCGAACTGTTGTTGCAATTATCTAGCACTATTAAATATATCTAATATAAACATGTTGCCGTGGCTGAAAGCAGCCATCATCTCATCGAATTGCAACTTGTTCTGGCCACGGGATATTGCTAGTACCCAAAGGTTGGAAATTCAACACAACCAAAACGTGATAAACCAAACATCAGAACAACAATAGACGAATCTTAAATGAATATAAATGTATTAGACCAATGAATACGTAGATATGAAATGTAGTCCCCATTACAACGTTTCTGGGATAACCTTCATCAGATAGGCTAAGAGCAAAAATGCTTGAAAGCCAAATAATTTGGAAATCTTTGGGAGAAAGAAAACAGGATAGGAAGATTGGCTGAGGTAACATATACCAGAGGGAGGAGAACTTACATTGTGATTATGCTTACATGATTCAGTAATTGTACATTTTGGTAAATCTACATTTGATAACCACGTCAGTATCGAAGCAATGACTACCTGGCGGATTAAGCCCTCGGGGACTAATTGTTTACCAGAAGAGATATCGATAGTAACTGAAAACGTTAATATCAAATTTAGTGTGTCCGACGTGTTTCTGGAATAACTTTCCTCAGTTACTCTGAAAAGGGAAACATTTTAAGGCCATATAATTTGCAATGTTTTTCCCAAGACATGATCTTGAATTTGATCGTATTTGATGTCGTGATTCCAAGAATACCCGGTTAGACTTTGTCTTTTGAATTTGCTCATTGAACTATGTGATAGCTTATGTTCTCCTGATTACAGAAATATATGACTGCCACACCTCCAGTTTCTTAGTAATACTACTTTCGGACCGGAAAAACAACTCATTTGATGGACTTTTTTTCCTGATTCTGATAATATATGGTTGTATTGGATTTTCTTAACTTCCGGTTTAAACAAATCCATTGTTATCATTTTCTTATGTTAATATGACAATGATAGCAAAATAATAAATTATAGATGAATTTCTTAAATGTTGTCACTTATTTTGCCAAACGGACCAACGTAGAATATCGTCGTCAGATAAGATTTTAGAGTAAATTATACAAATATTACATGACAACCACAGAAACAAACAAATAGAAAGAAAACTACGATACAGACAACACGTATCTTTCCAAAACGACGGCTTTCAGTGCTATTGATATCATAGATATTGTGTAAATGTTGAATATTGATTTATCTAATATGATCAAGAAGAGTTTGAAGATACCAAATGGGTAATCAGAATCCGTAAATCGAAAAGGGACAGACAACACAATAGCCAAAAGAAAAAAAAGCAAAAGGACAAACAATGATCTACAAGACATTACACATAAAACTAAAGATCGAATAACGCGAAACCCATTTAAAGCCGGGATAATCTCAAGTGCTCCTGAAGGGTGAACTGTTGGATGAGAGTTGGCGATTAATATTGACAGGAATTAATCATTTACATCATATTTTTTCTCCTTTTTTACAGGGATTTAGAAAATAACCCGTTGGACTGTTCTTCTTGTGATCTTGAAGCATTGAAAGTGTTCCTGAATAATCAAACACACCTTGAAGATGTTAACGCAAAATGCAATGGTACAAACACATATGTTGTCAACCATGATTTTGAAAATTGCAAAGGTAAATATTGTGAAAGAAGTAGATTCAAAAATAATTGAACTGTCGAGAAATTTACAGAAATGATAGACTGGCGAGAATATGGATAGATTTAAATTTAAATCTCAATAAATGAAGAAGTACGATACTTTATTCGCACAAACAATAGCTCATTCATGAATATGTAATATAAATACCACATAGAAGTGTGGCTATAATAGATCGATAGATGTTTGTATATACATATATTATATATTGATGACCTCGTTGACCTCAAAGGGGGTCATTCCTGAAGGGCATCGTACACACTAAATCATTTGGCTTTACAATCTTTCTATTTTTAGCATACCTCATGAATGTTATTTTCATTTTTCATATCTACGTTTTTATTTTTGACAAATATACATTTGTTTTTCAAATAGTTTGGCTTTGATCGTACCTGGTGAAGGACGTGAAGGTTATTGCAGAAATGCGTCGTGCATACTAAATTTGCTATCTATGTTTTTATTTTTGACCAATATACATTTGACTTTCAAATAGTTTGACGTTGAGCGTACTTTATGAATGTTATTCTAGAAACGTGTCGTCCGCACTAAATTAGACATCTATCCTTTTAATACAGTCCATCCAACAAGTGAACCAACTTCAAGCTGTCTAATTTTCTCAGTATGTATCTGATGGGAGCACTGTGGTTGGTTTTTGTCCGTATTGGTAACTTTTTAATGTGATATTAGTCTCAGCGCATGTCGATATTTGTACGATTACTTCTCCCGTTGGGGTGTCTTGTTGATAACCGCACATCCGTCTGCAAAATGAAGTTTCATAACCAAATAGAACCCAAACGATAATGATGCCCAGATATAGAGCTTACCTATGGAAGTAATTAGTACCTCTTAACTGCATGCAAGTGGCCGTTTCACACTCATTTTAGGGTATGAGTTTTGCTCATTGTTGAAGACCCTATTGTGATTGTGAAATGAAGATGAGCAATTAAAACACTGTTCTTTTCCTAGATTTTGTGCAATTTTGAATAATCTCTCATGTTCATTTACATTCATATCATTTCTTTCTACAAGCTGTTCCTTTACTTTAATGTATGTCTAAGTGTCACGTTGGATAGTCTCTCATGTTCATTTACATCCATATCATTTCTTACTACAAGCTGTACCTTTACTTTAATTTCTGTCTTCGTGTAATGTTAGATAGTCTCTCATGTTCATTTAAATTCATATCATTTCTTACTACAAGTCGTTCCTTTACTTTAATTTATGTCTAAGTGTAATGTTGGATGGTCTCTCATGTTCATTAACATGCTTTCTTACTAATTAGAATATGAACAATGAAGACCGTGTTCGCACACTAAATTATAAATATCTACGTTTTTTTTAAATTCAATCTGCATTATCTCCCCTCTATTACAATTTTCTTTAAAATAAAAAAAATCGCTGAATGCTTAAACTATTTTAAATACAATATTCTGAAAGTTTTTCTAATCATTTTGGAAAAAAGTAATTAATTATGACAATTGTCACCAATATCATGACATGCACGTGTCATAGAGCATTACGCTCTCTTACCGTTTCTACCCGAAATCGAGGACTTCTACAACTAATATATTGTAGCTACAACAGGACGTACACTGTACTTCTGTATAAGATTACATCATGCATTCCTATTGAAATAGATTTACAATGCTTCACAGTAGTTGTATATGGTAAGATTGGTTAATGTTTGTTTTGATTGCAGGTGGCATGACGACACTGGTTAGCAATACGGTTTCTTCTCAAGGTAATTATGATTATTGATTATGTATGCCCTACATCACTTTCAGCAATATTTCAGTTATATCTTTGCGGCCATGTATCCGACTCTCACCACGTGGAGGTGACATCGTCGTCTTAAAGGGCAACCAGATCCACCCGATTACCCTTAAGAGAGTCCATTAGGATGAGGGCCCAAATATACAAAGGATACTTAGTATATATATATACGTCTGAAAATTAAACCAAACAGTGTTAGAATTAGATTTTAGAGCTGTCAAATTTGTGTTCTTCCCTCGACGGGATTTCAACTCACACCATTGATACACTGCAGTACCATTCGCTTAGCCTTACGTCCAGCGCCATAGACCACTCGACCACATCCGCATCCACTCAAAATATATATTATTAAAGGCCAAATTTAAACCAATCTGCAAAAATATATTTTAAATAAAGATCAAATTCAAGTACATCATTAGACACATATGTTATATTGATAGATATATTTATTTTTGAAATATCTGCTTTGCATATCTTGGTTTGAAACCATTTAATAGTGCAAACCAGCTGACATGGAACTTGTGATTTCTTCTTTTCTGAAATAAAAACAAAAACCTTTTTGAAAATAAATCATTAAAACAGGCAGTAAAGATCAACATTATAACTAATCACAATTACTCGAACCTCTCAAAAGCAAAACACAGGAACGATACCGACAGATGGCGATATTTTGGACAGGCACAAAAAAGTGGCGGGATTAAATCAATTAATGGGATCTAAACCTTCAACTCTAGGTATGTAGATTCCCTGGCAGTTAAAGGCGATAAGCTGAATTCAGGAGTGTAGTATACGAACTCCCATTTATATCGGTGATAGGCACCGATTCTATTGTAATGAAAATAAAACTTAAATAGTGATGGTCAACAATTCTACTAATATCAACAAACAAAAGAAAGTTTAAATAGTGATGGTCAACAATTCCACTAATATCAACAAAACAAAAGAAAGTTTAAACAGTGATGGTCAACAATTCCACTAATATCAACAAACAAAAGAAAGTTTAAACAGTGATGGTCAACAATTCCACTAATATCAACAAAACAAAAGAAAGTTTAAACAGTGATGGTCAACAATTCCACTAATATCAACAAAACAAAAGAAAGTTTAAACAGTGATGGTCAACAATTCCACTAATATCAACAAAACAAAGGAAAGTTTAAATAGTGATGGTCAACAATTCCACTAATATCAACAAAACAAATGAAAGCTTAAACAGTCATGGTCAACAATTCCACTAATATCAACAAAACAAAAGAAAGTTTAAACAGTGATGGTCAACAATTCCACTAATATCAACAAAACAAAAGAAAGTTTAAACAGTGATGGTCAACAATTCCACTAATATCAACAAAACAAAAGAAAGTTTAAATAGTGATGGTCAACAATTCCACTAATATCAACAAAACAAATGAAAGCTTAAATAGTCATGGTCAACAATTCCACTAATATCAACAAAACAAAGAAAGTTTAAACAGTGATGGTCAACAATTCCACTAATATCAACAAAACAAAAGAAAGTTTAAACAGTGATGGTCAACAATTCCACTAATATCAACAAAACAATCGAAAGTTTAAACAGTGATGGTCAACAATTCCACTAATATCAACAAAACAAAAGAAAGTTTAAACAGTGATGGTCAACAATTCCACCAATATCAACAAAACAAAAGAAAGCTTAAATAGTCATGGTCAACAATTCCACTAATATCAACAAAACAAAAGAAAGTTTAAATAGTGATGGTCAACAATTCCACTAATATCAACAAAACAAAAGAAAGTTTAAACAGTGATGGTCAACAATTCCACTAATATCAACAAAACAAAAGAAAGTTTAAACAGTGATGGTCAACAATTCCACTAATATCAACAAAACAAACGAAAGTTTAAACAGTGATGGTCAACAATTCCACTAATATCAACAAAACAAAAGAAAGTTTAAACAGTGATGGTCAACAATTCCACCAATATCAACAAAACAAAAGAAAGCTTAAATAGTCATGGTCAACAATTCCACTAATATCAACAAAACAAAAGAAAGTTTAAATAGTGATGGTCAACAATTCCACTAATATCAACAAAACAAAAGAAAGTTTAAACAGTGATGGTCAACAATTCCACTAATATCAACAAAACAAAAGAAAGTTTAAACAGTGATGGTCAACAATTCCACTAATATCAACAAAACAAACGAAAGTTTAAACAGTGATGGTCAACAATTCCACTAATATCAACAAAACAAAAGAAAGTTTAAACAGTGATGGTCAACAATTCCACTAATATCAACAAAACAAAAGAAAGTTTAAACAGTGATGGTCAACAATTCCACTAATATCAACAAAACAAACGAAAGTTTAAACAGTGATGGTCAACAATTCCACTAATATCAACAAAACAAAAGAAAGTTTAAACAGTGATGGTCAACAATTCCACTAATATCAACAAAACAAAAGAAAGTTTAAACAGTGATGGTCAACAATTCCACTAATATCAACAAAACAAAAGAAAGTTTAAACAGTGATGGTCAACAATTCCACCAATATCAACAAAACAAAAGAAAGTTTAAACAGTGATGGTCAACAATTCCACCAATATCAACAAAACAAAAGAAAGCTTAAACAGTGATGGTCAACAATTCCACTAATATCAACAAAACAAAAGAAAGTTTAAACAGTGATGGTCAACAATTCCACTAATATCAACAAAACAAACGAAAGTTTAAACAGTGATGGTCAACAATTCCACTAATATCAACAAAACAAAAGAAAGTTTAAACAGTGATGGTCAACAATTCCACTAATATCAACAAAACAAGAGAATGTTTAAACAGTGATGGTCAACAATTCCACTAATATCAACAAAACAAAAGAAAGTTTAAACAGTGATGGTCAACAATTCCACTAATATCAACAAAACAAAAGAAAGTTTAAACAGTGATGGTCAACAATTCCACTAATATCAACAAAACAAGAGAATGTTTAAACAGTGATGGTCAACAATTCCACTAATATCAACAAAACAAAAGAAAGTTTAAACAGTGTTGGTCAACAATTCCACTAATATCAATAAACCAAAAGAAAGCTTAAACAGTGTTGGTCAACAATTCCACTAATTTCAACAAAACAAAAGAAAGTTTAAACAATGATGGTCAACGATTCCACTAATATCAACAACAAAAAAGAAAGTAAAAACAGTGATGGTCAACAATTCCACCCATATCAATAAAACAAAAGAAAGCTTAAACAGTGATGGTCAACAATTCCACCAATATCAACAAAACGAACAATCACCTCTCACTGCACACAAAAAAGACCTCGACATATAATGTTGGAAATCCAGTAACAGTCACAAAAATGTAGCGAGGTTAAATCGGTTAATGGGATCCCAACCTCCCCTCTTGATAACTGGATCTCCAACGGCAACTACATATAAACAAACATTTCAAAAAACCTGCACAGATTCGCTTCCATTCAAAATGATCACATAATATCACAAACATGAATGACGACATAAACATTGACCGTACAATATAAGAGTCAGTGAATGACCACATAAACATTGACCGTACAATAGAAGAGTCAGTGAATGACCACATACACATTGACCGTACAATAGAAGAGTATAGATGTATATCCACCTATTGTACTAGCATGGGAATGGTGGCCATTGATCACTGACTTGATTTTTTTTTTCTAAATATAATCACAAAATCCCCGATTACAATCAAACCTGTCTTATGCTCCTGACGAGGTGTACTCGATGCAACTTCATCGGATAAAATTTGTGAGTGACCTGCGGCAGGTCGATGGTTTTCTCCTGGAACTCCGATTTCCTCCACCAATAAAATCCAAAGATATAACTGAAATTACGTTGAAAGTGGCACTAAACAACATAACCCATATCCTTTTTCTAACTAAGGAAAAGAAAATATGTAAACTTTGAATAGGTGAACATAATCTGAAAAAGGTCGTCTGCTGAAAATTCCAAGACAAGAAAGGACCCCAAGAAAGGATATTCTTGTCCTGTAGAAAATCCTGGAAGATTAAACACATTTTCTGTTAAACATTGTAAAAAAGCATATATTATGAATATTTAAGTTCAAATTCTTAACAGGTGAAAATTAGGGAATAATTGTATTGTATTTAAAGTGTTGCCACCGTAAATCGTCGGTTTTACTGTTGCAAATTGAGCTTATCAGGAGACGCGTAACGAAACCAGGTAAACGGACATTTGCGACAGTAAAACCGACGATTTACGACGGCAACACTTCAAATACAATACACTTATTCCTATTCTAATGCAATTCTCCCAATAATAACATTTGCTTACAATTATCAGCTGTTATTAATCAATTTCATTGCGCTTTTTCACATAGCATATCCGCCAAAATAGTTCCGTAATTACAAACCTTTTCGATTAGAAATCCATATCTTTGTAAAATATTCAAAGGTCTATAATGTAATAATAACCGAAAATATCAACTCTAAAATTGTATTTAGCTTAAATAACAATAGAATATTTCATTTTATTTAATTATACCTACCCCATATGCTTCAACTGTTGTATTACATATTGAAGGGACATCGAAAACCGAAGGTTTCCGAATACCAACAGAAAAGCCATACACGTCTGCTGCCTTCACAGATTCCGCTGAAATAGAAGCAGGTTATCAATTAAAATATTTCTATGGAACTTTTACATACATTCCAATTAAACATCAACAGGAACGTCTTACCCTTCCGGAACATAACCCCCGGTTTTTAGTGGGGTTCTTGTTTCTCTATCTTTAGTGTTCTGTGTAGTGTTTTTGTAGATACAATGTAATTGTTTGTCTTCTTATTCTTTTCATTTTGGCCATTATGCTTTCAGTCCTTCAATTTACGGCTTCTCATTATCCTTTTGGCATCTTCAATTTTTTCTTCAAGAATTTTAAAGCAATACGGAAAGTTAAAAAAGGAAATTAGTCTTATAGGTTTGGTTAAGTGTATGATGTTTAACGCTACTTTCAACAATATTTCAGTTATATCGTGGCTGTCAGTTTTACTGGTGGAGGAAACCGGAGTACACGGAGAAAACCATCGACCTGTCGCAACTCACTGATAAACTTTATCATATAATGTTGTATCGAGTACACATCTCCATGAACGGGGTTCGAACTCACAACTTTAGTGGTGATAGGCACTGATTATACAGGTAGTTGTAAATCCAACTATTGTTGATAGTGTACATACATATGATATGAACTGTAAATGTCTTTGAGTGAGTGATTGATTGTTGTTAACACCAAATGAGCAATTCAATTTTTCAGCTATATCATGGCGAGAACAAGCTACATTCGGTGAGTTGATGATGCCCGCTTTGACTAGACCAACACCAACACGCTTAGTTGGATATTTATTGTGCTAGCCCAGCGAAACAACAATCGGCGAGTAGACTTGTCACTCCACTCGGGACACATTATCCTGATTCCGATCGAACAAGTATCTGCTATAAAATTGGTATCTGCTGCTTCTAGGAGTAAGAGCAAAGACCGACTGGATGGGAATCAGGATAATATGTCGAGTAGGGAGACATGTCTTCCCGCGGATTGTTGTTTCATTGACACAGCACTATAAAAAATGTAAATAAACGTGTTGGTCTAGAACAAAGGGGACATAATCATCATCATCTCATCAAATGAAATTTGTCCTCTCTGTGATACAGCTGAAAAATTTTTCATTTGGCGTTAAACAACAATCACTCACTCACTCATTATCAGCAACTTACTATACCTTAGCAATAAAAAACGAATAAAGAAAAATAGAGAGAAAAAATACATTCAAGTAAATATGACATATTGGTATAAGATTGAACTTGTTCCCAAAGACTTTCAAATTATTTGACTTTCAAATATTTTCGTTTTCAGCGTACCTGAAACGCGTCGTGCATAATACATTTGATATCTATGTTTTTATTACTATCACTGGGTCGATAACGCTGCTATGGTGGACTATTAGTTCCCAATTGAATCATCTGCGCAGTTGTCAGTTCTTCGGCACCTACTTGCTTTATTATATATATGTTTTTTTGAAGTGTACAGTTCTTAAATCATGTAATTATTATTAAAACTAAGGTTCTTCTCCCTCAGACATAGGTGACTATAGCAGATTTTTGGCAATTCGGTTTAAGCCCTTTTGTTTCCTTGCTCCCAAAAACCTTTAAATTATTTGGCTTTCTAATGTTTTGGTATTGAGCGACCTGATGAAGGTTGTTCCAGAAACGTACCTGATGAAGGTTATTACAGTAACGTACCTGATGAAGGTTATTCCAGAAACGTACCTGATGAAGGTTATTCCAGAAACGTACCTGATGAAGGTTGTTCCAGAAACGTACCTGATGAAGGTTATTACAGTAACGTACCTGATGAAGGTTATTCCAGAAACGTACCTGATGAAGGTTATTCCAGAAACGTACCTGATGAAGGTTATTCCAGAAACGTACCTGATGAAGGTTATTACAGAAACGTACCTGATGAAGGTTATTCCAGTAACGTACCTGATGAAGGTTATTACAGTAACGTACCTGATGAAGGTTATTACAGTAACGTACCTGATGAAGGTTATTACAGTAACGTACCTGATGAAGATTATTCCAGAAACGTACATGATGAAGGTTATTCCAGTAACGTACCTGATGAAGGTTATTACAGTAACGTACCTGATGAAGGTTATTACAGTAACGTACCTGATGAAGGTTATTACAGTAACGTACCTGATGAAGGTTATTACAGTAACGTACCTGATGAAGGTTATTCCAGTAACGTACCTGATAAAGGTTATTACAGTAACGTACCTGATGAAGGTTATTACAGTAACGTACCTGATGAAGGTTATTATAGTAACGTACCTGATGAAGGTTATTACAGTAACGTACCTGATGAAGGTTATTCCAGTAACGTACCTGATGAAGGTTATTCCAGAAACGCGTCATGCGCATTACATTTGATATCTACGTTTTTATTATGCACGATACGTTACTTCAAGGATTTATATAGTAGAATACTATATAAATCCTTGATTACTTGTACAAATAATATACAGCATTTCATATGGCATGCCATACGGTATTATCTGACGTTCTCGTTGAAAGTAGAATGCTGATTGGCCAAAAGCTGAATTATAACAATCAATGGCTGCAGAAAATAAAATTTTGATTGGTTAACAGTATATGAACGACGTAATGTTTCTCTCGTCTGCAAAATGTATAGCGATCGCCTGTTTCCAACAGACGACAAAATGTCCAAATGTAGGTTCGACCTGTTAAAAGGTAAAGCTAGCGCCTCACCGATTAACTGACACAACTGTCCCATAAAGCTCCATATCCGACCTTTCAGGACTGATAACGTATAATAATATCACGTGATAATACGCTTAACCAATGACATTCTCTAATATATTTACTTACTTGGTACACACACAGATGGGAATGGATCATAAATCTTAGACTTAACACATTTATCATCAGATATATCGTACTGAATTTTCTATAATAAAAAAGTCAATATTATATGAAAAAAATACTATGTAAAAGCTGTATACCTAGTAAATTGCTAACAGCAAAATTAAGTGCGATAAAATTATTTGTGCTTAAAAAAAAGAAAAAATATTATATGAAAAAAATATCGTATGATCATATTTCTCATTTAATTGCACCACACTTCACTGATATGTCGCGGTGTGGGGTATCTGAGGAAACAGGAGGTATCAAATTAGTTACTTATTCTTTATTCTCGATTCAATGTCGAATAAGTACATGTAACTGGTTATTTATTCACGATTCAATATCAAATAAATTGCTGGTTACTTATTCCTTATTCAATGTCGAATTTAAGTAACCGGTTATTCATTCACGATTCAATATCAAATAAGTTGTTGGTTACTCATTCACGATTCAATATCAAATAAGTTGTTGGTTACTCATTCCCGATTCGATGTCGAATAAGTTGCTGGTTACTTATTCCTTATTCAGTCCCTTATTCAATGTGGAATAAGTCACTGGTTACATATTCCTGGTTCAGTATCGAATATTGAATGAGAATACTTATTCGACATTGAATCGGGAATAAGGAATAATTAACTGACTTGATGCTCCTTGAGGAAAACCCCACTATGGGTCACATGCGAGCCAATAAAAATGACGAATGCGAGAATATGAAATTGTTACTAAACTACTGTGTATGCTACGAGCAATCCGATTGGTCGAAAAATCTATCATATTCTTATATATTCATGACATAAGGTCACTCACATTATGTCTGCAATACCTTAATAGGTGAGCCGGACGTTAAACCCTCATACTACTACTACTCACATGTGACTGGTAATAGGGTTTCCTCAGATCTCTCACGACGTGACATATCAGTAAAGGGGAACAAGTGAGAAATCTGATTTTAATCTGATTCATGATGAACATGTAAGCAAGGACATTTCCTAATCGACGCATGTACTAATTAATACATATCATTGCGGTCAGTTTTATTGGTGGAGGAAACCGGAGTACCCGAAGAAAACCACCGACCTGTGGCAACTCACTGACAAACTTTATCACATAATGTTGTATCGAATACACATCGTCATAAACCGGATTTCGATATTTTACATTTGTTAACCACGAAGAACAGCACCATAAAAAACGCATAAAACATTACCCGCGAATAACTCTGTAAAGCTGAATCCACGAAAATGTCTTCCGAGAAAATTGTGATAAGCGAAAAACACCTTTACTGCATATTGTAGAACTTTTGTGTCTTGTGCCAAAAATATTTGCATTTCGCCTTATTCCAAATAAATATGTTTTTTATAAATATTTTTTCTAGAAGTTTTTTTCTAATATAAACCAGAACATGAGTTATCTCTGAAATATTTGTCCCCTGTAATGTTTGTAGATATCAAAAGGTAATCAGAAATTAGAAATGAACAATGGATAAAAGAAAAAAAGACAATCTATAAAACTCTACACAGAAAACTAAAAATCGAGAGTGACCTCCGGTGCTCTTGAAGAGTTATCAGTTCCTGCTCCACTAGAGAAAACCGTTGTGTTACTGTTGAGAGACACGAACATCATCCGATATCTCAAATTATGCTTCCCTAAATAATGAGGCATGTGTACGTTAAAAGAAAAGTGAAATGCGCTGTTTCCTGTGTAAAACCAAGATTCCCGTGTAACACATATTGTCAATGTCGTAAAATATTTAATGCTATCTTACTGTGTTATAATCTTGTATCGTAAACCCTTTACTGAAGTATCCCCTTGAAGACGACGTTTCAAAACTGTATGCTATTTTCTTCCTTAGACTGTCAAACGAGGCATTTGCGCTCCCCTGAAATTGATGAAATAAACAGGTCGATGACGATTGGTTGAATGCAGACGATCTTCCTGTATTTAGTGCTGATTAAACATTCAAAATGGCTGTCTGAAGCCATTGTGTCGTCTGATGGGTTTAATATTAAGCATGAATGATTGAATTAATTACACGACATGATACGGCTGAAATACTGTAAATGTTAAGCACCAATAAATAAATAAATTACACTGGATGAATTTTCCAATAACAGATTTCTAGCAAGTTTGTGCTTTGTTTCGATGTCGATCTGAAATTCAAACATGTCACCACTTAGTTAAACAAAAGGATTGAAAAGGGGGAGGGGGTAAATCAATGTTTTAAATGTTATCATCGCATGCACAGTTGAACTAGCAGATTTTAAAATGGATATGAATAGTCAATGGATGGTCCTTGTACTAAGCTCTGAGTTTTCTTGCGGAACTGGCATCATCGATTACCACCTCTATGGGAACAGAACTGTGCGTGAAAAAAAACCATAATGAATTTGCAACCATTGCAAAGTGTAATTAGATAAAGCATTCTCAAGATGCATGGCCGACCGCAGCATTAAGAATTGCGTACTAGCAGTTTCGAGGGGCTAGAATTGCGGGCTAGTTTCAAGCTAGTTCGAAAAGCACTAAACTGAACCCATATGTACATGAATTATGTTTGATCTTTCTATACCAACCGGCCATAGAAGTGTGCCTTAGGGTAATACGACTTTTTACGGGCAATTAAACCGAATATTATTTGAATGTTCAATAGAAATTTCAAATATGTTTTTGAACTTATTTATTGACAATTTAAGATGGCCACACACATTTTATGGTTCAGGTGTTTTGGGAGCCTCTGGTTTATTGGTGTATTATATTACATTTTATCCTTCGCTTGTTCTACTGGAGTATTCAAATTGGATATTATTTTGCAATATACGGTCACTGGCCGATATATAAGAGTGAGTGATTGTTGTTTTACGCCAACTCAGCAATTTTCCAGCTATATCATGGCAAGAACAAGTTAATTTTCCATGAGATGATGATGAGGTCCACTTTGTACTAGACCAACATACTTAGTTGAACTTTCATAGTGCTAGCTCACTGAAACAGCAATCCGCGGATAGACATGTGGCTCCACTCGGACACATTATCCGGATTCCTAGCCAATCAGTCTTTACACTTTCTCCTAAATGCTGCGCGCTTAGCGGAGAAGCAACAAATACCAATTTCATAGTCTTTGGTTTGACCCGACCGGGGCTCGAACCCACGATCCACCGCACTCGAGGCGAGCACGCTAACCATTACATCACCTTTGCGGTTGACCGAAATATAGCACCTTTTCCTGTTGCGCTCTGTAAAGATAGTTGAATATCAGTTGATTTCTTATTTTAACAGAATATATCAAAAGGGGCAATCGTGGGATAATTGTATACTTTTATTATTTAATTCAAAATATAAACGTCGATGAATTGATGTGATTTTTTCTATAATATAAACACAGTATTAATGCATTGTTTTAAAATATAAAGTCTGTATATATTCGGAGCAAAACTGTGAAAAGATTCGGTGAACCTCGCCTTTATCCAAGTTTGTAGGCCTCGTACACATAAACTGTATATTTTGGAACCCTGCACTAATATTGTCTATATCCATACAATATACCCCAAAAACATTCCTTACGCTATGTGTATTCAGCGCAAAGCCGGGGAAAGGCTAGATGAATCTCGTCTTTATCCCAGTTTTAAATGTATTCGGCGCAAAGCCGGGGAAAGGCTAGATGAACCTCGTCTTTATCCCAGTTTTAAATGTATTCGGCGCAAAGCCGGGGAAAGCTCGGTGAACCCTCGTCTTTATCCCAGTTTTAAATGTATTCGGCGCAAAGCCGGGGAAAGGCTAGGTGAACCTCGTCTTTATCCCAGTTTTAAAGCCTCATACACTTATAAGTGTTAGTGTTTTGGTGTTTAACGCCACTTTCAACAATATTTAAGCTATATCGTGGCGGTCAGTTTTATTGTTGTAGGAAACCGTAGTACCCGGCGAAAACCCATACACATAAGGCTTTATATTTTGAGAACCTGCACTAATATTGTCTATGCCCGTACAAAATACCCCCCCCCCTTTTTTTCTTTCAAAAAAACATTTTCTTACCCTGGTTGTGATGGTGGATCCATTATAATATGAACCAATCAGATAGATCTCCATGGCCTGCCATTGGTTGGGTAAGCAACATGTTGATGAAACAACAGTTACTGACAAACTTAATAAAACACACAGTACATGTAGCACCATAATCGACTGATATCAAATTGTCTATGTGCTGTCCTTGACATGGACTTACACCAAGACAATTTTGTATTATCTTGTGTCAATACTCCTTTCTATAGTATAAGCCTGAAGGAACGTTATAATTGTTTATTCTTCCATAAATGGCCGTTTTCAGTGTGAGATATGACCCGTTGAAATTCGGTGCACGTGACCTCATCTCCAACGCCACGAGACCTCATCTCCCATCGCTTATCGGCCAATCAGAACGCGCCGTTATTTTCAAAATCAAGTCATAAAAAATAACAACAACAAAATTTTCTTGTAAAATTACGATTTGGAAACTATTTAACCCTTTGACTGCGCTATTATATGTCCCTTGGGAAAGAAATTTACTTTTATTTTTATTTTCTTTAAGAATAAGTTACTCAAATACATTATAATTAGATTACACAATTTAAAGTTAGATACAGATATTGCACATATAGAACCGCTTTAAAATTAAGAAAAAAACGGTAAGTAACGTCACATTGCAGTTAAGAGCTTGTCTATGCAAAATTTAAGATTTCGTCCAGAAGCAAGGTTGGAAAATCAGATTTATATCATATGTGTCCTGAAGGGTAACATGTAGTGACTCCATAAATACCATCAAAAGTGCAAATGGGTCGTTCTATTTTTAGAAATAGCCATTTCTATTTTTAGAACAAATTCAAATACCAGAGTAAGTATATTCAAGTGTAAAATTGCCCATTTTGAATACCACCGTATTCTAGATTGAAGAGACAAATAATGTAGTTTTTATGTTTTAGAGGCAACTGTGACATCTTAACAACATTGTAAAGTAAATTTAATCATTAAAGCATACAAGTTGGCATGGTGCCAACTTTCCAAATAAGGAGAGGTAAAAAGGGAATGATCTAGCATGGTGTTCTAAAAAGTTAATAACTTGTAAGGTAACGCCTAAATTTGTTTCTTTTTGTTATTTTAATAACAAACAGGGATAAAATATTCAGTATATAGAAGGTTTTGCTTTGTAAATGAGTATTATAGTACTTTTTGAACAAATTAAAAGTGGTGAATTTAGAGACAAAAGTGGGGAAATTTCTGACTGATAGTAGGATTTTTTCTGAAAATAATCCACCAATACTGATTGGAACTCACATATTTATATTGAACCAATTACATAAAAATACTTGATACATAATATCTGTGTTGTAGTTGGTGAAAATCTAATAAAAAGGGTGATAAAGTGGCCGTAAAGAACTCCTTTTTCAACTACCAGAGTAAAATATTCCAATAATCTCTATAATATTCTTCATGTTATGCACCCCATATACACTTTCCACTCTAATTCTGTAAACTGACACTTACACTGTATGTGTTTTAGTCTTAATTAACAAATTATTACAAAATTTAAACAAAAAATCACTAAAATACCCTTCATAGTGCCCCATTTTTTACTTAGTTACCTCCCCTGAAATACTCTTCAATGTTTACATTGGAAATGCATGCCTGAATGAAAGGCGGTAAATATGTCATTCCTGATGACCAAGGTTGGCTTAAATGTGTTTTTTAGTATAAATCAGAGTGTGTCCCATCACAACATTATGGTTCTACTGCCATATGTGTCTCAGTTGTCCAATGTAACAAGCCAACTCAAAGACATTTACGGCCTACATGTAGGTGTCCAACTTGTGTCAGTTGTGATGATGACTGGACATGTGGTATTGACCTCCCCAGAAGGTCTTCTTATTCTATATAAAAGTGGAATATTTGCAATAGACACTTCTATAGTAAGTTTTCAAACATGACCAAGACATAGAGATGATTTGGGAGTCTATTGGAAACGACAGAAGAGGACCTACCAATCTCCATCTCGTCCTGCCAGGAGGCTTTCGAGACGTTTCGGCCACACTCCGGTTCGGCCACAAACCATTTTGGCCATAGTTTATATTTAATAAGTATGGATGAAGAAACTGAGTGTCGTAGTCTGTACTTTAGTATGGATTATTAGGGGATATTTTTTAATTAATCATGGTAATACACATCACATATTCATTGATTGGCGTCGAGATGACTGACCATTTATTTACTTTGTTATTTTCGTAAGTATGGATGAAAATATCGAGTGTCGTAGTCTGTACTTTTTAGTATCGATTCTTAGGGGAATTATTTTTATAGTAATCGTGGTAATTACACATACGCATATCATATTGGCGTCTAGATGACTGACCATTTATTTACTTTGTTATTTTCGTACTTTTGTATGAAGAAACTGAGTGTTGTAGTCTGTAGTCGTAGTCAGTATGGATTCTTTTTTGCTAAAATATATCGTTTTAAATATATTTTTTTTGTAATAAAGTACAGAAAATGATGATTAATTCCAGATTTTCATATAGGTAACACTCAAAACCAAGGACGTAAATAAAGTCAAAACTAAGTAAATCGTAGATTATGACTTCTTTTCTTCCCGTCGATCTGCAAATGGCAGCGATTGGGAAAAGAAGAACAATGATAATATTTGTTAAATATTTTTTTTTTTTTAAATAAAGTACTGAAAATGGTTATTAAATCTAGACTTGAAACTATGTAAAACGTAGATTTGTTTTCTTCTCTTCATGTGGACCTGCACATCGCCGCGATTGGGAAAAGAAGAATAGTTATAATATTTGCTAAAATATATCGTTTTTCTCAATTTTTTATTTCTTTTTGTATTCAATATGATTATTAATGCATAATGTTGTTATAAATAACACATAAAACAACATAAATAAAACCATGGCCGAAACGTCTTTATAAAGTGTGGCCGAACTGGTACTATGGCCGAAACGTCCTGTACCCGCCAGGAGTTATGCGAAATGTTCAAGAGGCATACATGCATCAACATGTAAAGATTTTTGGCTGAAATCCATAACATTTCTTCCAGTTGCAGCAGGTAAGAATCTTATCAATTGCTATTCTATATATATTATAAAAATGGGAAGGATCTACATAAAAACATGTAAAAAAAATAATAACTTCCAAATGATCTCTTGATTTGCTTATGATTCCCCTTTGGCTTTACTGAATATTAAAATTGAAGGGAGTTACTACAACCGCTCAGAAATGTAACTGTACACAGAACTTAAAGTACAAACTTTTACATGATTTACATAATATCGAAAATACATTGCCAGACTAGCTGTAAGTTTGCAACAAGTAAAGCTCCATTCAAAACCAACATTTTTCGAAATATTATTATGACGATATGTATACTATAGACGGCAGTGATCCCTGAGCCATTTTATCATCTTGGTAAATGTATGGTAAGTTATTACTGATCAGATTTTGATGGGGTTTATTTCATCAAATTCTGTATAAATCTAGCTCTCACTTCAGTATCAGTTGTTTTGATCTAGCTATTAAGGTTTTCAAGATGTTATGTACAATGTAAGGAATCAAAAAGGGGTCATTTTTTTAAATATCAAATAGAACTATAGAGATAACTACTCTTGAACCATAACCATACATGTATATATTCTGACTCAGTATCATGTGAACAGTTGAAAGCAGTTGATATTATATCCAAAGAAGAGGGTCATGTCTGCCCTACATGTACCAACACCCTAACAAACAAACGAAAAATATACAAATATAGTACAACCTTGCGGTACCAGCAATAGTACTTCTTGAAATATTTGGGAGTCCAGCACATTACTTATCGAATGTCTTTGGGTGTCCAGCTTATTAGTATGTCAATCGACTTTGTGTCTACACTTGCCTTAATAATGTTCCGAGTTGACTTGTTGCTGTCTTATTATTCTGTGCTATGCGAAGCTGTTTATTAAAAAGAATCTTCTCCTTACTACATGTATGTACTATAAAGAGAACTTTATGTGGAATTCAATAATTGTTACTAGTGATGGATTGCAATAAATTATTTAATATTGTATTATTTTTTTTCAGATTCTGACATTCAGCAGTCATCGCAATCTATAGAGGTACATGTATTTTCCCCAAAAAAACAAATACTCTGACTGAGAGGAAGACAATATGGCCCAAAAAGAAATATTTAATTCTGCAGTGAAAACATTGTCCAGACATTTTCCAATGCTGAATTCACAGATTAGTTTGCTTTGGGAAAGTCCATCTTATTAGTTCAATGTCATATTATACGAAAATGATAACAGAAGCTTTTCAAGTTATTCTGAAATATGTTGCACCAGGTCAAGAAGACATAGTTATACAGAATGTATGTAAGAAGTTGTCATTTGCATCTAATGATTCTGAGGAAAAACTTGACTCAATGGCTGAAGCACTGAATGAAGCTTATCAACAGCAAAATGACGGGATAAACCAGCTCCAAATTTTGTTTCTATTTGCACACTAACACACAAACTTTGTGACAAAGGAAAAATTACTGAAATCAGTACCAGGACTGACTGTGCTTAAAATTGATACAGAATGAAAACATGCAGCACTGATATCTCCAGGACAAATTTTAAATCCTCCAAAGATCTACCGTCCTTGTCAGTTCAATTCCTTCAATATTGTTCTGTGGATTTTATTAATTATTACACAATGAATGTTCATCATATGTACATTGTAGATGCCCATTAATTAATTTGAGTATAAATTGAGAATTTAAAATTTTGATCACCAGGCTTATGTGAAGAAAACATTAATTTATCTATTGATTTCTAAGCAAATTATCTCCCTTTGATTATATGAAATTTGGTTAAATCTAGAAATTATATTTATTTACTCATACAAACTTTGTTATTTTATATACAGGTACATGGAAATGTCTAGAATGTGTATTTATCATTGAACATGTTGAATATGTCATTTTCAAAGCAATTTTATATTTTTGCAAGGATTTTGTTAGAACAATCCTGGCCATACTCCTGCACTACCAAAATCATATGTATTGGCATTTTAAGGATATTGGTTATTTCATGTAGTCATTTTATTTTGTGCAAAGTCCTAACTCGATCATCAGTTGCAAATTCGACAGTAAATACATGTATGACTAAAGATTGCATTTTTTTTCTCTCAAATTAGGCAATATTACAAAAAGGGGGGATTTAGATAGCTCATATTGCAAATGATATTCAAAAGCAAGGCAAAACATTTCATCTGCTATTTATTTAGTCTCAGAATATTGCATAACAACCAAAATAAAACAAATTAAAGTGTTAACTTAGTAGGTATAACCCTCAGAACAGCGTATTTTTGCAAATTAGGCAATATTACAAAAAGGGAGGGGGGTTCGGTAGCTCATATTGCAGATGATATTCAAAAGTAAAGCAAAACATTTTATCTGCTATTTATTTAGTCTCAGAATATTGCTTAACAACCAAAATAAAACAAATTAAAGTGTTACCTTAGTAGATATAGCCCTCAGAACATAGCCTATTTTTTGCAAATTAGGCATTATTACAAAAAGGGGGGATTTCTATAGCTCATATTGTAGATGGTATTCAAAAGCAAAGCAAAACCTTTTATCAGTTATATAATTAGTCTAAGAATATTGCTTAACAGCCAAAATAAAACAAATTAATGTGTTACCTTCAGAGATATAGCCCTCTGAACATAGCCTATTTTTGCAATATTGAAAATTTGGAAATTTGTCAAGTTTTTGGAGTTGTCTGTCCTTGAATGATAAAGAAAGAGGTCCATTTAAGTATTGAACATATAAAGTTCCTTATACATATATTTCATTACCACTAAGGTTTAATTAATAATATTGTGTTATAAGTAATAAAATAGGTTTCAAAACTGACCTTTTTTGGCTAGTTTCTTGTCATATTAATGGGAAAATTGTAGAAATATAGGTGGCGCCTCCTATGGTCATGATATTCGAAAATTTGAAAAAAAGTTGATGCATTTGCAAATGTTGTGTGGTGGTCTACCTACCAACACATTTTGAAAAAGATTGGCCAACCTTGCTTCCGGACTGTTTTGCATGGTTTTCTCATAGACAAGCTCTTAAAATGACGTCACCCTGATGAAAGGGTCAAACATCAGGAATAGTACCGCACACGACGTTACGGTTATACACGAAACGTCGCAGTCAAAGGGCTAATAGGGATCATTCACCGCTTCTCCCGTTTGGTGACGCTACTGTTCCATAAGTGGTTAATTGTGCGTTTGAATCACAAAGACGCTTGTATCTTAACGTTAACCTAATGACGGCACTGAATTATAAAACTTGGATGGTGCAAACATTGAAGCTTAACTAGTACAGCGCATGTGGTATTACCTGTTAGAAGTATAGATTTAGTTGACGAGTATATGTAAAATTAAAGTATTGATAACTTTAGTTAGCTACCTGTTATTGAAATGAACAGTCAAGCGATTCAAATTACAATTTCAATCGGGAATTTGCATAAAACCCAGCGTTCTATACAATAAAAAAAATTAAGCATAAAAAGATGTAAACGTACACGATTGGAAAGGTACGGACTACTGGGTTTGATGTTTAACACCACTTTCAACAATTTTCAGTGCGGGTCAGTTTTATTGGTGGAATAAAATGGAGAGCACAGAGAAAACCACGAACTTGCCACAAGTCACTGGCAAACTTTATCACATAATGTTGTATCGCCTGGGCTAGATTCGAACTCGTAACGTTAGTGGTGATAGGTACTTATTGCATAGGTAGTTGTAAATCCAGCTACCAAACGATCACGACCACAAAGGCCCCTTAAGGACAACTGAGTTAAATATTGTAGAACTAGATACATATGGTAACTATCGTGATAGAACATTACATAATAATAAAAATATACTTTATTTGGTATACTGATACCCTAATGAAGAATTTATTAAATTTTGAAAATGAATTGATTGAAAATAGAAAATCGGGAATTTAATGGTAAAAAGTGGGAAGGGAGGGGATGAGAATCTAAAAAGATTTTTTTTGTGTGGCTTAAAAGGAAAATATGTTTTAAAAATAAAAACTGATCATCTAGGCAAGGATTTGTATAGTAGAACTACTATATAAATCCTTGATCTAGGTAGGGAAGGTCAATTAAGTTTTTCCTTTCCGTAAACTGGATATATCATACAGATGAAGAATATTTTTTGCTGAAATTTTTGGAAAATAATCATAAATGTGTTCCCTTTGGATTGTTAATTACAAACATAAATTTATTATTGCTATTAATTTTTTTTATTATTATTTTTGGCCGTTTTTATATTTATTTTGAATAAGCTCGCCTTTAAATGATATAAAGTACCAACTATGCTACTTGAAAAGGTGTCTATACACACAGAAATTCTATTTGTTCATTGTTACAAGTTTTTTTTATTATTACTTGTTCTTTTTTTGTGTTTGTTGAAAATTGTATATTACTGCCTATGAGGTATAAATGAATTTGTTGTGTTCCTGTGTATTGTACATGTATGCTTTTGATTTTTTATAATTTTGCCCAGATTTTTATTATTAGTCATAAAGGGACAATTTTTTCCCAGAACAAACATTCTGTTTCAGAGTGCATTTTTATTTTCAGGTACAAAAATCAGAATAAAATACACCCTTTTCCCCTAATGCTAATGCAAAGAAATGAAATGTGATACACGTATACACCATTATGAATTTAATTGATAACCTAATATCCCTGTCGTTCTGTAGTCAACTGTTCCAGCGTAATGGTTGTAAGTATAAGATACAGTACTATCAAAAAAAAAGAAGCGACCCGTATTGAATATCCCGCAATACGGGTAACTTCTTTTGTTTCATAATAGTTTTTCTAACTTGTACAATAATGTTATAATTTATAATATAAAAAAAAAAGTCGCGAGAACAGTTTTGTTTGTGAACGAAATGTACAGAATTATTCTATTCATGTTATAAGTGCATTGTATATTGACGTGTTCTTGTACCTAAAGTTAACAATTCAAGCGTCATCGAGATAAAAACGTTCCGCTAACCACTTATGGAACAACAGCGACGTCTGTCGTAAGAAATTTGGTGAATGATCCCCATTAAAGCTAACCCAAATAATCCAGTCGTTATATTACGCTTTGATATATTAACGCCTGAACGACTTTCTCGATAAAACGCGTCAATCGGAAGCTTCAAATTAGCAATGCATTCTGGGCATAAACTGCGCGTGGTGACTTTTGGCACTAAAAGAAGGAGGTTAGGAAATGTTTGTAAACATAGGTCAATGGAGCGTTCAGGTGTCAAATGTTTTTATTGTACCCACGTGTTTTGACCTTACTAATCTAAAAGGCGAAAAGAGAAGAAATGTAGGAAAACTAAATAATGAATTAAACATCGTTAATCAACCTTGTCGATCTCCATTTCTTGTTGTTTGTAAACATTACCGGAAATTGAAAGAACCGCCTTGCGCATACTCGGCAAATAATCATCGCTGATTGGCTCTCTCTTTCAGAGAGCAGCTGACGCGTTTTTATCACAAGGAGAGTTCAAGCCCTCATCCAGCGATAGTGCCGATAGAGGGCGCAGTATTATTCGAGTTACATTAAAGCTCTGTTTATACTCTATAACCTACATTTCTCAGTCACGTCCTATGACGTAGTGCACAATAATACCTGATATGTAAATGAGGTATCGATCAATGAAAGCCATACATAGGTTTGTGTATATGAAAACACATGTTGTTTACGGAATAAATAGGTACTTTTATGTGTTGATATGGAACATCGCCGGATCTTCCATATCAACGTATGAAAGAACCTATTAATCTTATACGTCAAAAATCCTGTCTTCCAAAAACCATCCGCCAAGTAGTTAGTGTTTCAGCACTCACATGATTTATTAAATATATATATATTGGTTTTCTCCGGGTACTCCAGTTTCCTCCACCAATAAAACTGACCGCCACGATATAACTGAAATATTGTTGAAAGTGGCGTTAAACACCATAAACCAACCACCATTTCTAATTAATGTAATTATTAATAGAATGAAGGTTCTCCTATCTCATGCATTGGTAACCTTAGCCGATTTGGCTATCTTGTTTAGGCCATTTGGTTTACATTCTCCTAAAGTCTTATAAATTATTTGGCTTTTCATTCTTTTGATTATTATTCCAGAAACCCGTACTGCGCACCAATTTAGATATCTACGTTTTTATCATATTTGTTTCATTTTACGTCAAAAATCATGGCTTCTAATGATTATTATTAGTGATTGTGATTTAACGCCAACTGAGCACTTTTTCAGCTATATTATAGCGAGAACATGCAATGGTTTGATGCTATGATGATAATGATGTTTCCTTTGTACTAGACCAAGACGCTTAGTAGGCCTGATTTTTATAGTGCTGGTTCACTGAAAGAACAGTCCGTGGATAGACATGTCGCTCCACTCGGACACATTATCCTGATTGCGAGCAAACCAGTATTTGCTCTTTCTACTTAACGCTGCGTGATTAGCGGAGAAGCAACAAATACCAATTCTATTGTCTTTGGATTGACCCGATCGGGGCTCGAACCTACGATCTACCGCACTCGAGCCGAGAACGCTAACCGTTACACCACCAATGCGAATCAGTATTTCAGTACTGACATGATTTTTTAAATATATATATATTACTGAAATTTACAGTCCCTAAATAATGTAATTCTTAATAAAAACTAAGGTTCCCTTACCTCAGGCATAGGTAACATTAGCATATTTTGACTACCCTGTTTAGGCCCTGTGGTTTACTTGCTCCCAACAACCTTAAAATTTATTGGTTTTACAATCTTTTGATTATGAGCGTACCCGATGGAGGTTATTCCAGCAACGCGTCGTGTGCACTAAATTCGTTTTATTAAACAGATAAATCAAATCATGAAAATAAGAACTCAATATCAACAGATTCTCTCAAGAAATCCATTAAAAAAGAATATACATGTAATGTATTAAGTGATCCCCGTCTGATTGGGGTCAGCACAGCGCCCTCTCTAACTCTACAGTTACACTATACCTAAAAACCAGGCTCCGTCACAGACCGCGGTAAAGTATATAAAAGTGAAAATTCTTACACAGAAAATATCATCAAAAGTGTATGAAAGTGGAAATTCTTACACAGAAAATGAAGTCACTGGAGTTCCTTATCGACAGCATATTTGATGAGTTCGGAGGGCAATTTTTTCAACAAGTCGTCGGTATCCCTATAGGAGCAAGCTGTGCCACTCTTCCTGTCGATCTTTTCCTAAACTCATATGAGACAGAGTTTATGCAAAAACTTATAAAAAAATAATAATACAGAAGCTAATGCCTTTAATCTCATTTTTATGTATATATTCTGTCAATAATCCAAACTTTCCTAACTGAATTCCATTCCTATACCACCGACCTAACGCAAGTCACCGACAAACTTTATCATATAATGTTGTATCGTGTACACCTCGCCATGGGCGGTATTCGAACTCACAACTTTAATAGGCATTGATTGCACAGATAGTTGTAAATTCAAGTATCATACGATCACGCCACGACGTCCCCTTTTTTCTATTGGATTATGGAAATGTTCCGACAGTGCTGTATTTCCTGTGTTTCATTGTATTTCAGAGCTTAGTAACTGATACAATTTCATATTGTACTCTTCATTCAATTTCTTGACATAGTCTTTAAATCGTTCATTGTCAATCTCATTCAAATTATTAAGCTTCATCTCTGTTCTTTTTAACTGACTTTTATAGACTTTGCCAGAATTGTAATACTGTTCAAGTAAGAAACGAATGGAAGCTTTAAAAAGATCAAATCTGTCAACAATCGCCAGCCAATTGTCTTGATCGGCACACGACTCTTTTGTTATTAAAGTTTCAGTACCATCAATTGCTGTGTACCATAGTTTTAACCACAACAACGCATACATTTCTTTTTCTCCGATTTTCTTTTCGTCATCACTGAGATCAAACTGCCAATTAAAACATGGAACTTCGAGAAGATAACCCCAAGTATTTAGATCCCTTGCAAAGAAACATGGCATATCTATGTTGTAAAATCCTTTTTTCAAATAACCTAAGATATCATCAATGCAACTTGAATAGTGTCGCGGGTTTATGCATTTATTTTCTCCACGAACGTGAAACATCAAGGCGGTTTTCAACAGGTATGACGATAAATTCATACATTTTCCAGGATAATTGATTTCTCCAATAAGTAAGCATTTAAGAATTTTGTAAGCTTCCTTATGCTTTTCGTCAATAGCTTTCATGGTTTCCAATTCGCAAGCAGCAAAGCTTATAAACCAGCACGGTGGGTTAGGAAAATGTTTTGGGGTATGACAGGACTTTGCAATTATGTGACACCCGTTTTGTTTTAAATTCGGTCTGAATTCTTGTGGAAATCCGGAAGTTGATAGGACACTAGAAATATCCGGATGCTCTATCGCTAACATTAAATCGACACCTATTAAAATCTTTTTCATAAGAATAAGACCATTACATGGTGTATCTGCTGGGGCAGGCACATTGGGGGATCTAATATATTCGAACTGCAATTTTTGCGTTTTACTCGGAACTATGCTAATTGTTCCAAACGATGTTTTGACAGATGGGGGGTTTCTACTTATCAGGGACGATAACTCTTTCCAAAAATCATACACAAGACTGGAAGGTTCTCCAAGGTATTCGTTTGGTTTCTTGTCGAAATTCAATGAAGGTATATACTTGTTATATAAAGATGTATTCTTTAAAATCTTGACTTTTGGATACCATGGGGTACAACCTTGTTTTAACTCTATGCTTCCTGTTTGAGAAAGATTTTCCAATACGACCATGAAATCAAACTCGTCGGGGGATCCAACTTTTGTATTTTCGTAGAAACTGCCTGTTGGAATAATTTTTGATATTCTAAATATAGGATTAGTGTCACCAAGTTCACGTAAAAGTGCCTGTACAATGATTTGTATGTTGTCCCCAATATGTGTCACTTCTTCTCGGCCTTCTTCGAACTTGCATCTTGTTTTATAGGTGTGCTTAAAGAAGGCTCGCCTCTGCATCATGACTAAATGTTACCTGGAATTTTAATGATAAAATTCATTTAATAAAACAAGAGTAACCTCCCCTTTATTAAAGCATCAAAATTGAAATGTGCTTATTAATTTTGGTCGAGTTTACATAGACAAATTATACATCAACGAATAAGCAAATAAATTTGAAGGCGTCGATTAGAACTTTGATATGTCATGTATGTTTTCAAATCAACAAATTTTATCTGACATGTCGTTCTTTGACCACACTCAACCTTTGACATACTCCATAATTAATCTATTTTAAGATATATCTACCAGGAAGATTCGAAATCACATCAGTTGTGATAGGCTATGATTGCACAGGGAGTTGTAAATCCAACTACCATACGATCACGGACACGATGGCCCCTTAATTATTTATGAAAACATGTAGAAATACCTATATGATCCCCATTATGAACTATATGAAGAAAAATAAAACATTTACCTGTTTACGAAAACTTATAGTTGAAAACAATAACTTACTTCCTGTGTGTATTGTGATGTTTGAGGTAACAGTAAGGGGCAGATCATTTAACTTTTTTAACCAAAAAATTCAAATCATATTATTTCTTTTCTAGACATCAAGAAGCAGTAATTATTCTTCAAATTTTACCAATATTTCCTGTTGAAAAGTGCAGGGTCAGAATATTAATGCTTTGCATCTTTCAGGTCTAGGGGGGGTTTTTTCTATAAATCTTGGCGACATAAATTAAAAAAAAAAAACACAAAATATAAATGGACGGTCCCTACATAATAGAACAGTCTTGAAGAAAAAAATCGCCGGTGAATACATGTTGTGTAGCCGCAACGTAACAGGTATCCCTTTCCCACACAGGCACTCGTGGCACGGAGTTACCACTCCCTTTTTAACTTTCTGTTTTCATATTTATTTTCAATAAAAAATTCTTTATCATTTCATACAATTTTATGTTGACAGCAACTTACATGTCGACCCTATATATACTCTTATTATCCAAGCATATATAGGATCGACACATGTAAGTTGATGTTAACATAAAGTGGTATGAATATGGACACGAACAATTAAAATTAAGAAAAGAGAGATGAAATAATAAATACATTTTTAAATATGCAAACAGAAAACTTAGAAAGGGAAAAGGGGGTTAATTCCGTGCCACGAGAGCCAGTGATTTCTCCCCAAGAAAGTGCAGGTCAATTTAACAAATTGGATAAAAAATATTTAGGTTTTGTTTTATTATCAAGATTTACTTCTACTTATTAAAATATCGAACAGATGATTGTATCTATACATGAACTTATGTTGCATTTCAGGTGGTGGTGCGAGATGGTGGTCTTACCGGAAGTGATCGCGTGCGCGTGAGCATGCCCAACCTGAAGTGACCTCAGTAACGTGACCGGAAGTCACGGAAGTATGTTCTGTGCATTCGCGGCTTTTTCCCGCCTTTTTTCTTACTATAGTAGTAGTACAAAGTGTAGTACAGCAGTACAAGTACCAGGACTACCGGAAGTGACCGAAGGTCAATATCCGCCCTAGTGGGGCCTTTTCATCGCAAGTGACGTCATCAAACGTCACGTCGAAGGGAGTTCCCTTGGGTGAGTTGTGCCCATGCGCAAACAAGATGTGTGCGCATGCGCAACCAAGAGTTGCGCAATATCCGCCCTATTGTCGCCTTTTCACCGGAAATGACGTCATCAAGCGTCACGTCACTCCTTCGGGTTTCCTTGGAAGGGTAATGTGCTCGCATGCGCAACCAACATTTGCACAATATCCGATCAAACGTCACCCGTAGGGCTTCCCCTGGAAAATATGCGAGCGTGCATGCACGATCGGAAGTACCCTTGGGGTGCTCTCTAGGACATCTGCGTCCTATTATCATTTGCTAGCCCTTTCACTGGTTATCTGCCCCTTTCCCCGCCATTTTATTTTCAAGGGGAGTGCATTCAATAATGGTTTTCACCTACGGTGTTTTCGGATATGTTGTGTAGTACTCCAAGTAGTCCATCACGTCCGCGTTGCATTTTTGTTATATTTTCAGAAATCTTGACGTTTCGTGATTCCTTCCTCTAATTTTCGTATTTATTCAACATCTAAATCACTATTTTGTTGACTTGTTGCAGTTTTGTCATAGATGTTTACGCTAATGTGTGATATTTTCATAATGTGTTTCGCTTTGTTTTTGTTTGTAACGTGTTTTGGGTGGAATTTCAACACTATTGCTGCTGCGGCGGCGGTGGTGGTGGTGGCGGCGGCGGTTGCTGCTGCTGTTGTTGCTGCTGCTGCTGGAGGAGGAGGCCTCTCTGGGTGTAATTGTGACGAACACAGAAATCTTCCATATTTTCCATATCATTTCACTATTCAACTTACTTTTCTTCCATATTTTCCATATCTTTTCACTATTCAACTTACTTTTCCTCCATATTTTCCAGGGGAAGCCCTACGGGGGACGCTTGATCGGATATTGCGCAAATTCCGATTGCGCATGCGCTCGCACCACCCTTCCAATGGAATCCCGTGAAAAGGCCTCAATAGAGTGGATATTGTGCAACTTCCGGTTGCGCATGTGCACACCTCACCCAAGGGAACCCCTTCGAGGTGACGTTTGATGACGTCACTTCCGATGAAAAGGCCCCACTAGGGTGGATATTGCCCAACTTCGGGGTCACGTGACCTTTGGTCACTTTCGGTAGCCTTGGTACTTGTACTACTGTACTACATTTTGTACTATTACTATAGTAAGAAAAAAGTGCGGGGAAAAGCCAGGCATATTTCCGTGACTTCCGATTCCGGTGACTTCTGGTCACGTGACTAACGTCATTTCCGGTAGCACCACCACCTGAAATGCCGTTTGAGTTGTGCTGATATACTACTGACATGTCCACCTGCGGACTGTTGCTTCAATGGACTAGTATTATACAAATCTAACTGAGGGAGCTGATCTGTAACAAGCGGACATCATTATCATCTCATCGAATGTAACTTGTTCTCGTCATGATATACATGATATAGCTGTAAAACTGCTAAAATTGGCGCTAAGCACCAATCAATCATGAATATTTGCTTCTTTAGCGTTATTAACAACAATCACTCAATTCGATACTTTTTATCACAGAGAGTTTATCTTCCGTGTTTATTTTGTACAAAGCTTTCTTATGATTGACAGTATACTGCGTTTTAAATATCATACACTTTCTCTCGTTACATTCTAAACTACGCATCTAAAATGTTCACGGTTTAAAAATAATTTACATTTTTAAATAAATTGATGGGTACGCTAATATACTAAAGTACAATGCACATATATAAAAACGTGTTTCAACAACTCCGTTTCTACGCATTTTAAATTATTTAGATATTTTTTATTATATATTTTTTCTTCAAAAAGACTATACACATATCATTTAAACAGATCCTCTTATATATTGTGGAGATAAAAGGAATTTTTAAAGTGATAACCCTTTCATTTAAGTCTGGTTTTTAATTGACAATATCTATAAATGAAAATATATGGAACATAAGATATTTTTTTCATGATATTGGTACACTTTTCAAATATTATGTTTGCATTAGAAATATATTCAACATCATTGCTAGTTTATCACGATGTCAAATTAAAACGGAAAAGAAAATACTAAACTCCGCCACATTGTTGTGCCTGTCCAAATATCCATTGTCATCTACTACCGACATTCATATTTCTGTTTTGGATAGTTATAATTGTCAACTGAAAATAACATACGCACTAAATATATATTTTTATCATTTTAATGTTTCCTTTATTTGTGTATATAACCCTATTGTTATATAGATAAGTATCTGTTATTTCTTAGTGTCTAGTAGGTGTCTAAATATATATAATTTATTCACGCCACGATATAGATGAAAAATTACTGAATTGGCGTTAAACAACAATCACTCTTTCACTCAATCACTGAACAGACGAAAAAGATTATATAATTGGATCGATGGTATAATGCTCAGTGTTGTCGCATCGACTGCGGTAAATCGTGATGGGTCATTTTCAGCTTCTCAGCACGTAACATTAATGAATAAGAGCAAAGACTGATTGGCTCGGAAACAGGATAATTATCCGAGTTAAACGACATGTCTACCCGCGGACTGTAGTTTTAGTGAGCAAGATCTGTTAAACAAACTGAGTGCGTTGGCCTAGTACAAAGCAGACATGTAACTTGTTCTCGCTATGATATAGCTGAGTTCTCGCCATGATATAGCTGACATATTTATCATGTGGTGTCGTGACCGAGCATTGGTTCAACTAAATTTGACTGTTCACTTTCTAAATTATCAAAATACTGTGGGGATTTTTTTTTCCAGGTTATTTGACATGGGTATTTTTAGCATGATATTGGTAATAGCAGTTATCGGTCTTGTGCAATTTCCTGCAGTAAATGGGGATTTGTTCCAGCATATGGTGAGTAATTTACAATGTAGTAAACGGTGATTTGCCATAAAATTTTATCTAGTGCTTGGGAATTGATTAATTTTGGATCCGAATGCTGTGGACATTCAGGTCTGCGATATCAATAGGGTTTTTGGTGCCCCTTGGTCAATGTACCAGCAAAGTTTCATCACAAAAGGCTGCCTTAGTGCAGAAACGAGTCTTGTGCCAAAGTACTGTGTCCCCTTAAATTAATGAACCCACGTCGATAAGGTTCTTGGGATTCACACGGGCAGAGTTTTCATCACTTTAGTGTAGCCCTTAGTAACCCATTGACGCGTAACATGGAGTTATCCTGGAATAGTTAACGTTTATTAAAATATAGAACATATAATAACATATATAAATTCAAAATAGCGCGTTACACTAACATATACACGTTATTTTGCATTAATAACACATTATATTTACCAAAAAACGCGCAAATTGTGAGAAGTAGCGCGCTAAGATAGGCTGCCAATGAAAACGAACGTCCATTTATAGTTGACGTTGTCGATAACTATATAAACAAAAATGTGACTCATTTACTAATTAATGATTGTGATGACTAATTGATGCAAAAACAAATAAGAAATACCACATTTTCGGAACAGTTTCAAAATCGTATTGAAAAAATCGTAGAAAGAGACAAAATCGACACATCTAACGCACACAAATACAGAATTGAGAATTCTAAGAATGTGTATGTTATATTTGATTATAAATGGATCAGTTAACAATTTAACGTATTTAGAAAAAAATCTTAAAACAACATTAAATTCTAGCAAATCTCCAATTGATTTAAACTGATAAATATAGATTTTGTTCGGTTTGTTATTTAAACATACTTATTTTTATGTGCATGTTTTGTTTATTGCAAAGAATTCGAAGTAACATGATTTTAAGATTTTTTAATTCAGATTTTATTTTATGAAAAATATATTTTTTTAATATGTTGAATAGCGAATAATGTTTTCTCGTAGATAAACTGCATTTTTTTCTAATATTACAAAACTAAAATAAAGATTAAATTTTTCCTATGCATATTCAAGAAATGTCATACTTCACAATGTAGACGTAATTGGAGATTCTAAAATGACGTCCTTCATTGGCTATATAAATAACATTGTGATAAAACTCCAGATATATTTTAATTCGCACATGCGTATTGACCAACAAATGATGAACAACATACCTGAGTAAATTCATGTATTCATACAGGACCGTGGTGCATACAATTGTTTCTTGACATATAATTTTTTCCGGAGAAAATGCTTAAGACAACCATCTATCAACTTTGTAATTGTAATTTGTCGTCTTCTGCTGACGTACTTTATAAGGAACGCTGGTGACATTGACATAAGGTTGTTATTAGTTTATTTTACCATTTTTGTGAACATTTTACTAAATTCAAAATGCCATAAAATTGGAAAATATCAATAATTTAATTGCATCACCGTCTAGTTATCCGTATAGGAAAAACAACTGTGAACATGAAGGTTAGTGGATTTTGTTTTTACATGCATTTCCATTATTGACTTCCACTTCAGAATATACTGGAATCGAAATTTGTTGTATCCAGTTTTAACAAGGGTAACATTTTTTTCGTTGCAGTTCATTCCTCGCTTTCGCTTGATATAAAATATTTCCAAAAATAATGTTACCCATGTTAAAACTGGATACAAACTATGGTTTCCATGAATTATTTCTTAAATTTACTATTTGTACATTTCCTACTTTGATTCTAAAATTATAAGTTTTACGACAGTTAGTTACCTTTAAGGCGGACTAAGGGGTTCTCTTTCATGAAAATATAATATATTTTTTCTCATAATCTGTTCAAAATTTTAATGTTGTAACTACTGGAGAATTTTCTATTTGCTATCAAATTATCCTCTGATATTTTTTTTACATAGTTCAAATATCTGCAAATTACGAGAAAATTATACTCAAATTCGTTATCCATTCCTGGCTATACTGGGTACAAAAATGTACGTGGTAAGGGAAATAACTCGTATAAAAAAAGATAAAGATCAATTTTAAAAGTAATCAGTGATTCGTTTATTCGGCCTCGACCAAATATAGTGCAGCTATCATATTGCCATTTTAGCTCTCGCTCCTCTTCAACCATTGAAGCCCCATATGTTCCATTTGGTGGGTTTCTTAGTTTGTCCATTATTGTACATGTAGTTTGTGAAGAAATAAGGGTAATAACAAAATTACCGAACTCCGACGAGCAATCTAACACAGCCAAAGGGAAAGTCAAAACTCATAAGTATATAAACAGACACAATCAGTCAACAACCGGAAAACTGTGAAAACGTAATGACCCTGACTTGGTACAGGCATTTCTAAAGAAATGGTGGGTTGAATCAGATTTTAAAGCGCCAAACCCCCCCCCCCCCCTTTCATTACGGCTCAAAGTTTCCGGCTGTCACTATAACAGTATTTATAACAATACTTGAACAAAACAGGTAAAACAGTTGTCATAACAGTACCAAACTCAGTGAAGTGAATGTCAAAAACTTTTTTTACGTCACACATTGATTTAGTTAATTTTTCAATTTCGTTCTCGACTCATACGGGCGTATGGCAAATTCTTGATTCTCCGAATGACTAGTATTTGATTCAATCTTTACCAGAGTTATCGTTCCTTTAACAGAGATTGCTATTTTATTCTGTAGTTTCTTCAACATTGTTTACGTGAATGCCAGCATGATCATCAGAGAAATATGATGCTTTTACAGTTCGATGTATATTTGTTTTAAACATGCTTCATGAAAAATCATGTATTGTATGAAAGAATTTTATTTGTGTATCTATCATCGTTACAATTCGTCCATTGAACTTTTAAAAATAGTGTTTAATTAAGAAATAAATCATGGAGCCGAGGGATAAAATCTACTAACATCCGCCAACCCATGTTAAAACTCAAAACACATTCTGGCTTCCATAAATTATTTCGATTCTGATATGTCTAAGAGTGCAAATACGGTAGTATACTTTGATTGGAAGACGGTTATTTATATTTACGTTTGCGGAATATGTCGCACACAATTTGTGCTGCCAAATTCGAGTAGACGATAATTCATCAACATGTACATTTTCGACGGACAAGTCAGTCAAATGCACTGGCGCATGTGCCAATAAGATTTTACCGAATCGATAAATCGCTCGTTTGTTCACAAAGCGAAAGAAGGATATTATGTTAGAAATGCTGTTTTACGGATCTTGGGATTGATATTAGCATTGTAGTTGATACAAAGGGAAAAGCCAATACATGAAATTAGATTTAAAATAATAATGGGCAAATTTCCAGCAGCGGAAATCATATAAGATGATATTCGAATCTGTATAAAACAAGCTGTTTTAATCTGCAATTGTAGTTGGTTGGTTGGTTTCATCGTGTTTAACGGCACTTTCAACAATATTTCAGTTATATCATGGCTGTCAGTTTTATTGATGAAGGAAACCGGAGTACCCGGAGAAAGCCACCGACCTGTCGCAAGTCACTGACAATTGTGTAATTTTGAGTACTAATAAAAGGGGTCGAATAAACTTCAGTGTTATTTTGTCATGGAATTAATAAAGCATTTCTGGTACCTAATTCATGTAGAGCGACAGAAAGAAACGGTAACTGTATAGTATTATAGCAACTGATTTTAATATTAGATTGCATGTTATTCGTGTATTAATTAATTAATTCATAAGGAATATGTAAAATACTCAAGACAATCATGTGTTGCATTTTTACCTTTGTATATTTTTAGCAAACAGTTACCTCAGCTACCATATTACAGCAAAATCACATGTTTTTTGAACTAATAAAACTACAATGTATTATAATTCGATCAGTTTGATCTTAAAAGTATTAAAACACCACTTGCTTGTCATCGGATTTGTAACTAGAGTAACACGACGGGTGCCACTAGTGGAGCAGGTTTTTATAAAGCCTACCATCCGATCATGAGCACGATGGACCCCCTTTCGACATTAAAGGCCACTTTTTCATTGCAAATCACATGCGCTTCGTGGTATTGTCAATACAATTTCTTTATTACTACATCTCTTTTTCCTATATTTATCGTGTTCGTATCAATAAACCCATACAGGCCGGCATATGAAAGTTGTTACCATAATATTGTATTATTATATATGGACACGAACACGATAAATAAAGGAAAAAGAGATGAAATAATAAAGAAATTTTATTGAAAATAAGTATGTAAAGAGAAAGTTAAAAAAGATGAGATAATTCCAAGCCAGAGATGCTAACGACTAAGACAGACAATGGACGATAGACAGCAGATAACACATGATCACAAACCTTTTGGCGGTGAACTGAGAAGTTTACACGGTATATTATGCATAACATCATCTCAAATGTTCGCCCAGAATGTCAACAAAAAAAAGAGTTGTCTGCCCATTGTTAGATGTACTCGATGCAACTACTATGGGCTATAAATTAATATTAGAGAAAACCGAAGGGTCAATCCAGAGAGACACGGGCAATATTGGGTGCAAGACACAGAACAGACAAATAAAACAAAACACACAACGCAGAAAACAAAAAAATGAGCAACACGAACTCCACAAAAACAAACTAGAGGAAACTCGGGTGCTCACTAATAGTTAGCAGCTTCTGTTTCTTATAAAATACCAGCTGTGTTACTCATGGTCAAGTACGGTAACAGTCTTGTTGCAGATAGACGACAAAATTATCCCTATCGATAAGTCACGTGGTTGTCTCTGGATACTCTGGCTTTTCTCTCCAATAAAACTGTCCGCCACAATAAAAGTTAAATATTACTGAAATATAAATGCCGATATCTAATTTAGTGTACACGAATAACCTTCTTTAAGTATTTGCATAGTCAAAAAATCGAAAAGTCCAATGATTTGCAATGCTAAAAACTTCAAAATGGAAACCAGTAAATCAAAGGACCGAAACGCGATATAATTAACCTTATCTTATTACTAGTACATGTATGTGTTCTTAATTATTCAAACCAGATCCTACTACTTGTATTGTTATTTTTCGTCAGATTGAAAGATTTGTAATAAGTCAGAAAAAAAAGGCAAAAAAAAGTTCTTACGCTATGCTTAATGAGTATCAAATGAAAAACATGAGAATTACCCACATTGCGGACAAGCATAAAATTATATATATATTCATGCATTGTCGGCAAAATAGCATTCAATAACTCGCAAACAAATATATTCTGTGTTAAATATTTGGTTTTTTGTTCATCCTTACTGAATTAAATTTTAATTTGCAACTTTCATCAATTCCAATTTTAAATTATTCACATAAATTCTATATCATGTTTTCAATTAGGCAATTTCACTTCTTTTTAAGCTAGACCTAAAGTATTTGTTTGTTTGTTTGTTTGTTTGTAACATGGAAATATATTTAAATGAAATATAGACCTATCATTATTATCTGACAGATGGAAATATATTTAAATGGAACATAGACCTACCATTATTTTCTGACAGATGCCGATGGAAATATATTCAAATGGAACAAAGACCTTTCATTATTTTCTGACAGATGAAAATATTACAGACCGTGTATACAACAAAGGAGTTTAGAAGACAATGCCCTTTGCTGATAATAACAAGAAAATATAATCCGTGAATCTTATAACAAGTATAAATAATGCAGGGTAACGTATTCACAATATTTACTAATCATAGTCGACAAAACACGTTTAAAACATTTTTATCTTATTTTGCGGTCATTATTCGCGGATTTGTCTTGTTAGTAAATCTGTCGACAAAACACGTTTAAAACCTTCCATTTTATTTTGCGGCCATTATTAGCGGGTTTGGCATGTGAGTAACTTTGAAGATATATAGGGATTATGCATCTACTGTTAGCTGGACTGTTGAGTATGGCCTTAAGTAATCAGATATTTAAAATGTCAGATCCATATTGTCCATATAATCTTACAATACACACATAAATATCCACACGATCTATTATTTCTTGTGCGATATACTGTTACAGAAACAAAAATGGCTGCTCAATCTTTGTATATGAGGAATTTTAAGATGTATGTACTATGTTGCTTCAGGGAAATAAAAGCATGGAAGATGAAATACGTTACACAGTTACTGGACGAAGCGTATATCAAAGTTCACATAAAGGTATATATTAATTAATAAGAATATAACACTATTGTTCATTTTACGTGTGTTTATATATAAGTTAATAAAGGTTATCGTTATGGTGTTTAACGCCAATTTCAAAAATATTTCAGTTTTATTGGTGGAGGAAACCGGACTATCCGGATAAAACCACCGACTGCCGCAAGTCACTCACAAACTTCATCAAATAATGTTGTATCGAGTACACCTCGCCTGAGTGGGATTCGAACTCGGATTGATTGATTGATTTTTGGTGCTTAACGCCACTTTCAGCAATATTTCAGCTATATCATGGCGACCAGTTTTAGTGGTGGAAGAAGCCGGAGATCCCAGAGAGAACCACCGACCATGGGCAAGCAACTGGTAAACTTTATCACTTGCGGCTGCGAGTCGAGTACACCCTTTTCTGTTAATCCAATTATCTAACTCATTGAGCCACCCGGGCCCTCTCGAACTCAGAACTTTAGTTGTAGTTTAATATATGAGTTGATATATCATAATTGTTTAATCCTTTTACCAACCTTTTTCATTTTTAGGTTTAATTTTGAATATATTAATATTATTTATCTACATTGGAATTTTGAGTTGATCCCGATTTGTATTTATAATCTCCTACAAATGCAATGAACGGCAAAAAACAACAAAAATACAACAACAAACATAAAAAAAAACGACAACAACAACAACAACAGGAAAAAACGTAACAACATAAAAAGAAAAGAGAGAGTGAGTGTTGTTTAATGCCAACTCCGCTATTTTTCAGCTATATCATGGCGAGAGCAAGTTAATTTTCAATGAGATGATGATGATATCCGCTTTGTACTAGAGCAACACACTTAGTTGGATTTGTATAGTGCTTGCTCACTGAAAGATCAAAGACTGGTTGGCTCGAAATCAGGAAAATGTGTTTGAGTGGGACGACATGTCAATCTGCGGACTGTTGTTTCAGTGAGCTAGCACTATAACAATCCAACAACGCGTATTGGCCTGTTACAAAGCGGACCTCATCATCATCTCATTGAAAATTAACTTGTTCTCGTCATGATATAACTGAAAAATTGCTAGGTTGCCGTTAAGCAGCAAACACTCACTCTAAGATCAAATTGCCATAGAATAATGGAATGAAAACCTGTAGACATCGAATTTAGTACGCACGACACGTTATAGGAATAAGTCTTTGGGAGCAAGTAAACCAAATGGTCTAAGCAGAACAGCCAAAATCGGTTACCAAGGTCACCTATGTCTGAAGGGGGAGAACATTGGTCTTTTTAATAATTACATTATTTAAGGTGGTACCATACACTACAAGGAGATAACTCTTTAAAATCAGTTGAACGTTTTGATCATATGATGTTTGTATGCAGATTTCAAGCTTCTCGGTGATCAAAACCACAGAGAGAAAAGCTGCTATGTAGCTAGTGAATTTATAGCTCGGAGTCTGTTGGTTGGAATTTGCTAAAATTTTGATATTTATTCCAGTGGATATATTCCAACACACTGCCAAAAAAATAAGAAATTTAACGAGCAGATTAAATTTTACCTGAAGTGTATGGTACCACCTTAAGATTTGTAAATTTCTAATAAATTTCTGATATATCTAATAAACCATAAAATAATAGAACTTGGTCAATGTGAATATTTTAAAGTACTATTTAAAATATGTTCATGTTAAATTTTAACTATAGTATTATTTTTACCTGTATGAATTTAAGGAGAGGACAAGAAATGTTTATATTTCTTATATTTTATGGGCAATCAGGGATATGAAAATTTAACATGAACATATTTTTTTAACTGAAATACAGATATTATCTAAATATAAATCAGCTTAGTTTATATTTTTTAGAAAAATTAATTACTTGTTTCTCAGTCCCACGTGGATGTTTATTTTAGGACATCATTACCAATTTACCTGGCAAATAAAACAATTGTTGATGGCGCCAAAGGATTACAGATTTCAAATCGCAAAATGCAACAAATTCCGCCGATATCTCTTTGTTTATATGATAAGTTGACATAAGTTTATTCTCTGTCGGTATAACTGCATGATGATATAGGGTAAGGTTCATTATGTTACATAGATTGCAACAATAACGCCATCGTCATCAAGTTCATTTACGATCTGGACAGTATGTGCTATATCTTAAACTAGTGTAGTTTTATGATTTATCTGTCAACTGGTTAATTGTCATGAAGAAACATTATGGAAGTTTTTGACCCAGTATTATATTTTCTTTCCTTTCCACTGCCCCCATGGCGACCCCCACAGGAAGTGCACACAGAGTTGTCACCCTTCGCGTTTCTAGTGTAGAAAACAATGGCAGGCGAAGTCACTCGAAAGCGCCTCTGGATATCTGTGAAAGTTTTATGGCAAATATTGTTTTTTTGCTGGTGTACAATAAAACAGAGACCACGTTTTACATGTCTCTAAGCAAAATTCTAGCATGGCGTCCTTCTTTCGCTTTGTAAACAAGCGAGCGATTTATCGATTGGGTATAATCTCCTTAGCACATGCGCCGGTGCATGTGACTGACTTCTCCGTCGTAAATTTACATGTTGATGAATTATCGTCTGCTAGAATTTGGCAGCATAAATTGTGTGCGACATTGGCCGCAAACGTAAATATAAATTACCGTCTTCCAATCAAAGTATACTACCGTATTTGTACTGTTAGACATATCAGAATCGAGGGATAAAATTTACTAATATCCGCCAACCCATGTTAAAACTCAAAACGCAAAAGTGTTTCTGTAAACAAATATTATAATCAGGCCTGTATGAGAGAGTGATGTTTTATTAAAAAGAGGTTTATCTTTCATATTTACAAATATATTTAGAACAATATAAATAATATTAGCTTTTGTATATTTTTTATTTTTATCTTTTATGCTTATTTTGGATTAAGATTAACAACTAAAGTAAATATAAAAGGAAAGGGTATGGTGTTTAACGCCACTGTCAACAATATTGCAGTGATATCATGGCGGTCAGTTTTATTGGTAGAGGAAACCGGAGTATCACTGACCTGTTGCAAGTCAGTTACAAACTTCTATCACATATTGTTGTATCGAGTACACCTCGCCATGAGTCTTTGTTAAACTTTGTTAGATTATAAGAAATGGTGGTCTAGAGGATGTGTATACCTTTTGATCATTCTAACTTTTGGTTACAGGGTTTAGGTTAAGGTTATTAATGATGGTTGGTTGGTTTATGGTGCTTAACGCCACTTTCTACAATATTTCAGTGATATCGTGGCGGTCAGTTTTATCGGTAGAGGAAACCGGAGAAGTCGGGGCCTGTTCCAACTCAGGAAAGTGAGTGGTCATGTATTTGTATGTTAGGGGTATCGATTTTGCCTTTTTTTACAATTTTGATATTTTATTTTGGAATTGTTGGGACGGTGTGATATTTTTTTTTTCATTTTATTTGTAATTATTTCTTCTTACGTCTTCCTGCTTTAGGTGCTGTCATGGTCGTGATCGTATGGTAATTGGATTTACAACTACCTATGAAATCAGTGCCTATCACCATTGAAGTTGTAAGTTTGAATCCCGCTCATGGCGAGGTGTACTCGATACAACATTATGTGACATAGTTTGTCAGTGACTTGCTACAGGTTTTCTCCTGGGACTCTCGTTTCCTCCACCAATTAAACTGACGGTCACGATATAACTAGAATATTGTTGAAAGTGGCGTTAAACACCATAACCCTAATCCTGTTTTAATGATAGTAATTCAATATTTAGGATGTGACGGAGAGTATGAGTTTGATGCCGAAACAAATAGCTGTATCAAAGCGTATGATATACTTCTCACTCGGAATGATGCCAGATCACGTTGTCAGGAGGATGGAGGAGACCTAGTTACTCTAACAACTCCACAAAAGTTCGATTTCGTCTCTAGGTTTATCAACTGTGAGTATCTGAATAAATGTTAAGAGAACACCGAAGGGGCAATCAGAAATGGACAATCCAGAGAAACCGACAACACAGGGCACGCAAGATGAGGCAAAGCAAAACAAAAACACAACACAACACAATATGTGTTGAACAGCACTATGCGTAAATAAACACAAATAGCGTAGAAAAGACATGCCCTCCTACAAACAACTGGAGGTAAAGACGAACCGAACATCGTTTTTATGCGGAAATCGTAAAAAATATCACAACATGGAACTCGGAACGTAAAGACACATATTATTGACACGTTCGGTGATCTGTAGCAGTACATTACTCATCCGCTCTCTTAATTCTTCATTAATTTTTTTAAGAGCTTTACCCCTCAATTAGTGTCTTCGATATCGTCCGAACTTTAAACTGTATTCTCACAATGGAAGATTCTGGGAATTAATTTAAAACATAGTGTATTCAGGATACGTTCACAGCGAAAGAATATGACATATATGCATTGGACGAGAATAAACGTTCTAGAGAATCCCGAAGGGGCAATCAAAAATGGAAAATCGTTTTCACAATATGTGTTGGATGCCACTTTATTTATATATATGGAAGCACACACAACAAACGTAAATAAGACATGATCCCTCTTACAAACAACTGGATGTAAAGACAACCGAAAATCTTTTTTATGCGGAAGTCGTAACGGAAATCACAACACGGAACTCAGAACGTAAAGACATATAATAGGACAACACAAAAAACTTTTAAAAAAAAACGAATTAAGTACACACGTCACACCAAGAACAGAGTAAATGAGATACGAGTTCTTTCATTACCATTCATCGCTAGAGGTGCTTAATCTCAAGTCATGGAGAATTTTCGAGATACAAAATAACACCTTCGCGATGCAAAATCAGAATTACAATGTGACATACGGAACATTACCACTAAGCAGTTTAGACAAAACGAATTCTCACTTTTGCAAAACACGAAAGCTATTCGAGATCCTCTTGTCTGATCTTATCTTTACTTTTCCGGAATCTATTTGAATTTATCTGAGCAATGTGATAAAGCAAGTAATGACAGTATAATATAAGTGTTAATGGAGGTCAATGTAGGTTAAAGGAGGCAATCATTTAACATTAGGAGGAAAGGGGAGGAAGCTATAAATTTTCCCAGCAAGAATTTTTATTCCCACGAAACAGAAACAGGAATAGTTTTTTACACAAGAAAAATCAGTAACATTCCTTCAATCTTCAAGTATTACGTGATCGTATGGTAGTTGGATTTACAACTACCTATGTAATCGGTGCCTATCACCACTGATGTTGTCAGTTTGAACACCATTCATGGCGAGGTGTACTCGATACAATATTATACAATATAAAATTCTCGAAAATGAGGAATATAAAGAAATAATAAAACAATTAATATCAAAATACCAGAAAAAACTTGTAATACAAAAGACAGACCCAAGAACACTTTGGGATGTTTTTAAGGCTGAGGTTAGAGATGTCACAGTCAAAATATGTAAACAAATATCCCACGAAAAAAATTATGAACTGAATAAATTAGAAAAAACTCTTCAATCTTTACAATTAGAACAAGATAATGAAAAAAATAAAGTTACAAAGGAAAATGCAAAGTTTCTTCAAGACAAAATTAATGTCATTGAAAATAAATTGTCAAAGATATATTCAGATAAGGCTAAAGGGGCCCAAATCAGGTCAAGAATAAAATGGGTAGAAGAAGGTGAAAAAAACACAAAATTCTTTCTGGGACTTGAAAAGGCTAGACAGACAAGAAAAAATATAACAGCTCTTAAAGATAATAAAGGTAAACTGATAAAAAAACAAAGTAAAATACTAGAATTAGAAAGAGAATATTATATAACACTCTATGAAACAAAAAATCCAGATCCAATTAAAATAGAAGAATATATTGAAGCTACAAATATTGAAAATAAACTATCTAGGGATGAAAGTAATGCTGCAGAAGGAGAATTAACCATAGAGGAATGTTCAAAATCTGTATTTCAAATGAAACTAAACAAAGCACCTGGAATTGATGGACTGACTGTAGAGTTTTATAGAACCTTTTGGCCTTTCTTAAAGCATTTTGCAGTAAAAGTTTTTAATAATTGTTATGTCAAAGAGGAACTATCAAATATGCAGAAAATTGGTCTCATTTCACTAATATATAAAAAAAATGACCCACTTAGCCTTGATAATTATCGCCCAATTACTCTTTTGAATATCGACACCAAAATAATAGCATACACCTTAGCTCAAAGAATTAAACCACTGTTGCATAGAATAATAAATAGCGACCAAAATGGCTATATAAAAAATAGGTATATAGGATTCAATATCAGACAAATACAGGATATTATAGACTATGCAGATAAATTTAATGTAGAGGGGGCAATTCTTTTTCTTGATTTTTCAAAAGCTTTCGACTCCTTAGAATGGGAGTTTATGTATCTATCCCTGGAAAAATTTGGATTTCAAAAATCTATAATTAAATGGCTAAGAACTCTCTATAGTAATATTAAAGGATGTATTCTGAATAACGGTTGGATTTCCTCACCTTTTAAAATAAATCGTGGGATCCGTCAAGGCTGTCCGTTGAGCGCGTTAATCTTCGTAATTGCAGTTGAAATTCTAGCTTGCAGGATCAGACAGGATAAAAACCTCAAAGGTATCCAAATTAAGCTTGATGGTAGGACTCACAGCTTAAAGCTTAGTCAGCTAGCTGATGATACCACAGTCTTCGTTCAATCTAAAATAGAAATATCTATAGCTTTTAATATAATTGAAACATTTGGTTCATTTTCTGGTCTAATACTAAATAGAAATAAGACAGAAGGTATGTGGATAGGATGCTTAAAACATTGCAAAGATAAGATAGAAAATATTAACTGGGTCACAGATTATGTAAAATGTCTAGGAATATATTTTGGTCACAATAAAGCAGAATGCAAAAAACTTAATATAGAAAAACAACTTTTAAAATCTGAAAAAATAATGAATTCATGGAAGAAAAGAAACATAACAATGGTAGGAAAGATTATGATAATTAAGTCATTAATAATCCCAAATATAACATATGTAGCATCAGTTACCAATATAGACAAAGAATATGTATCAAAATTTAAAACCATGATATACAAATTTATATGGAATGATAAGCGAGAAAAGGTAAAACGAGAAACAATGAATAAAAACTATTTAGAAGGGGGGCTTAAAATGATTGACATAGACAAATATATAGAAGCTATACAAATAAAATGGATTAAAAAACTCACAAGCAAAAATTTTGCCAATTGGAAAGTCATTCCTTTCTATTACTTTAACAAGTTTGGCCCTGAATTAATGATCTTTAATATGAGCATAGATACTATTAAATCAGTCGATCAGTTTACAAACAATCTCAGTGATTATTACCTTAATCTATTAAAATCATGGATATCCATAAACAAATACACTAAAATACCAAGCAACTTCAGAACTGTAAGACAGGAAATAATATGGGGAAATCAACATATCAAGTTTAAGAATAAATCACTTATATATTTAAATTGGATAAATGATGGTATAATATTCATCAATGACATAATAGATCATGAAGGAAAGTTATCAGAAAACTTCATATTAAAAAAACTATCTTTAAAAACTAATTGGATATCAGAATTTACAAAACTGAAGAAATCAATCCCCAAAAATTGGCTAAATGAACTAGAATCTGAAAATTCAACCAAGACTGCAGTAAAAACCAATAAAATTCTTTATATAAATGAAAATTCCAAGAAAAAACTACAAGACTGTAATTCACAAGATATATATAAAACTCCAAACATAATGAATAAAAATATCAAAGAACATCCTACTGGTTTCATGAAATGGAGGCAAAAACTCGGAAATACTATTTGTATTAAAGATATGCTCAAATTTACATTTCATCATCTTAAAGAAAATAAACTCAAAATCTTCAGATGGAAATTAATACATTTCATACTTCCATGTAAACAGTTACTGTATCAATGGAAAATAGAAAACACACCATTATGTGATACCTGTCACATTATAGATGATTATGAACACTATTTTATTTCTTGCAAAAGCCTCGACTCCTTTTGGAATGATGTAAAAATATTACTAGAAAAACTAAGAATAGGAATTCATATACTTTCATTGAAAAATTTAGTGTTTGGATATAAAATAGAAGATGAATACTATAATAGCATCAATTATTTTCTTACAATTCTATTATTCACAATATATAAAAGTCATTATGTGTCAAAACAAAAGGAAAACCATATTAATGTACTTCAACTTTTTATTTAAAATTGAACTCAAGAATCGATTTGAATTAGACAAACTAGTAAACTGCCATACAAATGTATTTGTGCAGAAGGTTATTGATCTCATTTAGATTCACTATAGAATACTGTTTTTTTTTTTCTATTACAGTAATTGGGAAGCATATTTATGCCCCTTAATCTTCAGTAATAAATCAATAGTTATGAGGATGTATATGTGTGTGTGTAAATGTATGAATGTATATGTATGTATGTGTATGTAAAGGTGAAAGAAGACATGTTTGGGAGTGTATGTAATGCAGTCTTCACGATAAACTTTTTATGTTACCAGCCAGGGGGACTTGTGCCAATGGAATTTTTACAAGTCCCCCCTGGAATTTACAAGTCCCCCATACCAAGACAATTTTTCACAAGGTTTAGATCAACGACTGAAATAAATTTGAATAAGACATTCATTTGTTCACATATTTATTATGATGTTAATGTATTATACATTAACATCATTCTCTCATAAATTCAAACAACATTCCATCAATCATTTCCTCTGTGAAATCACAGTCATCGTCATCGTCATCATCATCGCCATACTCATCATCATCATCATCATCATCATCATCATCATCGTCGTCGTCGTCATTATCATCATCATCACAAGTTGTACTTGCAACGCCGACACTCTCAGTCTGAAACAAATGTAAGAATACAACAATAATCTGAATCAATAATATTTCCAAAAGAAAACAGAAACAGGCTTTATACATGTACAATACTATATACATCATTAATATTCAAATTAAGTGCCAAAGATTTGATCCACCAAAATAATTTCACTCAATGCTCTCTACAATGAACTTGGAAGCCATCATACATTATATTTTTTTTTCATTTTGAAAATTATGCAAACAAGGGTTCCAAATATTAAGACAAAGCTCACATTTTAATTTTGTCACTGTGTTCCCTGAGCTTTATTGTATCAACTCTTGTATATAATTAATGGCTTAAGATTAACTTTGTGAATTGTCTTCCAATATGAATAGGTAGTTGGATTACCTAACAACTCATACAAGCCTATCACCAATACCGTGGGTTTGCACCCGGCTTTCTAAATTAAAAAAAGGGTGCACTCGACTCTCAGCCACAAGTGATAAAGTTTACCGTTGCTTGCCCATGGCCGGTGGTTCTCTCCGGCTTATTCCACCATTAAAACTGGTCGCCATGATATAGCTGAAATATTGCTGAAAGTGGCATTAAACACCAAAAATCAAATCAAATCATCATCCAATATGAATATATAATTGATTTTTTACCACTGTCTCAACCTGTTCATGCTGTTCAGCAACAACCACCACACTATCACTGTTAGTTGTTGGTTCATGTTGTTCCTCTGCAACAACAAATACTTCATTTTGTAGGTTAACTGGTGTAGATATTGGTACAGCTTCAGTTATCAATACTTCAACTTGTTGTTTTTCAACAGGAGCAGGAACAACCTTTTCAAAATTTACTCTTCGTTTCCTTCCAGATGATGTAATCTGAAATTTATATATTATTATTAATAAAGTTTAGATAAATTAAGTATTAATATTTTTTTTTATTGTTAAATTTAAGTTATATTATTAAAACAAGTAACTTGCTGAAAATTTGTTTGTCATTGGTTTTATAAACATCCAGTTTAATCAATTTTTGTTTTTGAGAAATTCAAATTTACTGGAAATATAACACGACGGGTGCTACTAGTGCAGTAGTGGAGCAGGAACTGCTTACCCTTGCGGAGCACCTGAGTTCACCCCCGGTTTTTAGTGGGGTTCATGTTACTCGATCTTTAGTTTTATATGTATGTTTTGTAGATTGTTGTTTGTCCTTTTGTACTTTTTCTTTTGGCCATTGTGTTGTCTGTTCTTCTTCGATTTACGGATTCTGATTGCCCCTTTCGGCTTTGGTATCTTCAAAGTCTTCTTACTTTAGTTTAAAAAAAAACAATAGTTGACTAGACAATCACGATATAACTTACCATCCATTGTTTTATTGCAGTTTCAGGATTGAAATCGGAGATTGAATCTCCCTGAATATTGATCAACATCAGGTCGTTCAGGGTATTTGACTTCATTCTACCTCTTCGCTTGTTTTTCACCAATTTCATGGCTGAAAAACTGGTCTCATTTTTCACAGATGTTGGTGGGAAGCTTTTCAAAAGATCAAGAACAGAGAATATGTTGTCCAGTCCTTGTGCTGAAAACATCTTGTGCAGTTTTCCAATAGTGACATCACTAAAATCATTAAACCTACAAAAACAAAAATGCATTTATTAAGTCATTTTAAGCACTGGAGGATTATAATTGTTTAGTTGCAAAGTTGTTTTAATACAATGTATATAAAATGTCAGGTAACAAAATAAAAGTACAAAGAATGCTTAGCATTTTTGGAGATGTGTTAAAGGTTATATGACATACCTCTTGTACACTAATGCTTTCAGGAGTGACCATTCTCCAACTAACTCAGAAACCTCAACATTGGCATTATGCAAGACATCCCTGAAGTGTTTCTTGATGGTATCTAGTTCTTCTTCACCAAAATCTAAGAAAATATTTAACAGTTTAATGAATCGTTCACTGTAATTAGATAGTAATTAATACATAGAAATGTCTGTATTGTATGCTGACAACTGATGCACATTTTTCCAAAGATTGATATATCATAGGATTTATTATAAATGTTATAAGACATGGTAAGGGTTAACTTTAAAGGAAAAACAATATTTGACTCTCTATGTAGTCTGAATAAATTTTCAAAATGTTTGAAGCATTTTCAATATTTTGTCTTTAATAGCACATCAGACTGGGTTCCACAAACCTTACTTAAATTTAAGTGTCAATTAAAACTTAATTGAGACTTAAATTTACTTGAAATGTACATAGAATTAATTTACACTTAAGGTTTAATCGAGACTTGAATTTAATTGACGTTTGTGCAACCCAGTCTAAATACTGAAATTACAAGAACAAGAACTAACATAACATCTGAACAGTTGTAAACAAAACAAAACCAAATAAACTGAGATAACAGAACATGCTGGGTAAACCTGTTATGTCCTTAGATCCTGGATCAGGCCAATTAGACAAGTTGGATATTTTTGTAGCATTGATTACTGGGGACCTCTCTGTTGGGAATCTAACTGCCAATGCTTCTAAAATTCCCTTCACCAGCTTTTTATACATTTCACCTGGGTCCGGTTTCCTCCCTTTAAACACTAAGGGCTCTCCCTGGTATACCTTCTCCTCTATTACTTGGTTAATTTCTGAATTAACATACTCTCTAAAATGTGTTTACATAATTTATAAGTTTACTGGTACTTAAAGTATGTATTCTTTTATATTCAGATTTTAAAAAAACCAGAATACATCATCATGGAGATAAAACCTATATAAAGATACATGGGAGCAAGTTATTCCTAGAGTAATTAGTATTTAGGAAATAACTGTATTGTATTTGAAAATTTCACGCCATCAATTGGAGTTTGATGGTCGCAAATTGAGTTTACTGGCGACGCGTTAGAGGAGACAGTAAACAGATATTTGTGACCATTAAATTGACAATGATGCCGTGAAATTTTCAAATACAATACAGTTACCACCATTCAGTATTGAACATAAAAATGTATTCTTGCATATGCCTGGGTCTAAAAATCAAACAAATTCCACGAAATATTGTTGACGACTCTGGCACATAAACAACATGACGTCATATGAAGACTTTCAGTTTAAAACGTAAAGATCAGACGTTATTTGGCTTCACGTACGCTTCAATTTTGATAGAATTTAACTAAAGTAAGTTTTCAAGGTAGGCATTTTAATTATTTTTGTGAATTGTTGTAAATATGACACGTAGGATTTCACGTTTTCAAGATGGCGGATCCTTCCAATTCTGAAAATATCTCATGCTATTTCAACTGTGGAATTGATACCGTGAAAATTACAGCATTGTCCAATCACAAACCAGGAGTATTAAACATTTACATAATTGTGCTGTGTACTGATTTCAGTATCAATCTCTGATTTTTGGATTTTCTTTTATTGAATTCAATTATAATAATGCATACCTTTCCTGTGAAAATATTGCACGTACTGCATCCACCCTAAGAACTGCATCTGCCATACACAGCTCATCACTTTGCAGAAATAGGGACAGTTTCACAAGCTGAAACACTATATCCTGTAAAAATAAAGTAACCTTTAAAGTTTATAATTATGTAACTAAAAGTCTTTTATATTGTGATGTACTTTTAAAGTTAATTGGATCACGCCAATATACTGTGCTATTTCCATTAAAATATTGAATTGAATTATTATGATAAAAATAATGGGACCGTTATCACATGTTCAAGAAACCAGATTATTTCAAATAATAATAAAATTTATTTGCATATGGCTTTTCATGGAACCCCTGTCCTTAAACATAAGAATTTATTTAAAACTGATGTCATGTGGTACTGGTTAAAACAGGTTAAAAATTTGTAATAATTTTATGACAATACCTTAAGCACTAGCATATATACGATCAAGGAACCATCTTGTGTTAATTTAGCATATCCTTCTGATTTAGGTGTCTTGTGGGAGAAGGTTTCAAGTTGCAATCTAATGGCCTTGTATCCTTTAATGAATGCAATAGTAGCTTTGTAAAGATGGGGCAACCATCTTGTCCCTCCAACTCGCTTAGGTAAAATCTGGTTGATGTTCAGGACCTTGAAACATCTCTTCAAAGCTTTCTTCTGTTTTGGGCTTTTTTTGTACAGATAATATAGTCCAAGTAGTAGAACCATCAGTTTGTCATACAATGTTTTTGTGCATATCTTTATTGTATCCTTAAAGGCCAATTCAAGACGGTGTGCCAGACAGTGGGTTACTATTATGTGGGGCCACTTTTTTCTTAATAATGCTGCCAGCCCTGACTTGGATCCTGAAACAATTGTTTTCAATTAGAATACATTTTGTACATGGAAAGTTAACATTGTAACCTATATTTGTTGTCCTGTAAAAATAAGAATTAAGAATATATGTTTGATTTTGATTACAATACATTTTGTTTATGGTTAATTTGTATGTTTTTTTTTACTAATACAATTGATTTATCAACTTCAAGTTTTATTTGTGCAAAGGGATACCTCATTTAAACCCACAATGACAAATTGTTGTTTCCTGTAAATCTCTTGTTTTATGGTAGGGTTTGTGTTACTCAATCATTAATTTTCTGTATTGTGTGTGATCTGATTATTTGTCCTTTTGTTCATAAGGTGGTACTTTTGTACCTTCGGATTTTATTGACATATGATGATGCACAGAAGGTTCCATTTATATTTAAAAATCAGATAATGGCAGACTGTAGTCGCCTGTGGTTTGAAATACTTTTCTTTTTTAGTAATAATTGAAATGTGGAAAAGTATGTACCTTGCATATTAGATGCACCATCAGCACACATTCCAACAAGCCCTTTGTCAATGGTATCTTTCAAACCTGCAGAGCAGAAAGTCTCCATTATATGGTTAAAAATATCCTGAGAAGATGCAGATTCTGCCTCGCCTATGTTGAAAAACAAATCTTCTACCTTCCCATTTGTACAGATGCGAATGAAAATGCTCTCCATGTCGTCACCAGTAAAATCTGTACTTCCATCACAAGAAAAGCTTATAAAGTTTGATGACTTTATTTTCTGGTAAATGGTATCTCTACTCACATTTGCTATAGATTGAACAAATACAGCAGCAGCTTTGTCATTATCATAAGCATTGCCAATATTAAGACCCTTGGCCTTGTCCAGCTGACACAAAAGTTTATAATCTTTAAAACTTTTATGAAATTTTGCAACAAAATGTGCGTTACGAAATCTGACAGATAAATTATCAAAGTCATTTTGTTTCAGCTTCAATAAACACTGGGCTGCTGTAGATTCAGTAGGTTCAGTTGGGATTGACTTTGAGAGGTACCTAGACTGATAATATTGATGTGGTTTGCTACTTTCGTGCTGTTTGACAGCATCAAGTTTGAACTTATTTGTACCTTTGACAAACACGCTGTCCACTTCATGATTTCTGCACCAGTTGCAGAACATCAATTGTTTGTCTCCGTCGTAGTCCAGCCAAGAACGATCTTTCGTCCATTGAGGAAGAAATTTTCTTTCCCTGGATTCTTGATCGTACTTCTTTTTTGCCACCTGTCTTTCGTCCTCCGATGCCGGTCTTTTCAATTTTTTCCCAGGGATAGACCCCTCAACATAACGTAGAAAGCTCATGACTGATTTACTTCGCCATACTTGTTGTTGTTTACCATGACTTGACACTTTTATTATATTAATTTTTCGACTAATCAAAAATTCCGATACATAATATTCCATCAAATTGACCAATCAGCGTAGCGGAAACAAAAAAAAATATTTCGACTGACAAGACTGTCGTAAAAAACTTGAATGCTAGACTTTTGTTGCTAGGCAATGCAACACGCTTTTTTGACCAATCGCAACGGTCACGACAGATCACGGAAAACGAGATCAGAGTTACGCAATAATAGAATAGAATAGAAATAGAATAGAATATGTTTATTTGTCAAGAAAAGTAGTCACAGCTGAAAAAATTGTCACAAGCCAGTAGGACTTCTCATATGTCAAATTTCACAAGTCCCTAATAAATTTCACAAGCCATTGGCGTCGGACTTGTGGCTAAATTCGCAGACTGGTAATGTATGTATATCCTGTTAGTATAACATTAACTGTACAAATAATGTGTATGTCGCACACTATGTGTTGCCTCTGAGTCTTATGTGTTTGTACTTTCTTGTTTTGTTGTGTTTATTATCTGTATTTGTGTGTGTGTTGCCCTATGTATATTTTTTTTGTGGGGGGTTAGTTGTCACTCTTTTTGCTTACATATCAGACATATCTAGTAATATGCTATATACTTACACTTAGTAATGTGACGATGAAGATTCCATAGCTTGACCATTATCTATCCTTGTTAAAATTTAAAGTTATACGTTGTTGAATAGAAATTGAGACTATGAGTATGAGAGTGATTTCAAGCACAGGAGTCGGAAGTTCTATCAATAATAAGGTATAGGGGCACCTCGAAGATCGCTGGGAAACTATAAAAAAAGTGTTTTTTTTATAGTTTCCCAGCGATCTTCGAGGTGCCCCTATACCTTATTATTGATAGAACTTCCGACTCCTGTGTTTCAAGTACATGTATCTCTTTTTCAATCTTAAATATTATCCGGATATTTTAATTTCGGAAACAAAGTATATTCTATCTCCGTTGATAATATAATTCCATATAGAATTAAAAAAAAAAAAAAACCCACAACATTTTAGATTTTTCATAGCTCCCAATACGTGGGTCAAAACGAAAGTAGATCGGAAGTAAATAAATAAACAAAATTTAGAAACAATCATGAAATAACTCTCAAAATACGTATTGAATTTAGTGATCTATCATAATTGTATTACTATTGTACTAAAAAGACTAACAATTCCTATACATGCTACTAATATTAACGAGGCCAGGATAAGGTACTGGTATTTTATGTTTCTCTAACTAACAAATGTAAAGATTTCGAATAAAGATTTTAATTGGAAAAAAAAAAAAAAAAAAAAAAAAAAATATTATACAATTAATGACTTTCCATGAGGTGAATACAAGGATTAATCAACCCATGGAACATGATATTCACCTCCGCAAGGATTGATCAACCCGTTTCAGCCGAGGTGAATATCGTGTTCCATGGGTTGATCAATCCTTGTATTGACCGAAATTGAAAGTCATTAACTGTTTTACTATATGACTATAAATCAAATTTGAATTAACACCAAACAGCGCTGACTTTGTTCCCCATACACCCCTGTCTGCACAACGTCTGCCATTATTAATTTAATTGTGCACCGAAAGTAATTAGTAAGAACGCATCTGAATAGTCGATGACAAAACTTAACCCGATGATGATTGGCTACTAATTTTAATATAATTGGGAAACACCATTTCTATTTTATGGTGTCTAGAGAAGCTTTGAAATATTATGTTAACCTCTCGTGACTTTTTGCGCGGTGATTATAACGTTTTATCAAAGAACGTTACTAAGGACGTCAGCTAATCAGAAAATACATTATCTGTTATTAAATGACTATGAATTTTCTTAATTCTGATTGGTTTAGAAGGTTCATTGCTTCCTCTAACAGAACTACATGTCCACCGCGCAATTTTGCGCGTAAGGTTAATAAATCTCATGTCGCATTAGTACGTACCCAAATATAGTAACAGGGTAAAACCAGTAGACTGATTAATATCGATAAATTTGAATGGCCGACATTTTGAAACTCAACCAATCAGAGGCGGTCTTGCTAGCAAACTTCGGTAATCAGCAGACGACTGTTAGTAAGCAAAAATGAACGAAACAGCTTCGTCAGTAGAACCAGAAGTTAATACGTACCCAAATATAGTAACAGGGGAAAACTAAAATAATTGCTCTAACATTACCATAAACTACAACATGAATTAATTATACTTACCTATGTTCTTTAAAAATTGCTTAAAAATGTTACTGAAACTGTGATATTTTATTTGTTAAAATTTTGAAATTGTATTCGTTTTTTCTTAATCAATTTTATTGTTTTGAAACATTAGAAATGTCAAGCTTTAAAAACTGGTGTTTGTTGGTTTGAAGCAGCTACATATAAAAAAAGAATAAATGGAAATGTCTAAGAAACAGCAACAATTCACAATTTCCACCCCAAAATTACACTTAGAATGTGTCATTTAATAAAACAATTGATGACTTTTCATTTCGGTGGACACTGATTTATCAACTAATTGGAAGTGATGTTCACCTCAGCCGTTGGCTTCGGTGAACATCACTTCCTCGGGGTTGATAAATCACAGTGTCCACCTTATGAAAAGTCATTAATTGTATAAAGTCATAAACACTGTAACAATATACAATTATTGACTTTGGAATAGGTTGCTATCTGGATTTATCAACCTCAAAAAATGTAATATTCACCCTGCCGCAGGCGAGGTGAATATACGTTTTTAATCGTTGATAAACCAGATAACAACCTATTCCAAAGTCAATGATTGTTTTATTTCATGAAAATGTTTTATTATTATCTACTTACAAATTCATTGTCATACCAATAAAATATCGTGATTTTGGAGCGTTTGTTTATCATTAAGCCGAAAACAGAAATGCTAAGCGCAATCTCATTGGTTATTGAACAACGAAAGAACGAATTTGATAGGATAGCAAAAGTCTGGTTTTTCCCTATCTATTTGTATACCGTGCAAACGTGATATCACTTTCCGGACACCTGCCAGGGTCTATTTTTAGCCGCGAAGGTGATATCGCAAGTACTCAAAACCTCTCATTCAGTTTTAAACCAATCATATGCATGCTAAATAACAATCATGTAATAATATGTGATAATGTTTGCCAGTGAATTGTGACATGTCGATGGTTTTCTCCGGGTACTCCGATTTCCTCCACCAATAAAACTCACCGCCACGATGTGACTGAAATATTGTTGAAAGTGGCGTTTAACATCATAAACCCATAAACCATCTTTTGCATATTTCAGGTCAATATATATATTTTCTATGAAATTTCAACAGGTACGTCATATCCATTCTGGATAGGATTATGGAATCAAACTTAGTTAACTGGAGAACAGTTTGACAATATATATGGTATACATCCATCGACAGTAGTATTCTCTGAAGATCCGGATCATTTTTGTGCCCGGCTACGGTATTATAAGAGAATAATAGTAGGAGGGACATGTTTTATCCAAAAACGATTTTTGTGTGAACGGTTAATTCCAAACTAACAATGCATGTTGTATGAAATGTCTTTGTAGTACTGAATTTCCAGATGAAGAACAACGTTGAATGAATTATAAATCAACTCGTTCTTTAAATCATATTTATTAGTGTGATGTCGTGATGGTATTGTAGTTGGATTTACAACTACCCGAGCAATCAGTGCATATCACCACTAAAGCTGTGAGTTCGAATCTCGGCCATGGCGAGGTGTACTCGATACAACTTTATATGATAAAGTTTGTCAGTGACCTGCAACAGATTGATGGTTTTCGGGTTCTCAATTTCCTCCACCAATAAAACTGACAGCCACGATATAACTGAAATATTGTTGAAAGTGGCGTTAAACACCATAACCCCAGTGGAAGAATATCAACTTATAAGTGCATTTTAGCTTTGACGTACTTGTTTCATTTCATAAACTACACTTATATAGTTGGTATCTTATATGAATAGCATAAATAAATAAAAACTTTCCTTTTTGTGCCAGACGTTTCGACTGAACACAGCCTGTCTAAGCGGAAACATTTTTTTGCAATGACAACTGTCGTCTATATTGTGATGTCATCATACTGGTATGTGTTTCTATCGCAATCAATTGTCATTTCAATGCAATTTTCCGCTGAGACAGGCTGTGTTGAACCGAAACATCCGGTACAAAATGTAAAGTTTGTATCTATATATATACTCTGCAAATAAAGAAACCCATGATTTTGTATATTGAGCTTAAATTTCACACGCGAATGTCATACGGGATACTGAACAAAGATTTGAAAATAAACCAGTCACATACGATAAATTGGGACAATTTCCGGTGACGTTATAGTCAGTATTTATTGTAACCTCCATGTGCGGCTAACATTGTTCGGCATCTCATTAGCATGAATAGAATTAAATTCTGTATTCGCAACTGTGGTATCCTTTGTCATTCATGCTGCAACACTTGACTGAGTTGGTCCAATGACACGTCTATCAAGTTCGTCCCAAAGATATGTTCTATGAGGTTCAAATCTGGCAACTTTGAGGGCCATGGCAATACATTAATGTTGTTCTGGGTTAGGAAATCTATGGTTACCCTTGCTGTATGGGGTCGGGCATTGTTCTGCTAAAACATTTTCCTCTGTCGATCAATAACATTGAGCATATGTGGCTGCAAAATATCGTCTCTGTAACGGTGAGCCGCTAAATTTCTTTGGACACGCACTAGGTTTGTTCTGCGGGTGTGTGATATTGCTGCCCATATCTGACACTTTCTACCAACAAAATATACTGATTTTGAAGGTAGTGATCAACATTGTATATTTAGACAGACAAGGAAGATAGAATGGCGCATGCGCATATCACGACAGACATATATGTCAATGTAACCATGGCAACATAGTTCATTGTCTAAATATATCTATAACCAATACATGTAGTATTCATTTTTAATAAGAATATAAACTGATATTTAATTTTAGTAAACATTTTGTTTAAAGGCATACAGGCTGTCAGAATTGAATTTTTTTTATATTAAAAGTTGGCAATATTCGATGTTTTATACTAATTTCAGTTGAAATTTTTCATAATATCATACGTAAATAGCCTAGAACGAAGGAAATACGTCGCTGTTTGATTCTCTTGCATCCAGTAAAGCATTCAATGTTTACCCGCGCAATATTCATACGACCTGACAGTGAACTCATTCGGGAAAGTGTTTGCGCATGTGCGAAATTGATTATTGATGAAGGAAATGTGCACATGGCACAAGGCGAATCGTGGAAGAATAAAAACATTGACGGATTCTATACGAAAACGACACAAAAAGGAGGATTCAACAAGCTTTGTGTAAAAGTTAATAAAAGATGTTATACCGACCTACTCCATTTTTCAATACGTAAGCATAATTTAGTATATTTTTCTCGGCCGAATCGTATTTTGACAGTAGCATTGCATCGTAGTTTTTTATATATTCTTTTTTTCAGGAGAAAACGCTAGGTGATATCTCTTTTAAATTAGAGACTAAAATAATGAACTTCATGTCTGTTGTTTTTTCCTAAGCAAATATAATCAAAACAACTCAAGTGTTGTCAATAATATACAATACAATTTGTTTACAATTTTCCCTTTATCGGGCCCCTTTGCAGAGATTGGGTTTGTTTTTATTGATTTCATCATGTATTTCCGATTTTAAATGTCATTCTTACTAAATACCATTATATAATATTAACTGATTACCCCGGGATCCAATTTCATAGATATATTTCTTAAATTATATTAATTCTAACGAATTTACATTCACCATGCTTCCTTGGTTATTCATAGCAGTTATCAGTGTTCGGCAAACCTCGGAAAAGCAGCCCACTTATAATTAGGTGTGTTAATGGAGATTCCACCGACAGACATTCGAATTCTTTTCACTAATCACGACATTATAACATGTTTTTTTAACCTGGCTTCTTGTTCAGAACATTTTATTAGTATAAAACATCGAATATTTGCAACTTTTAATATAAACAAAAAAATTCAATTCTGACAGCCTGTATGCCTTTAAGCCTAACAATTTGTTAGATGTGAGATCCTATGTTTAAACTTACTTGAAGTCTTTAAATTATGTATGATGGTCCGTGGTAGAGTTTATTGTTTTAGTGAGTATCAAGCAGCTCAACATTTTGTTTTCTGTATAGTACTTTGTTCGTCTTTATGTCTTTATGTTCTTTTTTTATCGCCATTGTATTTTCTGTCCTTCGATTTACGGCTTCTGATTACCCCTTTGGTATCTTAGATTTACGGCTTCTGATTACCCCTTTGGTATCTTAGATTTACGGCTTCTGATTACCCCTTTGGTATCTTAGATTTACGGCTTCTGATTACCCCCTTTGGTATCTTAGATTTACGGCTTCTGATTACCCCTTTGGTATCTTCGATTTACGGCTTCTGATTACTCCTTTGGTATCTTAGATTTACGGCTTTTGATTACCCCTTTGGTATCTTAGATTTACGGCTTCTGCTTACCCCTTTGGTATCTTCGATTTACGGCTTCTGATTACCCCCTTTGGTATCTTAGATTTACGGCTTCTGATTACCCCCTTTGGTATCTTCAAACTTCAAACTTTTCCTAATATTAACAATCAGTATAATAAATACAAAAGTATAATGGTAAGCATCAAATTTAAAAGCAAAACATACCACAGAGTCTGAACAGTTCAATCTTCCAATAGGATAATTGTTAAAATCGATGTCCCTATACCACACATATAGGAGAGAACAAGTCAAATTAGAAATTGTCAGAATTTGTAAAGTCACTTAAAGTGAAAAAAACAGTAAAAACGTAGATTTTAGTGCGCATGACGCGTTTCTGGAATAACCTCCATCACGGTACGCTCAAAATCAAAAGGGCATAAACAGGATAGTCATAACCGGCTATGGTCACCTAAGGAGGAATACCGTAGTTTTAATAACAATGACAGTATTTAGGAACTGTAAATTTCAGTAATAAATATATCTAATAAATCATGTCAGTGGCGAAGCGCTGACTACTGGGGAGATGATACCATCGGGGACTAATAGTCCACCAGCAGAGGTATCGACCCAGTGATAGTAATAAAAACGTAGATATCAAACTTAGTGCGCACGACACCTTTCTGGAATGACCTTCACCAGGTGACGCTCAAAATCGAAAGATTAGAAATCCATATGATTTAAAGTTTTGGGAGCAATAAAATCAAAGGGCCTAAACAGGATAGCTAAAATCGGCTAAGGTTATCTATGGCTGGGGGAGAAGAAGAACCTTAGTTTTTTTAATAATTACATTATTTAGGAACTGTAAATATCAGTGAAATTTTGTGTGAATGATCCACCAATATCAATATTTAAAGATAAAAATGCAAAGGAGTGTTTTGTCTTCCCCAACCCCAACAAAAATTCTACAGTCGACATAATGATTAGTTGACCGTTACGAAAATACATTTCTCAAATGGCAATGCATCTTTTCCCCTTTATTTATCTTTTTTAGTGGGGTCAGTCAGGGTCGCTTTAAAATCATTATAGGTCCCCGGGTAAAGCAATGCAATGGGGCCTATACCTACGCAACCACTCACGGGAATAAAAATGTCGATAAAATTAAATGGGTTGTTAAGCATAACAAAAAACATGCCGTACACAACATACATATATTAGCATGGGGCCGCTATGCTCGTGGGCCCCGGGCAACTTCCCAGCATGTCCATGTGGAAAGACGACACTGCGGTCAGTGTGTCTCAATCTTTGTAGTTTTCTGTATTGTTTTCGTTTGTCTTCGATCTGTGTCGTTTTCTCAAAGCAAATCTTAGAATGTTAGAATATTTATTTCTTTTGTCCAGAATTTAACATTAGGTTAAAAAAAATTATATGACAAAAACTCTGAATCACATTATTTTTTTTTCCTCCACCAAAATCAGAATATTTTTTTCAGCAACATTGGGAATCAGAATATTTTTTTAGAAAAAAAACATAACCCCCCCCCCCCCCCCCCCCCAAGTTAAATGGTCCGTCCCTAATCTATCAAAATTAAAAGCACCTAATCAAAACTTCAAAGACAATTTTTGAAATAATCCTGAAGTGTCTAATTAGCCTTCACGGCGGTACGTTATTATTTTTTATTGTTCATTCTATAATTTCAATGTGTTCAAAATATTCCGTACTCAGTCAGGACGTCAATGATTATAACTTCCTATGTCAAGTTATGCTAATAAACTATTAAAAGTCACGTTTTGTTCATGACGACAAACAAGATCTATATCTTCTCATTAAGCTCTGATTTTATTCTCGAAGACCTTGAAATATTTCAATTCAATTCTAAGAAGATTAAATTTCAGGTTTTCGACTTCAGTTTATTTTTTCTGTTTTCAAAACTTTGTTTTTGCTTGTAATATTATGAAATTATTATTTTTTTTCAATTTCAATTCAGTATATTGTAGATAATAAATAAACGCTAGAGAATACCGAAGGAGCAATCAAAAAAGGACAATCCATAGAAACTGGCAACATAGGGTACGGTACACGAAAAACAAAACAAAAACACAACACCATATGTGTCGTGTAATATTAAGGTTTTTTTTGTGTGTGTGAATGTATTGTATTGTTTGTGATGTCTTTAATTTATTGAAAATTTACCCCAAAAAGTCATATCCATGATAAATCAAACAGAATCTTGGTTTTTTTTCTCACTAATTTACGGTTGTCAGCTTCAGTTTTTTTTCTTCTTCAAGATTGTGCTTTTGTTTGCTATATTACAAAATTAAATCCGTCGTGGTTGTGATAATATGGTAGTTGAATTTACAACTACCTGTGCAATCAGTGCCTATCACCATTGTTGTTGCGAGTTCGAAACCCGCTCATGACAAGGTGAATTCGATACAACATTATGTGATAAAGTTTGTCAGTGACTTGAAACATGTCGATGGTTTTCTCCGGGTACTCCGGTTTCTTCCACCAAAAAAAAACTGACGCCATTATATAACTGAAATATTGTTGAAAGTGGCGTTAAACACCATGAACCAAACCAAACTGAAATCATAGCCATAGATCTATCGCTTTTTTTTATTTTCAATTTAATTTATTTTGGATGTAATATTGTGTCTTCTCTGTGAATGTATTAGGTTAAATATATTTTAGTAATTAATAAAACATAAAATTACAATATTATAGGGTTATTACATACTTAGTTCAAATAAAGGCATTTTTGTATGACCAATATGACCGGAAGTAAACTGTCCATATTTTCACACCCCGGGAAAATAACCGGTTATTAGGTGCCCCTCGTGCGCCTCAGACAAAATAAACAACTTCCGGTGTTTACGTCTGCAGATGACAACATGGCGAGTAACGAAAGATTTATTCAAATATCTGAAACTGATACTGAGACATTCATACAGTCTACAGACGATGACCAGATATTAGCAAATATAGACTTAAGCGAATCTATAAAATGTATCGAAAATTATGAGGGAAGAGTGAACGTCAAAGACTCGAACATACCGAAAGGAAGATTTTCGATGTTTGCAAACGCCTCAAATTCTAATGTAACAATAAACATATATGGCAATGATGGAGCAAGTGCTTTAATTGGAAATTGATGTGAATTCGTAAAATTTTGACCATGGTTACTGAACTTGGAAGTTTGAAACATTATCTTATTATTATTTTACACAAAAGTGTTCATATTTTTACAATTGTTATTGTTATTTGATAAACCACTTTATTAAAGTTTAAATGTTTAATCTTGTTTCATAAATACAGATGATGGAGTTTATGACATACAGATTACTACAAGATCATTTCCATATCGGCCCGGGTATCAGTTTGACACATCTAGATGTCGGAAGTATGTAATGCCTGGTTATCATCCCTCGACCCATATTGACCCTCGACTTCGTCTCGGGCCAATATGGGTGTCTCGGGATAATAACCTGGCCAATATGGAAATGCCCATGTATTAATCTGTATATATTGTCCCGAGCTTGCGAGTGCAATATGATATATTGCGAGGCACAATATTCACCAATATTCATGCAATAACCCTTCTATTATATCGTAATAAATATTTTATGCCTAAAGTATTTTTTATATAAATATTGTGTACTTTATTGCATTTAAGTGGAATATTGAACTACTTCAAATATTCATATTTGAACTAGTGCAATATATATTTTATCAGTATTTTTTTTTTTGTCCACATTAATACCGTCCGCATTGCGTTCTTCAAGTAGAATTTCCTCAAATTCTGCATTTTGCAGCAGCCGGGCTATCATCTTCCGCATTTTTCGACGAAGTCGTATACGATCGCTTTTGACCTACTTTTGTTATGGATGCTGTTGCCTAGCAATAATAAAGATGAAAATATTTTCTAACTTTGTGATTGGAGAATAATAAAAATTTGGTAAGAGTTCGGAGAACGGAGTTAAAATACTTGCAGTGATTTTCCGACTGTGTTTTTTTGGGCCGAATATCGGCCCTAATGTGAAAAAAGTTTTTTCCCAATTTATTTGGGAAAAATTCCCAATAGTATGGTGATAAAATTATTCGTAAAAACTGGTTAATAAAAGCTTTTTCAAATGAAATTAAAAGTCGAACATCTTCACGCTTATGACCTGGTTTCTATTTGTTTTAATTAACTATGAATATATGACATTTCTTTATGTTGTTCATGTATATATGTTTTGCAATGTTGTATTGTATTGTATTGCTTTACCCGCAAGGGTTTTATTTCCAATAAAGATTATTATTATTACTAACCAAGCGAAATACTACGCACAAGATACCGGGAACCAGTACAGTATGTTGGGTCGCTTGATTTATTTACCGGACTGCGATAAAACTTCAGAAAAACGAAAGCGGAAATCTGTAGTATTTGGAATAAATGTTTATTTAAATAAATTTGATATAAAATTTTAATTAAAAATAGTAAATATGTCATGTGATTTACTTTGCTTGATATTTTGTCAATTCATTGGAAATTAAAAACGGAAAACAGTTGATGATGCGGAATACGCGAATTATTGTTTTAAAGTTAAAAATAAAATTGTCACGATGTTGCATAATTCTAAATAATTTGTTAAGAAATTGACCAGTAATGATGGAAGCAAGTACAAGTAACTTGAATCCTTTGGATTAAAAATTTGTTTACCAGGAGAAAAATGAGGTTGATGACGTTAATAAAGCTAGTGAAACTGTTTGTGCTTTGAAGTGAGTCCGACCCACTACTGTACCGGTGATGTCGTCTATCTAATCCCATTAAAAAAACCTATTCCAGGTATTCCAATAGATGTTGTTGCAGTTAATTATGCTGTTTTTGCAATTACTATCTTTATTAATTATTACCTGTGAAATATTGCAGAAAGGGGGGAAATATTTGAGTGAAGTAAGTGTTATTAATAAAAATTAGAAATTGGAATGAAACATTTTTTTCATATGGAGTTAAATCAAGTATGACATAAATAGTAAAATATCTTTTAACAAATATTTGTACCTTTGAAAAAAAACATGAATCATAAGAATTTCATTACAAAATGAATAGTAACAAACATTTATAGCTAAGACATGCTTGTTTATTATTTCATGTAGTCTAAAAAAATAAATAATAAGTTCTATGGATGCTGAAATATAAATGTATTGATAGAGATATCACTTATTCATGTATGTATCTGTATGCTTTTTTTATTAGAATAAAAATGATAAATTAATATATATTAGTTCTCCATTCTCTAATCAAGGTTTACCTGAAGTTAATGAGTTTTTGTTTATACACCCTAAGCCCCAATGTTTGCACATTGTGTATACAATAATTACAGCTATTCCCACTTGAAATTTTAGATTTCTTTAATGATTTTTTTTTAAAAGTGGGATTAGGTGGAGTCAACCCTACCGGTCACCGACACTAAGTACTGATACAACATGCCCAGAAGCTGAACGCCTTGTTACCACTGCGAATATCACTCCAAAAACAACCAATTCAAATTCTTTATTACCTAACACAGCTTCAAATGACATCCAACAACATGTAAATAGTGCAAATAGTGGTGATGTTGATAATCGCAATCTGACTGTCACTCTGATTCGGACAGTTGTGCTCCAGAGTTCATGGTACCAGATGCCAGGGTGTTCAGTTCAATGCAAAATGAACAAAAATACCCATGGCTATATGACAGTGTGGTACACCAAGGGTATTTATGTAAGTTTTGTGAACTGTTTTGTGGTCATTCTTCCTCATCACAAGAATGTGTTACTGTTGGCATTAACCTTGGTATAGTATGATTGCTATTCTATTACTGGACCTCCAAACTAATAAATGTATTGCTCTTCCCATCTTTTCCCAATTCACATCATTTACGCGCTAATTTTCCCAAATATAAGGGACCCGGACCCCAGATACAAATGAGTAGGAAAATCATTGACTTGTAATAAGCATGTCGGATTTAAAGCACTTTGTAATAAGCAAGTCATTTAGTAGTTTTCTGATTGGTTGCGTCCGTCGTCCTACGCCCCGTACAGACAAAGGGAGTTCGAGTATAACTGATAATATGATTACTTTAATGGTATATCTGTATTAAACTTCAAATTTAAGAGATATTCTCTTTAACCAAAGTATTATACGTCGTAAAGTTTTATTTTCAATGTATTATGTAATCTTTAGGTGAGCGACTGGGGGTATTAAATTCTGAGTAAGTGCCATTTCATCTATTACATATTAAGAAGTAATTGTTGAAGCCATGAATTTTTTGAGATTTACCATGGATACTTTTTTTTTAGCTCACCTGACCCAATGGATCAGGTGAGCCTTTGTCATCACTTTGCGTCGGTCGTCCGTCCGTAAACAATTACTAAAAATATTCTCCTCTCAAACCACTTGGCCACTTAAGACCAAACTTTGGTGGAATGGTCCGTTGGTGATCCCCTTCCCAAATTGTGTCCGGCAGTTCCGGCCTCCAACCAACATGGTCGCTGTTACTAAAAATAAAAAAGATGGATGAAATTTAAAAAATCTTCATCTCTGAAACTACTGGGCCGATTGGAACTAAACTTTGCTTAGTTCTTTGATGACCCCCTTTCAAAATTGTGTCCGGCAATCCAGACATCCAACCAACATGGCCATTGTTACTAAAAACAGAAAAGGTGGATGAAATTTTAATTTTTTTCCTCTTAAACTACTGGGCCAATTGGATTCAAGCTTTGCTAAAATAATTCTTTGGTGATCCCCTTTCAAAATTTTGTCTGGCAGTCCCGTCTTCGGGCCAAGATGGACGCTGTTACTATTTATTAACGATTCCTTGCCCGGCACATTAAGCAGGATGCAAGATTTTACATGTCTTATCAAATCCTATAAAACCAATATGTTTAGGTCATTTCAGTGAAATATTGTTCGTAGAAGAATATAATATTTGTGCTTCGTCGTACATCTTTTTTTTTTAAAGATAGTTCTTGTTATTTATCAAACGACAAATGATGCAATAAATTTAAGACCAATTTCGGAACGCATCAGTACTTTTCCGCAAATGACGATACTTTAGAGTGCAAATACAGGGATATATTGCACGATTATTTATCATTGAAATTAATAGGAAAATATTTATTACCATATAATAAAATAGGGTTATTGTACTGTCCCGAGCAGTATATCATATTGCACGAGCTTGTGAGTGCAATGTGATATACTGCGAGGGACAATATTCCTCAATATTAGTGAAATAACCCTTTTATAATTTAGTACCAAATATTTCAGTCTGTGACAATTACATTTCACCATAATTCTTTGCAAAATGCATTCGATATATTCCCCTATCTTGTTTATCTCTCGTCTGCTTGCGTGCAAATATCGTTTTACTCGGAACCTCTCTAGTGCGTTCCAAACTTTAAACAGAAAGTATGGAGTGCAAAATCGGTCAATATGGAATATATTTTACTCATCGGAAAAGTTCTACTTTTTAGGTATATTCATAAAGGAAGACCAATAAAAATATCGGCAAATATTGCATTTTTATTTTACAATCAAATATTTGATACTATATTATAATGAACTATACATAAAACATAATACAAAGTAATTAATAGGATTGGGAAACAAGTTGCTAGAACTTAATTAATTAATCCCTATCCATAGGGTACGATATTTTAATATAAATCTCTATTGGGAGAAACATATAGAACTAACTAATAATCTTTTGATATAAATTACAGAAGATGTAATAAGATAAAACAAAGAAAGTGATAGGGTGTTTGGTGTAAAAATAAAATGTTTGATGCAAAGTATTTTTTTTTAAATCTTTCAGAAATAAAGGAACTGGGTACTGCTGATATCAGGTGAAATGTTTTCTGTTTACTATGAAGTTTTGTACATTTAAAAATAAACTGCTACTTTTTATATTGAACGATAATGGACGTATATTATGTTTCTATCAGAAAGTCCAAAACAACTGCCAAATTGTCTGAAAATAGCCAAAAAAGCGTCATTATAATCCTTTTCAATGGTGTCATCTCTGTTTGTTTTGTTTGTTTGGTGGTATTTAACGCCACTTTCAACAATATTTCAGTTTTATCGTGGCAGTCAGTTTTATTGGTGGAGGAAACCGGAGGACCCCAGAGAAAGCCACCGACCTGCCGCAAAAACGTGCTGTAAATATTTTGGGACTGGCTGGTATCGAGCCCCTGCTTTGAGTTTCAAAATGTCCTTCTAAACATCCGGCTACGGTGAACACACTATTATACTATATAATTAATATATATGACTCTTCATAGTAAAATTTGCTTTAAAAAATATCAAAAACTTGCTTAAGTAAGCAATTGGTCAATATACACAAGGCACGATACAAGTATTTCAAATCTGGCATAATTTATGATCAGAATTGACGAGTACGTTTAAACTATAGTCACGCAATGCAAAAAACAACATAGGTGAACATTTGGGACACTTGAAATATCTAAATATAAACGAGAATCGAAGGAACGTATACCCATAAAAAATTATATTTTGTTTATTGTCATCTAATTTGGCTTTCTAAACATTAAAAGTGTAAAAATATTAAATGAAAACACTTTTGCAGATGGAAATGTATTATGCAAGAGAATAAAACTCCAACTTTGGGTTCCATACCCGCCAGCCCCTTACGGGTATCGTTGATTATTTTTAAGAATATACAGTTGCAGTGTATTCTCCATTGCATATATTCTAAAGTCAAGTGAAGGTAAAGGAATTTATTTTTCATAAAATGTAAGAGTGTGCATTATTGGACACTTCGGTTAGTTGAGATATAACTTGCAGTGGCGGACCTACATTTTTTTTAACCCTGAAGCTTGAACTGTTTTGGGAGTCCCTTCGCAACCAGCAACAATAGGGCAACATCTAGGTAGGTCCAAATGGCCTAACTGCCCTTGCAATGGCCTCGAGGCCGAAATGGCAGGGAACGGGGTGGTAGGGTGAAATCATTGAAAATGGACCATACAGTGAACCCCTTCCCATCAGCAACGAGATCTGGGTGACCGCTGTTGTTATCTTCTTCAATGGGGTTGTTCCATGGCAGATCATTTTTGGTGTTAAAATGCAGAGGCCAGACGAGGGCAACCTGAATTGAGAATTTAGATGTCTTTTAATATTTCCGATTGGCTCTAGCCTATTGATTATGCTGCAGAACTATTAAGCAGTGCGCCAACGAATCCGAGAATCCAATCGCCAAAATGTAGGCTATTAATAACGAACCCATACAGCTGGGGTTCAGGTACTGCAAAGCCCTGAAAAAAATTTGAAATTTGAACAATTACAGGGACATTTTGAGGCCATATGAAATTGGTATTAAAGCATATTCTAATGTCAATATTAAGAACTTCAACACATTGGCTTATGATTCTACACTAAGATAACATTGTTTTAATAACAAAAACTTTAAACAAAAAGCCATAGATTTTGTTGAAAAATTCACTCATTAAATAAATTTGCTTCAGGGCCCCCAACGAATTAGCTTCATTCGTTTCATAATAGACTCACCACTAGATACAAAACTTTAAAATCAGCTGTGTAAAACTTCGTTGTTACTCTTGGACCGAGGTCTTATTACTTTTAACGCCTGTGTTCTAGAGCCATTTTCCCCCTAGCCATCTTTCCCCCCGGAAAAATGGCTATATAGCCATCTTTCCCCCTTCCTTATCGGTCGGGGGGGAATGGCTATATAGTAGAATTTCCCCCGGAAAAATACCATTTTCCTCCCTTTACAAGTAGGGGGGAAAATGGCTATATAGTGGGTTTTCGCCCCTAAATGTTATTTCTAATTTATTATAAATAAGTTATGATTTATTTGCACTAAGCAAGCATTTTATTTAAAAAAAAAACGAAAATCTAGTATTCATTATTATTATTATTATCACTATTATTATTATTATATATACTTAGAGTGAAATACATACATTTTTATTATGCATGATGAATGACTTTGCAAGACATATATCACCTACCCTGTATCGCATCCCTACTCGGGTGCTATTTGAAGAGTTATGCATGATCAAACTTATACTACATGCTATGTCAAGCCTCGACCAATATCACCCCTAATATAAGATGATAATAATAATAATAATAATAATAATAATAATAACTAGATGACATGGAGATGGAAACTATCTCTAAGGACCCCGCCGTTGCAAAATAAAGTCAATACCTAAAGAATCTGTTGGGGTACCAAAATTATCGTCCCATGAAAAACCTTAAGCTGGAGACCTTGACTTTTGAAGGACAAAAATGAATTAAGTAAGACCTTCTCACAGTGGTTAACAATCATGCAAAATATTATCCCTCTACAATAATTGGAGCGGACACGATTTTCTGTAGTTCACAATATAGGGGTCCCATGAAAAGTTTGAGACCTTGACCTTTGGAGGACAAACAAGAATATGATATGCGACACACCTTCTAATAGTAGTTAACAATTATGCAAAGTTTCATCCCTCTACTATAGAATAGAGAAATGACTGGTTATAAAGTTATGAAGCGGACACGAATGTGTTTCGGACGGACGGATAGAGCGATCACTATAGGGCGTTCGCCACTATGTGGCGGGGCCCTGATAATCTGTTACATGTTTTCTTAACATTAATGTACCCTTTGGAAGTGATTACTTCGTTTTGATATCCCAACATAATTTATCTGTGTTTTCTTTTCGAGGACTTAAGAATTAGAAATGTATATCTGAATTCATTCATCGGAAACCCAAAGCTAGGTCTTACGCACTCACGCTGTGCAGCACTTACAGTTAAGTGTGACTGCTATAGGAGCGGCAAAATGTGTTGTACATATATTATATACAGTACTTTGTAGTATGTGTTAATAATTATGTCTCTTTCGTGCACTTTGGATTAAACTCTGGGCATGAAAATGGTAGATTGAGATGAAAATTGAGCTATTAAAAACAAAATATCCTAATGTTAGGTTGCAATTTTTGTCGCTAGCAAAGCAAGTTTCGACTGAAAATCGCCAATTTCTTTTACAATAACACATGTATAGTAGTCCGATAGTAACCCCACGGTACATTTTGAGGTCATTGAATGGATTGGTCAGGTTTATTATTGTTGACACTTTTGGGTCATGAAACGGAGTCACGTGTAACATTCGTATCAAGTAATGTACTCGACCAGTTAAACATTTCCCTAAGACCCTTTAATTATGGACATATCACTGAAAAGTGGAATTCATCTTCTACATCTAACCTGCATGTGGAACATGTTTTATTATACCAACATTGTTCTTCAGTTATTCTGCTGTTACTTATCCTCAATTTTGAAAATGAATTTAAGAGAAACCACGGTTAGAGATATATTCAAAACTCAAAAGTCAAGGGACAAACTAGAGGCCAAGAAACGGAGACAGAAACAACAAAGAACAAATCAAAATCGAAAGAAAACACACAGAAAACTTAAAATGAATGAGCAACGCGGACTCCACCACAAAATGGGAGCATGGACCAGGTGCACCGGTAGAGCTCTAGCGTCCTCAGGTGGAAGGACACTGTGCATAGGTCGACAGGTTCATGATAGTGATCGTAGAACTTTTGAAGTGATGACTTTAATCTTAAATCTACATAGACCTGCTCTAAAATCTTATCAATGCGCTTACAAGAAACCACTTAGAAATATTGCGTCACTACAACAGATCTCATTTAGATTTGTTTGATGTATGATATTTATTTGTGTTGTTTTTTTCATAAAGCCTAAAAGAAACATACGCATGTGGTCGGCATACGCGGATGGCATAGTTCACAGAGGACTATATGCGTATACTCACGGTCCATATGAGCTTATGATAAGAATATGGTCAGGACCGTATACGCCAGAGTTTGTCTCTCGTGCAGTGTGAATACGATAGAACGCGTCCCTGTGCTTGAGGTGTATGCTCTTTTTTATATTTTATAATGTGGAATATCTCTCGGAAAGATGGGATGTGCATCTTTCTAATGTATCTGTCTCCTACTTCAGTTCCCAGCTTTAGGTACAGTTTGATCAATGCTTTAACTTTTGGCACAGGTCGCGCGTCCCCAACTGGTAGATAACGGAGGTCACTTAATCACGGAAGTGACGTACCACTGCATTAACTTCAACGATAGGGTCAGAAAAGTTCCATATTTAAATGTTTAAATGTTTGGAACTTTTCTGACCCTATCGTTGAAGTGGTACGTCACTTCCGTCAGCCATGGGTCCTTATACGAAAAATTTGGCAATAAATGTGTGAAAATCTTAAAATTCTGGAGAACTGAGCTATCGTATGCACAAAACAAAAACAGGAGCAAAAAGATGCGTCTTTTAGGAATGGATACATGTCCTAGTTTGAATGACATAATGGAAATAAGGTGCAATAAATGTACTCGAAGCGAGCAGGGGTACGATTTTTAAACCTGCCGAGTTGCATGCCTTGTGTATTATTTGTATCTAATAGGGTCGACACATGCAATTTGATGTTAACATAAGATTGTATGAATATTGACACGAACAAGTTAAAATAAGGAAAAAGAGATGAAATAATAAAGAAATAAAGAAATTTTATTGAAAATAAATTTGTAAACAGAAAGTTAGAAAAACGGGGGGTGGTCCGTGCCACGAGCGCCTGTGTTTCTAAAAATAAATTTAGAACTAACCAATTGACTTAAAAATACGCTGTGCACAAATGTTAATTCCGATGCTGGCTGCTATTTTAATAGCATATGCATATAATTAACAATATTAGAACAACAAATTTTAGAATTTACAAACATTTGTAAATAGTCTCCTATCCCCCCTTTTGTAAAAGAAAGGATAGGTGACTAAAATTTACACATCCACCGGTTTTATTGGTGGATCACTGTGAAAACTTTGAATTGTTATTTGCACAGGCCCTCTAGCTATTCAACAACAAAAAATTCTATGACGAATCATGAGCAGAACTAGGCATGAAAATAAAATTCAATATAAAGATAAAAAAAATGTATAAATATTTAAAGAAAATGTATATAGTCATCTGTCAAAAGTATTGGGAAATGTAAAAAAAAAATCCCTATATAGTCAACCAAAACCATATTTTTTCAAAAATATATTGTGAAGTCATTTCTGGATAGATTTTAACAAAATTTACACCAAAACATTCAGAATTGTCAATATTTTGATTGTTTATTTACTCATTATGTTGTTATGAGTTATTTTTATTTGTACATAATTTAAACACAACAAATAAAAATTGATTTTGATTTTCCTATATATTTCAACTAAAAATAAATCCTAAAAATTAACAATCATGGAAAAATTATGTACAAATAAAAACCACACATATAAAGATTTGAGCAAATAAACAAACAAAATATAGACAATTCCGAATGTTTTGGTGTAAAATTTGTTACAATCTATCCAGAGATGATTTCACAATAATCTTTTTAAAAAAATATGGTTTTGGTTGATTATATAGGGATTTTTTTTTTACATTTCCCAATACTTTTGACAGATAACTGTACATATTAGTTTTCAAGTGTATTTCTTTTCCATAAACTATTAACAGAGTAAAAAGTCCATAAATGTTATGAAAGTTGAACAATCCCAAGTACAATGAATAATTAATTTAATAGAAAATGAGATTAAAAAAAAGTATGTGCCAGTCTCCAGGATATGGCAAAACCCAGATTAATGAACCTCCATATTCTGATTTTAATTTTATTAAATGGTCAGAAGATTTCCCGTCCCCAACAACAACTAGATACTGAAGCTTTATCCCAATCTGAAACTTGTTGTGAAGAATAGTCAAAGTTTTCAAAACTGTGGCTTTTGAATCTGCTGTCTCATCTAAAACTGCAATTGAACAAAACTCGGATTTTTCAGTGTCAGTTTCAGAAAATGACAGAAAAATCTTAAGACCTGAGAGATCTACATGTATATCATTTTCCTGTACCAAATATTTCAGAAAACTGTAAGCTGTCAATTTCAGAGTCTACATTGCAATATTCCACCTGATCAAACTGTGAAAACATTTAGTTAACTGGTAGTCATCAGTTTTTGAAAGTTCATTTAGAGAATCATCAGACCTCACAAATTTGTTAAAATTTTTATAATGTAAGGCATAAAATGACTTTGCCTGCAGACACATCTTTTTCCACCTTCAGTTCCTGATTCAAATACACACTGAACAAATCAATTTTTGATATCTATAGACATAATGACTGATCTTTTATTTGATGTTGTCTTATCACATATATATAGCATGACTGCAAAGTTTCATAATTTTTATACTTCTGATAATGTGGTGTACACAAATTTGACTTCTAAAATGTCTCTGTCTTGACTCGCAGGTGCTAAATGAAAACAAGAGTTAAACATGTGTACATAAACAGTAGTCTTATGGTCTGCCAATTTTTCACACCTTTGTTTTGCTTGTAATTAACATGTATACCGGTATGTGTTTCATACTGACTTACAGAGACCTGTTCTAACTCAGATTGGTCAATTTCAAAAGAAACATCAAACTCTGTTCCAGTGTCTGTAGTACTACATGATTCCCATCTACACTTTCATCTTTGATTTTTTTTGCTGGCCCTTTATATATATATATATATTATTTAGAAGCTACCCTTTTACAACGGGGGCGCCAACCACCAGGGTAGAAGCAGTGGCGCGTCTATAGTTAATAAATACAAATTATATACAATAAGATGATAATCATACATAAAAGAAAGTCCATATCTTAAAGTGCATAAGACAACAACACACTACATAAAACATTAAAGAACAATGTCAGAATAAAACATGAGACAACAACACACTACATAAAACATTAAAGAACAATGTCATAATAAAACATGAGACAACAACACACTACATAAAACATTAAAGAACAATGTCAGAATAAAACATGAGACAACAACATACTACATAAAACATTAAAGAACAATGTCAGAATAAAACATGAGACAACAACACACTACATAAAACATTAAAGAACAATGTCAGAATAAAACATGAGACAACAACACACTACATAAAACATTAAAGAACAATGTCAGAATAAAACATGAGACAACAACACACTACATAAAACATTAAAGAACAATGTCAGAATAAAACATGAGACAACAACACACTACATAAAACATTAAAGAACAATGTCAGAATAAAACATGAGACAACAACACACTACATAAAACATGAAAGAACAATGTCAGAATAAAACATGAGACAACAACACACTACATAAAACATTAAAGAACAATGTCAGAATAAAACATGAGACAACAACACACTACATAAAACATTAAAGAACAATGTCAGAATAAAACATGAGACAACAACACACTACATAAAACATGAAAGAACAATGTCAGAATAAAACATGAGACAACAACACACTACATAAAACATTAAAGAACAATGTCAGAATAAAACATGATTAAGATAAATCATTTAATATTTCAGATCTAAGCTTAAAACATTCATTCAGAAACATTTTATCATGAACATCATTCCAAATTCATTGCTAAAAGCATAATCAAAATCATCAATTAAAAACTGAAGTTTGGCACTAGACGACAGCTCCATAAATTCAAGACCATATTTCTGATTTTCAACGAAACTATGAAAAAAACTTTAAAGAACTCGTTACGGATAGACGAAAAGGTAGGACAAGTACTGGTAGAGATCTAAACTACTCTTATTAGTTACGTCCAAAAGGAGTCTATCTCTAGTAATAGAGCCATACTTATTAGTTACGTCCAAAAGGAGCCTATCTCTAGTAATAGAGCCATACTTATTAGTTACGTCTAAAAGGAGTCTATCTCTAGTAATAGAGCCATACTTATTAGTTACGTCCAAAAGGAGTCTATCTCTAGTAATAGAGCCATACTTATTAGTTACGTCTAAAAGGAGTCTATCTCTAGTAATAGAGCCATACTTATTAGTTACGTCCAAAAGGAGTCTATCTCTAGTAATAGAGCCATACTTATTAGTTACGTCCAAAAGGAGCCTATCTCTAGTAATAGAGCCATACTTATTAGTTACGTCTAAAAGGAGTCTATCTCTAGTAATAGAGCCATACTTATTAGTTACGTCCAAAAGGAGTCTATCTCTAGTAATAGAGCCATACTTATTAGTTACGTCCAAAAGGAGTCTATCTCTAGTAATAGAGCCATACTTATTAGTTACGTCTAAAAGGAGTCTATCTCTAGTAATAGAGCCATACTTATTAGTTACGTCCAAAAGGAGCCTATCTCTAGTAATAGAGCCATACTTATTAGTTACGTCCAAAAGGAGTCTATCTCTAGTAATAGAGCCATACTTATTAGTTACGTCCAAAAGGAGTCTATCTCTAGTAATAGAGCCATACTTATTAGTTACGTCCAAAAGGAGCCTATCTCTAGTAATAGAGCCATACTTATTAGTTACGTCCAAAAGGAGTCTATCTCTAGTAATAGAGCCATACTTATTAGTTACGTCCAAAAGGAGTCTATCTCTAGTAATAGAGCCATACTTATTAGTTACGTCTAAAAGGAGTCTATCTCTAGTAATAGAGCCATACTTATTAGTTACGTCTAAAAGGAGTCTATCTCTAGTAATAGAGCCATACTTATTAGTTACGTCCAAAAGGAGTCTATCTCTAGTAATAGAGCCATACTTATTAGTTACGTCTAAAAGGAGTCTATCTCTAGTAATAGAGCCATACTTATTAGTTACGTCCACAATGAGTCTATCTCTAGTAATAGAGCCATACTTATTAGTTACGTCTAAAAGGAGTCTATCTCTAGTAATAGAGCCATACTTATTAGTTACGTCCAAAAGGAGTCTATCTCTAGTAATAGAGCCATACTTATTAGTTACGTCCAAAAGGAGTCTATCTCTAGTAATAGAGCCATACTTATTAGTTACGTCTAAAAGGAGTCTATCTCTAGTAATAGAGCCATACTTATTAGTTACGTCCAAAAGGAGCCTATCTCTAGTAATAGAGCCATACTTATTAGTTACGTCCAAAAGGAGTCTATCTCTAGTAATAGAGCCATACTTATTAGCTACGTCCAAAAGGAGTCTATCTCTAGTAATAGAGCCATACTTATTAGTTACGTCCAAAAGGAGCCTATCTCTAGTAATAGAGCCATACTTATTAGTTACGTCCAAAAGGAATCTATCTCTAGTAATAGAGCCATACTTATTAGTTACGTCCAAAAGGAGTCTATCTCTAGTAATAGAGCCATACTTATTAGTTACGTCTAAAAGGAGTCTATCTCTAGTAATAGAGCCATACTTATTAGTTACGTCTAAAAGGAGTCTATCTCTAGTAATAGAGCCATACTTATTAGTTACGTCTAAAAGGAGTCTATCTCTAGTAATAGAGCCATACTTATTAGTTACGTCCACAATGAGTCTATCTCTAGTAATAGAGCCATACTTATTAGTTACGTCTAAAAGGAGTCTATCTCTAGTAATAGAGCCATACTTATTAGTTACGTCCAAAAGGAGTCTATCTCTAGTAATAGAGCCATACTTATTAGTTACGTCCAAAAGGAGTCTATCTCTAGTAATAGAGCCATACTTATTAGTTACGTCTAAAAGGAGTCTATCTCTAGTAATAGAGCCATACTTATTAGTTACGTCCAAAAGGAGTCTATCTCTAGTAATAGAGCCATACTTATCAATTACGTCCAAAAGGAGTCTATCTCTAGTAATAGAGCCATACTTATTAGTTACGTCTAAAAGGAGTCTATCTCTAGTAATAGAGCCATACTTATTAGTTACGTCCAAAAGGAGTCTATCTCTAGTAATAGAGCCATACTTATTAGTTACGTCCAAAAGGAGTCTATCTCTAGTAATAGAGCCATACTTATTAGTTACGTCCAAAAGGAGTCTATCTCTAGTAATAGAGCCATACTTATTAGTTACGTCCAAAAGGAGCCTATCTCTAGTAATAGAGCCATACTTATTAGTTACGTCCAAAAGGAGTCTATCTCTAGTAATAGAGCCATACTTATTAGTTACATCCAAAAGGAGTCTATCTCTAGTAATAGAGCCATACTTATTAGTTACGTCTAAAAGGAGTCTATCTCTAGTAATAGAGCCATACTTATTAGTTACGTCCAAAAGGAGTCTATCTCTAGTAATAGAGCCATACTTATCAGTTACGTCCAAAAGGAGTCTATCTCTAGTAATAGAGCCATACTTATTAGTTACGTCTAAAAGGAGTCTATCTCTAGTAATAGAGCCATACTTATTAGTTACGTCTAAAAGGAGTCTATCTCTAGTAATAGAGCCATACTTATTAGTTACGTCCAAAAGGAGTCTATCTCTAGTAATAGAGCCATACTTATTAGTTACGTCCAAAAGGAGTCTATCTCTAGTAATAGAGCCATACTTATTAGTTACGTCCAAAAGGAGCCTATCTCTAGTAATAGAGCCATACTTATTAGTTACGTCCAAAAGGAGTCTATCTCTAGTAATAGAGCCATACTTATTAGTTACATCCAAAAGGAGTCTATCTCTAGTAATAGAGCCATGCTTATTAGTTACGTCCAAAAGGAGTCTATCTCTAGTAATAGAGCCATACTTATTAGTTACGTCCAAAAGGAGTCTATCTCTAGTAATAGAGCCATACTTATTAGTTACGTCCAAAAGGAGTCTATCTCTAGTAATAGAGCCATACTTATTAGTTACGTCCAAAAGGAGTCTATCTCTAGTAATAGAGCCATACTTATTAGTTACGTCCAAAAGGAGCCTATCTCTAGTAATAGAGCCATACTTATTAGTTACGTCCAAAAGGAGTCTATCTCTAGTAATAGAGCCATACTTATTAGTTACGTCCAAAAGGAGTCTATCTCTAGTAATAGAGCCATACTTAACACTGAAATTTTGGTTGGTGGGGTCAGAGCCCATGCATATAGATTGTATTTCGTTAACATAGTTCCAAAACGTACTTGTGCATCCTCCTTATCCTGCTTCATTGCATTATGAAGTATCATGCAGTCATCATCTGCATAACTGTATTTTCTTTTTACATATTCATAGAAAACTGTGTGTTTTGGATCTTTCTTCTTTTGAACTAAATGAACATAACGAGATGACTTCGAATAAGGTTCCTTACAATGAACACAGGGCGCAGGGTCCCTGCCACAGTGGGCCTCAGAACAGTTTGTTTTTTGGGGGCATTACTACGCTAGTCAACTATGGTAAAATCACAGTCTTGCAAAATACACAGTTGTTCATTCAATTAAATATCATATATGCAGTTACATACAGATAAAATATTTAGCCTACTTTCTATTTATAACACACACACTGCATGGCTGGTTTTTGTTTTCAGAGTCACATTCATTGTACACCTGTTGTTGTGTTACACATAATTCATTTGTGATTTGCAGAAGAAAATCAGGTAAAACTTAAGTCAGCATTCCTAAATATATTTGATAAACTAATTGCCTTTGAAATAATCGCCACATTGGATATGTACAAGATTAACTGACAGAAAACGGGAAAGGAGTCTAAACAAAGTGTATTGACGAGACGGGGGGAAAAGGGGGGGGGGGGCGTAATCTGATGTAAACAATGCAGTTTTCTTGTAAACTTTCAGTTAAAATATAAAGATATTAATAAATCTAATAAAAGGCAGACATATACACACTCCATGGGTGTTTTGAGGGAGGAATGTTCACCAAAATGGGCAAATTTTACACTAAAACAAGGCGAAAATAATGCAGTTTTCTTGTAAACTTTCAGTTAAAATATAAAGATATTAATAAATCTAATAAAAGGCAGACATATACACACTCCATGGGTGTTTTGAGGGAGGAATGTTCACCAAAATGGGCAAATTTTACACTAAAACAAGGCGAAAATTTCAAAAAACATGCCTCGTCGAATTTTCTTTCAGGAATGATTTCCGTTCAGGGTGACAGACTTTCCAGTTGAGAGAGCATTTTCTATTGGTTGATGATGTTATATCACTCCTGTGTCATCAATTTCATGTCTTAACATAGATTTGTGTCAGGTTTTTCATTGGCCGAAAAATATAAACAAACCGAACCTCGTGTTTTTACACATTCTAGAATGCACGATTCGAAACACGTTTTTGACTAATATAAACCTCGGTCGCTTGTCTGATATAGCCAGTCAGTTCAGTGTTGTGATGTCCGTTACGATTTCTGCGTAAAAACGATGTTCGGTTCGTCTTTACCTCCAGTTGCTCACAGGGACTTGCACCGCGCACATTTAACTTTTAAGTGGGCAATACATAGACAGTAAAAAAAATAAGTGGGCAAATTTAGTGGCCGGGAGGAAGTCCATGTGAGTTGTTTGTAAGAGGGCACATGTCTTATTTACGTTATTTCAATATTTGTATTTGTTTGTTTATAGTGGTGTCCAACACATACAATGTATTGCATTGTGCTTTGTTTGGTTTTTCTTCGTCTAGTTTCTCTGGATTGTCCTTTTTTGCTTGTCCCTTCAGTATTATCTAACGTTTAGTTATTAGGTACATACAAACATGTACTGTATGTACATCCAAAGAAATATTTCATATAGCAAATTTGCTATAACTGATTATTGGATGCATCTTTCATCTATTAATGTTAGTGACCCATAGAGTGCATTCAGGACTGGACAGTTGGAAATACACCATTGAATTGAGCCAACAATTGGCAACAAATATCCAATAGATACAAGTTCAACTTGTGTTAGTGGAAACAACACTAAAGAATAAACATTAAACAATGTATCACTCAGACACCAGATAGGACTTATTTTGAAATTTAAATTTTGACTATATGTATTTATTATACGAATTGGAAATAATCATTTGAATGATGTGATACCATTGGAAATTTTGTTTTTCTTAAAATTAGCTTCATTGTTGTAACTGGAAAACAAAATATGTTCAATCTGATCTCTCATTGAATCACTGCCTTTATTACTGGTAACTATAATTTCAAAGAAAAAAACTAAAATATGAAAAGAAGTGAACAAAACATCAATTGTGAACAAATAAAACTCTACAATGATATGGAATACATGTAAGACATGTACAAGTTGGCTAAATGCTTGATTTGATATGAAAACAGATGAAGTTATTATAAAGCGATTAAAACCGATAGTCGGTTGGTTGCTGTCAACCAACAGTAATAGATAATCGGTTGGTAATCTCAAGCGATTGTCCAACACTAGCATTACAATCTGTCAAACGTGAAGTCATCATTTTATATGTAATCTGTCAGATTATCAAATCTAGAATGTCAATGACTTAACCAGCGTTATCTCTCAAGGTTATTCCCTTACATTTTAACTAGTAAACATTTAGTATTATATAAAACGCTGGTATGATAAAGACTTATGTTTAAAACACAATAAGGTAAGACACTCATCACTTTTTTTTAAATATCTTTAAACACATGTCATTTTTGTGCAATAATTAATGAGAAGAAAAAGATCTACAGATAACATTATCATTAGCACGCACGTCCATAGAAATTGTGAGTAAAGAGAGTGAGTGAGTGAGTGAGTGATGAGTGAGTGAGTGAGTGAGTGAGTGAGTGAGTGAGTTAATGATTGTTGTTTTAACGCCAAATTAGCCATTTTCCAGCTACTTCATTGCGACAACAAGTTACATTCGTTCAGATGATAATGATGTCCGCTTTATACTAGAGCAACACGCTTAGTTAGATTTTTATAGTGTTAGTGGATAGACATGTCGCTCTACTCAGATATATCATGACTCCGAGCCAACCCGTCTTTGTTCTTATTCCATATAGTTACATGCTTAGCGGAAAAAAAGAAAATACCTCTTTGGTTTTGACCAGACCGGAACTATGACCCACAATATACCACACCCAAGGCGAGTACTCTATCCATGACGCTACCGACAGGGCCTCCAAGAGAAGTTTTGCAAGGTGGAACAAGACTGCTTTGGGCCCCAGGAACAGGCTGAAGCTTCTCTACAAATTGAGGATTTGAGTTGAAAATATAAAAAAATACAAATAAAAAAAGTATGTCTATGGCTAAGGCTGCGGTACCCTTCTTGGTTCTCCGGGCCCCGGACCGATGTACCTGCCGAACCCCCCTCTCATAGACCCTGGCTACCGATGCCGTTTCCGAGTTGAAAAACAAAACAAAAGAACACAAGTCTGGTGTTCTAGAAGGATTAGCATTAATAGTACCAGTCATAGTACATGTAGTTAAGTTCTAATTCTCAAAAAAAAACATTTCATTGAGAAATAGATTCTCGAATTCATATTGAAAACCTGTCTTCATAGGTTTAACACTAAAATATAATTTTGTATTTGAGTGTGCTTTATATACAGATTTGACTCTATATCTGTGTTCCTTTTTTAATATGCAGTGACAACATGAGAGTAGCAGTAATAGGAGCTGGATGCAGTGGGCTGACTGCTATCAAATGTTGTCTAGATGAAGGATTGGAACCAGTTTGTTTTGAAAGGTCAAATGATATAGGTAAGCAGTAATGTTTAAGGGAACTAGACAAAAAAGGGCTGATAAAATAGTTAAAGCCACAAAATGAATGACAAAGACATCTCATCCATAGTGCAAAATGTTTTTTTTTGTATTTATTTACGCATACTTGTATCCAGCACAACATGTCAGATGATGTTCGTGGCGTATAAAAACAACACAACGGGTGTCACTGGTGAAGCAGGAACTGCTTACCCTTCTAGAGCATCTGAGAGTTTATCCGCTGTTTTAGTGAGGTTCATGTTGCTCGATCTTTAGTTATCTGTGTAATGTTTTAAAAATCATTGTTTGTTCTTTTTGGATTGACGGTTTCTGATTACTCTTTTGGTATCTTCACACTTTTCATGACATATGATTAGTGATCGTTGTTTAACGCCACGTGTGTGAATTGTCAGCTATATCATGCAGAGAATAAGCAATATTGTGATGAGATGATAATGATGTCCGATTTGTGCTATTGTAATAGACCAACACGCTTAGTTGGATCTTTACATTGCTAGCTCATTGTAACAGCAGTCTACGGGTAGAAATGTCGATACACTGGAACACATTACCAATATTCCGAACTAGCCAGTATTTGTGCTATAATATTTTATTGGTTTTCTACCATTTTTGGGGCCATTACACATGGGTATCAATAAAGAAGGGATGTGAATGCAATAATCGATCCCGATTATCTTAATTTTCATTTTCTTTGGATTTACAACTACCTATCGGCATGCAATCAGTGCCTATCGGTGGTTTTCTCCGGGTACTCCGGTTTCCTCCACCAATAAAACTGACCGCCACGATGTAACTGATATATTGTTGAAAGTGGCGTTAAGCACCATACCACACTCCAATACAATGAAAAATAGAATGTAGCACAATATCATCATAACCCTAACCCATTTTTGTCTGTCCCAAGAACCCCAAGCTTTCAAAAATTGTATTAGTATTAAATATATAATCATTCCTCGAAAAACACGATGCTGTTTTTTTCCATCTTTCAGGGGGATTATGGAGGTATTCAGATAAGGTCACTGAAGGTCAGGCATCCGTAATGAAGTCCACTGTGATCAACACCAGTAAAGAAATGATGTGTTATAGTGATTTTCCGATTCCAGAGGAATACCCCTTCCACATGCACAACACATACGTTCAAAAATATTTCAATCTGTACGCGGAAAAATTCAGTTTGAAGAAGCACGTACAATTCGAAACTGAGGTAACCAAATATTCCTACAAACAGCATTATATTGCTGGGGGGAGGGCTTCGTGGTTGTGATCGTGTGGTAGTTGGATTTATGACTATCTATGCAATCAGTGCCTATTACCACGAAAGTTGTGAGTTTAAATCCCGCTCATAGCAAGGTCTACTCGATACAACATTATGTGATAAAGTTTGTCAGCGACTTGCGACAGATCGGTTGTTTTCTCTGGGTACAGAAGTTTCCTCCACCAATAAAACTGACCCCCTGGATATAGCTGAAATATTGTTGAAAGTAGCGTTAAACCCCATAAAACCAAACAACTATATTGCTGGGTCTGTCAAATACCCCATGAAATTCCTATTCAAAGTATTGACATATATTCTATCAGCGGTCAAAACTGGGCTTCAGAGTTACAGTGACAATGGCTCCTCAAGGGATGGTTTGCATCGGATGTGGATTCTGAAGACCTCTAATGTGACATAGTAGAGTAGCATGTCTACCCGCGGACTGTTATTCCAGTCCGCTAGAACTATTAAAATTTAACTAAGCCTGTTATTCTAGTACAAAGCAAACAGCATTATCATCTGATCGAATTAACTCGTTCTCGCCATGATACCGGGTATAGCTTAAAAAATGGATCAATTGGCGTTAAACAACAATCACTCACTAACTCACTCATTACATATGTGATCATAAATCATATTACCAGTGCATAGGGTTAGGGTTTTGCTGTTTAACGCCACTTTCTACAATATCCCAGTTATATCGTGGCGGTCAGTTTCATTGGTGGAGGAAACCGGAGAAAACCACCGACCTGCCGCAAGTAACTGACACCAGTGCGTATATAATACATATTAGTATTTCTTCTTTTTCCTATTCAGGTACTGATGGTTATCAAGTATTCTGACTACGACGAAACAGGTCGATGGACTATTAAGACAAAATATATGAAAACTGAAAAAGTTACGGATCATGTATTTGATGCAGTGATGATATGTACTGGGCACCATGCTGAGAAAAACATGCCCTCGTTTCCTGGACTTTCAAACTTCAAAGGGAAAGTTCTTCACAGCCACGATTACAGAAAACCTGAAGGATTCGAAGGCAAAAACGTCTTAGTTATTGGGATAGGAAATTCGGGTGGTGATGTGGCTACGGAACTCAGCAGATTTGCTTCAAAGGTTTGTGCATGTGATGTATTTCTATCTTACTTACTCAGATATTTATAACAACATATTAAGAATAAACTGGTAGAACGTGCTAAAGTGGGTCACGGGTCTCTGTGAGTAGCATGTGTAGTCACGTGACTTATCTCATTGGTAATCGGGAAACAGATACGGTGTTGAAAAAACTGTTGTTAAATAATCAATATATAAAAATTATTATTCAAAACTGGTAGGAAGCTACCAAGAAATGTAGTTAGATTCATAACTACCTGTGCAATCGGTGCCTATCACTACTAGCGTTGTGGGTTCGAATCTCGCTCAGGCGAGGTGTATTCGATACAACATTATGTGATAAAGCTTGTCAGTGACTTGCGAGAGGTCGATGGTTTTCTCCTTGGGTACTCCGGTTTCCTCCACCAATAAAACTGACCGCCACGATATAGCTGAAAAATTGCTGAAAGTGGCGTTAAACACCATAACCGTAACTCTAACACATATGTTACCAAGAATTAATTCACCATTATTGATTTCCTTCTCATATCTATAGTCGGACACCGTTTTCTCGTACTTGGATAAGTCGAAGTACAAATGTGGTTCGTTCGAAGTAGCTTTCAGTTAAATTTAATCAGGATAACTCCAATACTCGCTTTGTCCGCTCGAAGTAGCTTTCAGTTTAAATTACTAGTAATGCATCTAACTCGATTACTCGTTTGGTTCGGTCGAAGTAGCTTTCAGTTTGAATTAATCAGGAGAACTCGATTACTCGTTTGGCTTGTTCCAAATAGCTTTCAGTATGAATTTATCCGAATAACTCGATTAATAGTTTGGTTCGTTCGAAGTGGATAAGACCTAGGCTATGAAATACTAATATCCGCCAACCCATATTAAAACTCAGAACACATTCTGGATTCCATAAATTATTTCTTAAATCTGTTTTTCTCATAGGTATATCTGAGCACCAGAAGAGGAAGTTGGATTATCAACACGGTAAATCAAAACGGCATGCCTGTCGATATGGTCCACGGTACACGGAAGAACAAAATGGTGAAAAACGCTCTTCCAGAAAGTGTATTTAACAGAATATTCGAGAACGAGTTAAATGCAAGATTTGATCATGTGGCTTATTCACTGAAACCTAAGCATCACGCGACTGCTCAACATCCAACTTTAAACGACGACATGCCAAAACGTCTGGCGAATGGAATGTTGAAAATCAAATCGGATGTAAAAGAGTTCACCGTAACCGGAGTTATATTTGAGGATAATACTAGAGATGATAATATTGACTTTGTTTGTATGGCAACAGGATACATATTTGGTTTTCCCTTTCTGGATAAATCGATAATTGACGTTAAAAATAATAACGTTGAACTTTTTAAATATGTTTTCCCGCCAAAATTGGAAAATCATACTTTGTGTGTGATTGGCTGTATACAACCAATTGGTGCAATTATGCCAATTTCTGAGTTACAGTCTAGATTAGCTACACGTGTTTTTCAGGTATGTCATATTTGTATGAATTAAGTACCGTTTGTTGGTTGGTTTATGGTGCTTAACGCCACTTTCAACTATGTTTCAGCTATTTCGTGGCGGTCAGTTTTATTGGTGGAGGAAACCGGATTACCCGGAGAGAACCACCGACCTGCCGCAAGTCACTGACAAACTTTGTCACATAATGTTGTATGGAGTACACCTCGCGATGAACAGGGTTCGAACTCACAACATTAGTGGTGATGGGCACCGATTGCAAAGGTATTTGTAAATCCAACTACCATGCGAGTATAGCCACGACGACCCCTAATTATGTACGCAATATATATACTGTGAAAGTATTATTATTCGTAGGGGCTTATTTTCGTAGATTTCATGGGTCACTAAAGCCACGGAAATGAGAATCTAACGAAATATAACTTCTCCATTGATTTGTTTCATCCATTATTATAAACCACTGAAATATTGCTGAAAGTGGCGTTAAGTACCAAAATGCTATCAATCAATCAATCTAACCACTAAATAAAGAAGCAACGGATCAATGTATTCTGTAGAATCCACGGAGTTTGGTGTCCACAAATAATTATATTGACCGTTATTTTGTTTTATTGCTAATTTTTTACTGGAATAAATGTTTAACCCTAATCTTATAGATCTTAGTCAAATTTTGTGACGTCTGCCATGATTTTCGCGTTAAAACGATGGTCATTCTGCCCTTACAGGCCGAGTGCCTTATATGAACCGGAAGTAGTTGTACACTAGCAGCACATTGTCTTGTTTTCACGAAAGAATGCTTAGTGGGGTTCGTGTTACTCGATCTTTAGTTTTATGTGTATGTTTTGTAGATCGTTGTTTCTCCTTTTGTACTTTTTCTTTTGGACATTGTGTTGTCTGTTCTTCTTCGATATACGATTTTGATTACCCCTTTGTGGTATCTTAAACTCTTCTTGCTATACTGTTGTATTTTTGCTGTTGTTAATTTTCAATCCGTATTGCGCTAAACTTGCTCGGCATTCTGTTCTAGCTTGGACACTGTTTCTCTAAAGCATTGGGATATGTATTACTTGTAACTGTACAAAAACTATTCTTATTATTATTTACTGCATCGCTGGTGTAATGGTTAGCGTGCTCGCCTCGAGTGCGGCAGATCGGGGGTTCGATACCCGATTGGTTCAAAACAAAGAATGTAAAATTGGTATTTGTTACTTCTCCGCGAAGCATGCATCATTAAGGAGAAAGAGCAAAGACTTGTTGGCTTAGAATCAAGATAATGTGTACGAATGGGGCGACATATCTATCAACAGTCTGTTGTTTCAGTGAGCTAAGCTTTATAAAAATCCAGTTAAGCGTGAAAAATTGTTGAATTGGCGTTAAACAACAATCAATCACTCACTGTATTTTTATTTGTGATATTTGTTTGTATGATATTAGGATATGACAAATTTTAATTCAAAAACACAAGAAGATTGAAAATGGAAAAATGTATGCATCTATATGTGAAGACGCGCGAAATGCCGAATGAACAAGAAACGTAATATACATTCCCACGATCCACTGTTTATGAAAATAATAGGGGCCGTTGTTGTCGTGATCGTATGGTAGTTGGATTTATAACTACCTATCCAATCAGTGCCTATCATCACTAAGGTTATGAGTTCGAATTCCATTCAGGTTTTCTTCGGGTACTCCGGTTTCCTCCACCAATACAACTGACCGCCACGATATAGTTGAAATATTGTTGAAAGTGGAGTTAAACATTTATAACCCTAACAATAACCCTGAAATTAATATTTCTCTGAAATTTCCCTAATTATAAGTATAGGCAAAATCTTGTAGGGGAAAGTACATCTTCCCAGTTGCAAGGAAATGATGACCGACATCCAATCAAAGGTCACAGAAATGAAAGAGAGATACGTGCAAACACAGAGACACACTATCCAGGTCGATTACATAGAATATATGGATGAGTTAGCAGAATTAAATGGATGTTTACCAAACCTACGTAAGTAATTTGAACCAGTTGTCTCCATATGTCAAGCTGATTTACAATATACATAATCTGATTACCCCTTTGGTATCTCCAAACTCTTCTTAGTAGAAGCTAGTGATGGTTATGGATCCATATCAGGTTTCACAAAAGATTTGAAGATACCAAGCGGGTAATCAGAAAACGGAAAGCAAGGACAGACAATACAATGGCCAAAAGAAAAAGGAGCCATTGACAAAACACTACACCACAAGAATCCGCCCTAAGAAGAGTTTGAAGATACCAAAGGGAGGTAATCAATATCCGTGTATCGAAGAAAAGACAACACAATGGCCAAAAGAAAAAATACAAAAGGACAAACAACAATCAACAAAACATACATATAAAACTAAAGATCGAGTAACACGAACCCCACTAAAAACCGGGGGTGAACTCAAGTGCTCCGGAAGGGTAGGAAGTTCCTGCTCCAATAGTTACACCCGTCGCTTTACACTTGTTACTAATCCGGTGGCAAGTCATGAGAGAGGAGAGTGCGTTCATTTGCTTATAATGAATTTTTAAATTTTCTGACTTATTTTCTTATTTCTTATATCTGAACCGCATCGGTGGTATACTATTTAGCGTGGTTGCTTCGAGTAGATTGTGAGCTTGAGTCCAGGTCAGTTCAAACCAAAGATTATGTGTTGCTTCTCCGACGAGCATGCAGCATTAAGGAGAAATATCAAAGACTGGATGGCTCAGTCAGGATAATGTGTCCGAGTGGAACGACATGTCTACCCGCGGACAGTTGTTACAGTGAGATAGCACTATAAAAATCCAACAAACGTGTTGGTCTAGTACCAAGCGGACATAATCATATCTCATTGAATGTAACTTGTTCTCGTCATGATACATGCTCATTTGGCGTTAAACAACAATCACTCGCTCACTATTTTCTTATTTCCTGTTTTGGGGTAAATAATGACGATGTTGATAATAAAATAGAATAGATATTCTTCAATCTTTGGATTGTTATTATATAAATACGGCTTATTATGAACTTTATAGTCATTGTGTATCGATTTTGGGGCCCGGGTGGCTCAATGAGATAGGTAGTTAGATTACCTAACAACTCATACAAGCCTATCACCAATACGGCGTGGGTTCGCGCCTAGCTTTGTAAATTACAACAAATGGTGCACTCGACTCGCAGCCGCAAGTGATAAAATTTACCAGTTGCTTGCCCATGGTCGGTGGTTCTCTCCAGGTACTCCGGCCTCTTCCACCACTAAAACTGGTCGCCATGATATAGGTGAAATATTGCTGAAAGTGGCGTTAAGCACTAAATAATCAATCAATCAATCAATGTATCCATTTTCATTTTAACAGGTAAAATGTTTCTGACGGACATCAAATTGGCTATGACATGTTTCTTTGGACCATGTACTCCATACCAATACAGGTTAATTGGTCCAGGACAATGGGATGGCGCTAGAGAGGCTATACTAACACAATGGGACCGGACACTGAAGCCTCTCAAAACAAGACCTGTACCCTTAGACCCGTCAACAAACTATTTTATATTTTATTTATTTTTTGTTGTTGGTGCACTGTTAGCAATTGTGATGTATAATATTTGTATGTGTTGAAATGAACTCCAGTAAAATGTCATGTGTACAAAGATCTATAGTCAAACCTGTCTATAGTGGTCACCTGGGGGAGGTTGACAAAATGACCATTATATACAGGTGATCTTTATATGAAGGGGTTTGATTATTCGACGAAATATTCTACATTAGTTGTAAAAAAAAAATACATTTATTCCTGTCGTAATGTTACTCTTGTTTACATTTATTGTTGATGAAAATATCTCAATATGATATGATTTGAATAAAAATACAAATAAATAAATACATGTACTTGTATATAACGGTAGTCAGTGTTTCGGTACTGACATGATTTACAGGATGTATGTATATCAATTATTGAAATTTCCAGTTTGTAAAAAATGTAATTACTATATTAAAACCGAGGTTCTACTTCCTCAGGCATAGCTAGGTGACATTAGTCGAATGTGGTTATCCATTTTTAGGCCCTTTGGTTTTATTGCTCCCAAATACTTTTTAATTACTGGGCTTTCCAATCTTCCGATTCTGGCCGTACCTGATGGAGGTTGTTCACTAAATCTGATACTATGTTTTTATTATAGCGATGTTTACATTGGTTAAAGCAATACGATTTATAAGGACAGAAAACTACCTAAAACATGTATTCTATCTTCTTCTTTTTTTATGTCTCATTCGTAATCTTTTTGTCTTGGATCAACACTATCTCCCAAGAAAAGAATATAACCGTAATATTTCGGGCACATTAGCATGACAATGGTCTATGCAAAAATTGTTTCCTTTATAGTTTATCACCAACAAGATTTTTACTGTACCTGACTATATGAGTAATAAGACGGGTGTCTTATAAGAAGCAGGATCTGCGCACACCTTCGTGAGCGCTGTTTAGTTGTGTCAGTGTTGTCTATCTTTTTAGTTGTGTCAGTGTTGTCTATCTTTTTAGTTGTGTCAGTGTTGCTTATCTTTTTAGTTGTGTCAGTGTTGCCTATCTTTTTAGTTGTGTCAGTGTTGCCTATCTTTTTAGTTGTGTCAGTGTTGTCTATCTTTTTAGTTGTGTCAGTGTTGCTTATCTTTTTAGTTGTGTCAGTGTTGCCTATCTTTTTAGTTGTGTCAGTGTTGCTTATCTTTTTAGTTGTGTCAGTGTTGCCTATCTTTTTAGTTGTGTCAGTGTTGCCTATCTTTTTAGTTGTGTCAGTATTACCTATCTTTTTAGTTGTGTCAGTGTTGCTTATCTTTTTGTTGTGTCAGTGTTGCCTATCTTTTTAGATGTGTCAGTGTTGCCTATCTTTTTAGTTGTGTCAGTGTTGCCTATCTTTTTAGTTGTGTCAGTGTTGCCTATCTTTTTAGTTGTGTCAGTGTTGTCTATCTTTTTAGTTGTGTCAGTGTTGCCTATCTTTTTAGTTGTGTCAGTGTTGCTTATCTTTTTAGTTGTGTTTGTGTTGCCTATCTTTTTAGTTGTGTCAGTGTTGCCTATCTTTTTAGTTGTGTCAGTATTGCCTATCTTTTTGTTGTGTCAGTGTTGCCTATATTTTTAGTTGTGTTTGTGTTGCCTATCTTTTTAGTTGTGTCAGTGTTGCCTATCTTTTTAGTTGTGTCAGTGTTGCCTATCGTTTTAGTTGTGTCAGTGTTGCCTATCTTTTTAGTTGTGTCAGTGTTGCCTATCTTGTTAGTTGTGTCAGTGTTGCCTATCTTGTTAGTTGTGTCAGTGTTGCCTATCTTTTTAGTTGTGTCAGTCTTGCCTATCTTTTTAGTTGTGTTAGTCTTGCCTCTTTTTAGTTTTCTGTGTTATGGTTTTTGTTTGTTGTTTTGTTTGTATTCGTATTGAGTTTTGTGCCCAATGTTACCGGTTTCTCTGTATTATTGGTATTGAGTCTTGTGCCCAATGTTACCGGTGTCTCTGTATTGTATTCGTATTGAGTCTTGTGCCCAATGTTACCGGTGTCTCTGTATTGTCCATTCGTATTGAGTCTTGTGACCAATGTTACCAATGTCTCTGTATTGTATTCGTATTGAGTCTTGTGCCCAATGTTACCGGTGTCTCTGTATTGTATTCGTATTGAGTCTTGTGCCCAATGTTACCGGTGTCTCTGTATTGTATTCGTATTGAGTCTTGTGCCCAATATTACCAGTGTCTCTGTATTGTATTCGTATTGAGTCTTGTGCCCAATATTACCAGTGTCTCTGTATTGTATTCGTATTGAGTCTTGTACCCAATGTTACCAGTGTCTCTGTATTGTATTCGTATTGAGTCTTCTGCCCAATGTTATTGGTGTCTCTGTATTGTATTCGTATTGAGTCTTGTGCCCAATGTTACCAGTGTCTCTGTATTGTATTTGGATTGAGTCTGGTGCCCAATGTTACCGGTGTCTCTGTATTGTATTCGTATTGAGTCTTGTACCAAATGTTACCGGTGTCTCTGTATTGTATTCGTATTGAGTCTTGTGCCCAATGTTACCGGTGTCTCTGTATTGTATTCGTATTGAGTCTTGTACCCAATGTTACCGGTGTCTCTGTATTGTATTCGTATTGAGTCTTGTGCCCAATGTTACCAGTGTCTCTGTATTGTATTCGTATTGAGTCTTGTGCCCAATGTTACCAGTGTCTCTGTATTGTATTCGTATTGAGTCTTGTGCCCAATGTTACCAGTGTCTCTGTATTGTATTTGTATTGAGTCTGGTGCCCAATGTTACCGGTGTCTCTGTATTGTATTGGTATTGAGTCTTGTACCCAATATTACCAGTGTCTCTGTAATGTATTCGTATTGAGTCTTGTGCCCAATATTACCAGTGTCTCTGTATTGTATTCGTATTGAGTCTTGTGCCCAATGTTACCGGTGTCTCTGTATTGTATTCGTATTGAGTCTTGTGCCCAATGTTACCGGTGTCTCTGTATTGTATTCGTATTGAGTCTTATGCCCAATGTTACCGGTGTCTCTGTATTGTATTCGTATTGAGTCTTGTGCCCAATGTTATTGGTGTCTCTGTATTGTATTCGTATTGAGTCTTGTGCCCAATATTACCAGTGTCTCTGTATTGTATTCGTATTGAGTCTTGTGCCCAATGTTACCAGTGTCTCTGTATTGTATTCGTATTGAGTCTTGTGCCCAATGTTACCGGTGTCTCTGTATTATATTCGTATTGAGTCTTGTGCCCAATGTTACCGGTGTCTCTGTATTGTATTCGTATTGAGTCTTGTACTCAATGTTACCGGTGTCTCTGTATTGTCCATTCGTATTGAGTCTTGTGCCCAATGTTACCAGTGTCTCTGTATTGTATTCGTATTGAGTCTTGTGCCCAATGTTATTGGTGTCTCTGTATTGTATTCGTATTGAGTCTTGTGCCCAATATTACCAGTGTCTCTGTATTGTATTCGTATTGAGTCTTGTGCCAAATGTTACCGGTTTCTGTGTATTATTGGTATTGAGTCTTGTGCCCAATGTTACCGGTTTCTCTGTATTGTATTCGTATTGAGTTTTGTGCCCAATGTTACCGGTTTCTCTGTATTATTGGTATTGATTCTTGTGCCCAATGTTACCGGTGTCTCTGTATTGTCCATTCGTATTGAGTCTTGTGCCCAATGTTACCAGTGTCTCTGTATTGTATTCGTATTGAGTCTTGTGCCCAATGTCTCTGTATTGTACTCGTATTGAGTCGTATGCCCAATGTTACCGGTGTCTCTGTATTGTATTCGTATTGAGTCTTGTGCCCAATGTTACCAGTGTCTCTGTATTGTATTCGTATTGAGTCTTGTGCCCAATGTTACCGGTGTCTCTGTATTGTATTCGTATTGAGTCTGGTGCCCAATGTTACCGGTGTCTCTGTATTGTCCATTCGTATTGAGTCTTGTGCCCAATGTTACCGGTGTCTCTGTATTGTATTCGTATTGAGTCTTGTGCCCAATGTTACCAGTGTCTCTGTATTGTATTCGTATTGAGTCTTGTGCCCAATGTTACCAGTGTCTCTGTATTGTATTCGTATTGAGTCTTGTGCCCAATGTTACCGGTGTCTCTGTATTGTCCATTCGTATTGAGTCTTGTGCCCAATGTTACCGGTGGCTCTGTATTGTATTCGTATTGAGTCTTGTGCCCAATGTTACCGGTGTCTCTGTATTGTATTCGTATTGAGTCTTGTGCCCAATGTTACCAGTGTCTCTGTATTGTATTCGTATTGAGTCTTGTGCCCAATGTTACCGGTGTCTCTGTATTGTATTCGTATTGAGTCTTGTGCCCAATATTACCAGTGTCTCTGTATTGTATTCGTATTGAGTCTTGTGCCCAATGTTACCAGTGTCTCTGTATTGTATTCGTATTGAGTCTTGTGCCCAATGTTACCGGTGTCTCTGTATTGTCCATTCGTATTGAGTCTTGTGCCCAATATTACCAGTGTCTCTGTATTGTATTCGTATTGAGTCTTGTGCCCAATGTTATTGGTGTCTCTGTATTGTATTCTTATTGAGTCTTGTGCCCAATGTTACCAGTGTCTCTGTATTGTATTCGTATTGAGTCTTGTGCCCAACGTTACCGGTGGCTCTGTATTGTATTCGTATTGACTTTTGTGCCCAATGTTACCGGTGTCTCTGTATTGTATATGTATTGAGTCTGGTGCCCAAGGTTACCGGTGTCTCTGTATTGTATTCGTATTGAGTGTTGTGCCCAATGTTACCGGTGTCTCTGTATTGTATTCGTATTGAGTCTTGTGCCCAATGTTACCGGTGTCTCTGTATTGTCCATTCGTATTGAGTCTTGTGCCCAATGTTACCAGTGTCTCTGTATTGTATTCGTATTGAGTCTTGTGCCCAATGTTACCGGTGTCTCTGTATTGTATTCGTATTGAGTCTGGTGCCCAATGTTACCAGTGTCTCTGTATTGTATTCGTATTGAGTCTGGTGCCCAATGTTACCGGTGTCTCTGTATTGTATTCGTATTGAGTCTGGTGCCCAATGTTACCGGTGTCTCTGTATTGTCCATTCGTATTGAGTCTTGTGCCCAATGTTACCAGTGTCTCTGTATTGTATATATATTGAGTCTGGTGCCCAAGGTTACCGGTGTCTCTGTATTGTATTCGTATTGAGTGGTGTGCCCAATGTTACCGGTGTCTCTGTATTGTATTCGTATTGAGTCTTGTGCCCAATGTTACCGGTGTCTCTGTATTGTCCATTCGTATTGAATCTTGTGCCCAATGTTACCAGTGTCTCTGTATTGTATTCGTATTGAGTCTTGTGCCCAATGTTACCGGTGTCTCTGTATTGTATTCGTATTGAGTCTGGTGCCCAATGTTACCAGTGTCTCTGTATTGTATTCGTATTGAGTCTGGTGCCCAATGTTACCGGTGTCTCTGTATTGTATTCGTATTGAGTCTGGTGCCCAATGTTACCTGTGTCTCTGTATTGTCAATTCGTATTGAGTCTGGTGCCCAATGTTACCAGTGTCTCTGTATTGTATTCGTATTGAGTCTGGTGCCCAATGTTACCGGTGTCTCTGTATTGTATTTGTATTGAATCTGGTGCCCAATGTTACCGGTGTCTCTGTATTGTATTCGTATTGAGTCTTGTGCCCAATGTTACCGGTTTCTCTGTATTGTATTCGTATTGAGTCTTGTGCCCAATATTACCAGTGTCTCTGTATTGTATTCGTATTGAGTCTTGTGCCCAATGTTACCGTTGTCTCTGTATTGTATTGGTATTGAGTCTGGTGCCCAATGTTACCAGTGTCTCTGTATTGTATTCGTATTGAATCTGGTGCCCAATGTTACCGGTGTCTCTGTATTGTATTCGTATTGAGTCTTGTGCCCAATATTACCAGTGTCTCTGTATTGTATTCGTATTGAGTCTTGTGCCCAATGTTACCAGTGTCTCTGTATTGTATTCGTATTGAGTCTTGTGCCCAATGTTATTGGTGTCTCTGTATTGTATTCGTATTGAGTCTTGTGCCCAATATTACCAGTGTCTCTGTATAGTATTCGTATTGAGTCTTGTGCCCAATATTACCGGTGTCTCTGTATTGTATTCGTATTGAGTCTTGTGCCCAATGTTACCGGTGTCTCTGTATTGTATTCGTATTGAGTCTTGTGCCCAATGTTACCGGTGTCTCTGTATTGTATTCGTATTGAGTCTTGTGCCCAATGTTACCAGTGTCTCTGTATTGTATTCGTATTGAGTCTTGTGCCCAATGTTATTGGTGTCTCTGTATTGTATTCGTATTGAGTCTTGTGCCCAATGTTACCAGTGTCTCTGTATTGTATTCGTATTGAGTCTTGTACCCAATGTTATTGGTGTCTCTGTATTGTATTCGTATTGAGTCTTGTGCCCAATATTACCAGTGTCTCTGTATTGTATTCGTATTGAGTCTTGTGCCCAATGTTACCGGTGTCTCTGTATTGTATTCGTATTGAGTCTTGTGCCCAATGTTATTGGTGTCTCTGTATTGTATTCGTATTGAGTCTTGTGCCCAATGTTACCGGTGTCTCTGTATTGTATTCGTATTGAGTCTTGTACTCAATGTTACCGGTGTCTCTGTATTGTCCATTCGTATTGAGTCTTGTGCCCAATGTTACCAGTGTCTCTGTATTGTATTCGTATTGAGTCTTGTGCCCAATGTTATTGGTGTCTCTGTATTGTATTCGTATTGAGTCTTGTGCCCAATATTACCAGTGTCTCTGTATTGTATTCGTATTGAGTCTTGTACCCAATGTTACCAGTGTCTCTGTATTGTATTCGTATTGAGTCTTGTGCCCAATGTTACCGGTGTCTCTGTACTGTATTCGTATTGAGTCTTGTGCCCAATGTTATTGGTGTCTCTGTATTGTATTCGTATTGAGTCTTGTGCTCAATGTTACCGGTGTCTCTGTATTGTATTCGTATTGAGTCTTGTGCTCAATGTTACCGGTGTCTCTGTATTGTATTCGTATTGAGTCTTGTGCCCAATATTACCAGTGTCTCTGTATTGTATTCGTATTGAGTCTTGTGCCCAATGTTACCGGTGTCTCTGTATTGTCCATTCGTATTGAGTCTTGTGCCCAATGTTACCAGTGTCTCTGTATTGTATTCGTATTGAGTCTTGTGCCCAATGTTACCGGTGTCTCTGTATTGTATTCGTATTGAGTCTGGTGCCCAATGTTACCAGTGTCTCTGTATTGTATTCGTATTGAGTCTGGTGCCCAATGTTACCGGTGTCTCTGTATTGTATTCGTATTGAGTCTGGTGCCCAATGTTACCGGTGTCTCTGTATTGTCCATTCGTATTGAGTCTTGTGCCCAATGTTACCAGTGTCTCTGTATTGTATATATATTGAGTCTGGTGCCCAAGGTTACCGGTGTCTCTGTATTGTATTCGTATTGAGTGGTGTGCCCAATGTTACCGGTGTCTCTGTATTGTATTCGTATTGAGTCTTGTGCCCAATGTTACCGGTGTCTCTGTATTGTCCATTCGTATTGAATCTTGTGCCCAATGTTACCAGTGTCTCTGTATTGTATTCGTATTGAGTCTTGTGCCCAATGTTACCGGTGTCTCTGTATTGTATTCGTATTGAGTCTGGTGCCCAATGTTACCAGTGTCTCTGTATTGTATTCGTATTGAGTCTGGTGCCCAATGTTACCGGTGTCTCTGTATTGTATTCGTATTGAGTCTGGTGCCCAATGTTACCTGTGTCTCTGTATTGTCAATTCGTATTGAGTCTGGTGCCCAATGTTACCAGTGTCTCTGTATTGTATTCGTATTGAGTCTGGTGCCCAATGTTACCGGTGTCTCTGTATTGTATTTGTATTGAATCTGGTGCCCAATGTTACCGGTGTCTCTGTATTGTATTCGTATTGAGTCTTGTGCCCAATGTTACCGGTTTCTCTGTATTGTATTCGTATTGAGTCTTGTGCCCAATATTACCAGTGTCTCTGTATTGTATTCGTATTGAGTCTTGTGCCCAATGTTACCGTTGTCTCTGTATTGTATTGGTATTGAGTCTGGTGCCCAATGTTACCAGTGTCTCTGTATTGTATTCGTATTGAATCTGGTGCCCAATGTTACCGGTGTCTCTGTATTGTATTCGTATTGAGTCTTGTGCCCAATATTACCAGTGTCTCTGTATTGTATTCGTATTGAGTCTTGTGCCCAATGTTACCAGTGTCTCTGTATTGTATTCGTATTGAGTCTTGTGCCCAATGTTATTGGTGTCTCTGTATTGTATTCGTATTGAGTCTTGTGCCCAATATTACCAGTGTCTCTGTATAGTATTCGTATTGAGTCTTGTGCCCAATATTACCGGTGTCTCTGTATTGTATTCGTATTGAGTCTTGTGCCCAATGTTACCGGTGTCTCTGTATTGTATTCGTATTGAGTCTTGTGCCCAATGTTACCGGTGTCTCTGTATTGTATTCGTATTGAGTCTTGTGCCCAATGTTACCAGTGTCTCTGTATTGTATTCGTATTGAGTCTTGTGCCCAATGTTATTGGTGTCTCTGTATTGTATTCGTATTGAGTCTTGTGCCCAATGTTACCAGTGTCTCTGTATTGTATTCGTATTGAGTCTTGTACCCAATGTTATTGGTGTCTCTGTATTGTATTCGTATTGAGTCTTGTGCCCAATATTACCAGTGTCTCTGTATTGTATTCGTATTGAGTCTTGTGCCCAATGTTACCGGTGTCTCTGTATTGTATTCGTATTGAGTCTTGTGCTCAATGTTACCGGTGTCTCTGTATTGTATTCGTATTGAGTCTTGTGCTCAATGTTACCGGTGTCTCTGTATTGTATTCGTATTGAGTCTTGTGCCCAATATTACCAGTGTCTCTGTATTGTATTCGTATTGAGTCTTGTGCCCAATATTACCAGTGTCTCTGTATTGTATTCGTATTGAGTCTTGTGCCCAATGTTACCGGTGTCTCTGTATTGTATTCGTATTGAGTCTTGTGCCCAATGTTACCGGTGTCTCTGTATTGTATTCGTATTGAGTCTTGTGCCCAATGTGACCGGTGTCTCTGTATTGTATTCGTATTGAGTCTTGTGCCCAATATTACCAGTGTCTCTGTATTGTATTCGTATTGAGTCTTGTGCCCAATGTTACCAGTGTCTCTGTATTGTATTCGTATTGAGTCTTGTGCCCAATGTTATTGGTGTCTCTGTATTGTATTCGTATTGAGTCTTGTGCCCAATGTTACCGGTGTCTCTGTATTGTATTCGTATTGAGTCTTGTGCCCAATGTTACCGGTGTCTCTGTATTGTATTCGTATTGAGTCTTGTGCCCAATGTTACCGGTGTCTCTGTATTGTATTCGTATTGAGTCTTGTGCCCAATGTTACCAGTGTCTCTGTATTGTATTCGTATTGAGTCTTGTGCCCAATGTTATTGGTGTCTCTGTATTGTATTCGTATTGAGTCTTGTGCCCAATGTTACCAGTGTCTCTGTATTGTATTCGTATTGAGTCTTGTACCCAATGTTATTGGTGTCTCTGTATTGTATTCGTATTGAGTCTTGTGCCCAATATTACCAGTGTCTCTGTATTGTATTCGTATTGAGTCTTGTGCCCAATGTTACCGGTGTCTCTGTATTGTATTCGTATTGAGTCTTGTGCCCAATGTTACCGGTGTCTCTGTATTGTATTCGTATTGAGTCTTGTGCCCAATGTTACCGGTGTCTCTGTATTGTATTCGTATTGAGTCTTGTACTCAATGTTACCGGTGTCTCTGTATTGTCCATTCGTATTGAGTCTTGTGCCCAATGTTACCAGTGTCTCTGTATTGTATTCGTATTGAGTCTTGTGCCCAATGTTATTGGTGTCTCTGTATTGTATTCGTATTGAGTCTTGTGCCCAATATTACCAGTGTCTCTGTATTGTATTCGTATTGAGTCTTGTACCCAATGTTACCAGTGTCTCTGTATTGTATTCGTATTGAGTCTTGTGCCCAATGTTACCGGTGTCTCTGTACTGTATTCGTATTGAGTCTTGTGCCCAATGTTATTGGTGTCTCTGTATTGTATTCGTATTGAGTCTTGTGCTCAATGTTACCGGTGTCTCTGTATTGTATTCGTATTGAGTCTTGTGCTCAATGTTACCAGTGTCTCTGTATTGTATTCGTATTGAGTCTTGTGCCCAATATTACCAGTGTCTCTGTATTGTATTCGTATTGAGTCTTGTGCCCAATATTACCAGTGTCTCTGTATTGTATTCGTATTGAGTCTTGTGCCCAATGTTACCGGTGTCTCTGTATTGTATTCGTATTGAGTCTTGTGCCCAATGTTACCGGTGTCTCTGTATTGTATTCGTATTGAGTCTTGTGCCCAATGTTACCGGTGTCTCTGTATTGTATTCGTATTGAGTCTTGTGCCCAATGTTACGGTGTCTCTGTATTGTATTCGTATTGAGTCTTGTACTCAATGTTACCGGTGTCTCTGTATTGTTCATTCGTATTGAGTCTTGTACCCAATGTTACCAGTGTCTCTGTATTGTATTCGTATTGAGTCTTGTGCCCAATGTTACCAGTGTCTCTGTATTGTATTCGTATTGAGTCTTGTGCCCAATGTTATTGGTGTCTCTGTATTGTATTCGTATTGAGTCTTGTGCCCAATATTACCAGTGTCTCTGTATTGTATTCGTATTGAGTCTTGTGCCCAATGTTACCGGTTTCTGTGTATTATTGGTATTGATTCTTGTGCCCAATGTTACCGGTGTCTCTGTATTGTATTCGTATTGAGTCTTGTGCCCAATGTTACCGGTTTCTCTGTATTATTGGTATTGATTCTTGTGCCCAATGTTACCGGTGTCTCTGTATTGTCCATTCGTATTGAGTCTTGTGCCCAATGTTACCAGTGTCTCTGTATTGTATTCGTATTGAGTCTTGTGCCCAATGTCTCTGTATTGTACTCGTATTGAGTCGTCTGCCCAATGTTACCGGTGTCTCTGTATTGTATTCGTATTGAGTCTTGTGCCCAATGTTACCAGTGTCTCTGTATTGTATTCGTATTGAGTCTTGTGCCCAATGTTACCAGTGTCTCTGTATTGTATTCGTATTGAGTCGTCTGCCCAATGTTACCAGTGTCTCTGTATTGTATTCGTATTGAGTCTTGTGCCCAATGTTACCAGTGTCTCTGTATTGTATTCGTATTGAGCCTGGTGCCCAATGTTACCAGTGTCTCTGTATTGTATTCGTATTGAGTCTTGTGCCCAACGTTACCGGTGTCTCTGTATTGTATTCGTATTGAGTCTTGTGCCCAATGTTACCGGTGTCTCTGTATTGTCCATTCGTATTGAGTCTTGTGCCCAAAGTTACCGGTGTCTCTGTATTGTATTCGTATTGAGTCTTGTGCCCAATGTTACCAGTGTCTCTGTATTGTATTCGTATTGAGTCTTGTGCCCAATGTTACCAGTGTCTCTGTATTTTTTAGAATTGAGTCTTGTGCCCAATGTTACCGGTGTCTCTGTATTGTCCATTCGTATTGAGTCTTGTGCCCAATGTTACCGGTGGCTCTGTATTGTATTCGTATTGAGTCTTGTGCCCAATGTTACCGGTGTCTCTGTATTGTATTCGTATTGAGTCTTGTGCCCAATGTTACCAGTGTCTCTGTATTGTATTCGTATTGAGTCTTGTGCCCAATGTTACCAGTGTCTCTGTATTGTATTCGTATTGAGTCTTGTGCCCAATGTTACCAGTGTCTCTGTATTGTATTCGTATTGAGTCTTGTGCCCAATGTTACCGGTGGCTCTGTATTGTATTCGTATTGAGTCTTGTGCCCAATGTTACCGGTGTCTCTGTATTGTATTCGTATTGAGTCTTGTGCCCAATGTTACCAGTGTCTCTGTATTGTATTCGTATTGAGTCTTGTGCCCAATGTTACCGGTGTCTCTGTATTGTATTCGTATTGAGTCTTGTGCCCAATGTTACCAGTGTCTCTGTATTGTATTCGTATTGAGTCTTGTGCCCAATGTTATTGGTGTCTCTGTATTGTATTCGTATTGAGTCTTGTGCCCAATGTTCCCAGTGTCTCTGTATTGTATTCGTATTGAGTCTTGTGCCAAATATTACCGGTGGCTCTGTATTGTATTCGTATTGAGTTTTGTGCCCAATGTTACCGGTGTCTCTGTATTGTATATGTATTGAGTCTGGTGCCCAAGGTTACCGGTGTCTCTGTATTGTATTCGTATTGAGTTTTGTGCCCAATGTTACCGGTGTCTCTGTATTGTATTCGTATTGAGTCTTGTGCCCAATGTTACCGGTGTCTCTGTATTGTCCATTCGTATTGAGTCTTGTGCCCAATGCTACCAGTGTCTCTGTATTGTATTCGTATTGAGTCTTGTGCCCAATGTTACCGGTGTCTCTGTATTGTATTTGTATTGAATCTGGTGCCCAATGTTACCGGTGTCTCTGTATTGTATTCGTATTGAGTCTTGTGCCCAATGTTACCGGTGTCTCTGTATTGTATTTGTATTGAATCTGGGGCCCAATATTACCAGTGTCTCTGTATTGTATTCGTATTGAGTCTTGTGCCCAATGTTACCAGTGTCTCTGTATTGTATTCGTATTGAGTCTTGTGCCCAATGTTACCAGTGTCTCTGTATTGTATTCGTATTGAGTCTTGTGCCCAATGTTATTGGTGTCTCTGTATTGTATTCGTATTGAGTCTTGTGCCCAATATTACCAGTGTCTCTGTATAGTATTCGTATTGAGTCTTGTGCCCAATGTTACCGGTGTCTCTGTATTGTATTCGTATTGAGTCTTGTGCCCAATGTTACCGGTGTCTCTGTATTGTATTCGTATTGAGTCTTGTGCCCAATGTTACCGGTGTCTCTGTATTGTATTCGTATTGAGTCTTGTGCCCAATGTTACCGGTGTCTCTGTATTGTATTCGTATTGAGTCTTGTGCCCAATGTTATTGGTGTCTCTGTATTGTATTCGTATTGAGTCTTGTGCCCAATGTTACCAGTGTCTCTGTATTGTATTCGTATTGAGTCTTGTACCCAATGTTATTGGTGTCTCTGTATTGTATTCGTATTGAGTCTTGTGCCCAATATTACCAGTGTCTCTGTATTGTATTCGTATTGAGTCTTGTGCCCAATGTTACCGGTGTCTCTGTATTGTATTCGTATTGAGTCTTGTGCCCAATGTTACCGGTGTCTCTGTATTGTATTCGTATTGAGTCTTGTGCCCAATGTTACCGGTGTCTCTGTATTGTATTCGTATTGAGTCTTGTACTCAATGTTACCGGTATCTCTGTATTGTCCATTCGTATTGAGTCTTGTGCCCAATGTTACCAGTGTCTCTGTATTGTATTCGTATTGAGTCTTGTGCCCAATGTTATTGGTGTCTCTGTATTGTATTCGTATTGAGTCTTGTGCCCAATATTACCAGTGTCTCTGTATTGTATTCGTATTGAGTCTTGTACCCAATGTTACCAGTGTCTCTGTATTGTATTCGTATTGAGTCTTGTGCCCAATGTTACCGGTGTCTCTGTACTGTATTCGTATTGAGTCTTGTGCCCAATGTTATTGGTGTCTCTGTATTGTATTCGTATTGAGTCTTGTGCTCAATGTTACCGGTGTCTCTGTATTGTATTCGTATTGAGTCTTGTGCTCAATGTTACCGGTGTCTCTGTATTGTATTCGTATTGAGTCTTGTGCCCAATATTACCGGTGTCTCTGTATTGTATTCGTATTGAGTCTTGTGCCCAATATTACCAGTGTCTCTGTATTGTATTCGTATTGAGTCTTGTGCCCAATGTTACCGGTGTCTCTGTATTGTATTCGTATTGAGTCTTGTGCCCAATGTTACCGGTGTCTCTGTATTGTATTCGTATTGAGTCTTGTGCCCAATGTTACCGGTGTCTCTGTATTGTATTCGTATTGAGTCTTGTGCCCAATATTACCAGTGTCTCTGTATTGTATTCGTATTGAGTCTTGTGCCCAATGTTACCAGTGTCTCTGTATTGTATTCGTATTGAGTCTTGTGCCCAATGTTATTGGTGTCTCTGTATTGTATTCGTATTGAGTCTTGTGCCCAATGTTACCGGTGTCTCTGTATTGTATTCGTATTGAGTCTTGTGCCCAATGTTACCGGTGTCTCTGTATTGTATTCGTATTGAGTCTTGTGCCCAATGTTACCGGTGTCTCTGTATTGTATTCGTATTGAGTCTTGTGCCCAATGTTACCAGTGTCTCTGTATTGTATTCGTATTGAGTCTTGTACTCAATGTTATTGGTGTCTCTGTATTGTATTCGTATTGAGTCTTGTGCCCAATGTTACCAGTGTCTCTGTATTGTCCATTCGTATTGAGTCTTGTACCCAATGTTATTGGTGTCTCTGTATTGTATTCGTATTGAGTCTTGTGCCCAATGTTACCGGTTTCTCTGTATTGTATTCGTATTGAGTCTTGTGCCCAATATTACCAGTGTCTCTGTATTGTATTCGTATTGAGTCTTGTGCCCAATGTTACCGTTGTCTCTGTATTGTATTGGTATTGAGTCTGGTGCCCAATGTTACCAGTGTCTCTGTATTGTATTCGTATTGAATCTGGTGCCCAATGTTACCGGTGTCTCTGTATTGTATTCGTATTGAGTCTTGTGCCCAATATTACCAGTGTCTCTGTATTGTATTCGTATTGAGTCTTGTGCCCAATGTTACCAGTGTCTCTGTATTGTATTCGTATTGAGTCTTGTGCCCAATGTTATTGGTGTCTCTGTATTGTATTCGTATTGAGTCTTGTGCCCAATATTACCAGTGTCTCTGTATAGTATTCGTATTGAGTCTTGTGCCCAATATTACCGGTGTCTCTGTATTGTATTCGTATTGAGTCTTGTGCCCAATGTTACCGGTGTCTCTGTATTGTATTCGTATTGAGTCTTGTGCCCAATGTTACCGGTGTCTCTGTATTGTATTCGTATTGAGTCTTGTGCCCAATGTTACCAGTGTCTCTGTATTGTATTCGTATTGAGTCTTGTGCCCAATGTTATTGGTGTCTCTGTATTGTATTCGTATTGAGTCTTGTGCCCAATGTTACCAGTGTCTCTGTATTGTATTCGTATTGAGTCTTGTACCCAATGTTATTGGTGTCTCTGTATTGTATTCGTATTGAGTCTTGTGCCCAATATTACCAGTGTCTCTGTATTGTATTCGTATTGAGTCTTGTGCCCAATGTTACCGGTGTCTCTGTATTGTATTCGTATTGAGTCTTGTGCCCAATGTTATTGGTGTCTCTGTATTGTATTCGTATTGAGTCTTGTGCCCAATGTTACCGGTGTCTCTGTATTGTATTCGTATTGAGTCTTGTACTCAATGTTACCGGTGTCTCTGTATTGTCCATTCGTATTGAGTCTTGTGCCCAATGTTACCAGTGTCTCTGTATTGTATTCGTATTGAGTCTTGTGCCCAATGTTATTGGTGTCTCTGTATTGTATTCGTATTGAGTCTTGTGCCCAATATTACCAGTGTCTCTGTATTGTATTCGTATTGAGTCTTGTACCCAATGTTACCAGTGTCTCTGTATTGTATTCGTATTGAGTCTTGTGCCCAATGTTACCGGTGTCTCTGTACTGTATTCGTATTGAGTCTTGTGCCCAATGTTATTGGTGTCTCTGTATTGTATTCGTATTGAGTCTTGTGCTCAATGTTACCGGTGTCTCTGTATTGTATTCGTATTGAGTCTTGTGCTCAATGTTACCGGTGTCTCTGTATTGTATTCGTATTGAGTCTTGTGCCCAATATTACCAGTGTCTCTGTATTGTATTCGTATTGAGTCTTGTGCCCAATATTACCAGTGTCTCTGTATTGTATTCGTATTGAGTCTTGTGCCCAATGTTACCGGTGTCTCTGTATTGTATTCGTATTGAGTCTTGTGCCCAATGTTACCGGTGTCTCTGTATTGTATTCGTATTGAGTCTTGTGCCCAATGTGACCGGTGTCTCTGTATTGTATTCGTATTGAGTCTTGTGCCCAATATTACCAGTGTCTCTGTATTGTATTCGTATTGAGTCTTGTGCCCAATGTTACCAGTGTCTCTGTATTGTATTCGTATTGAGTCTTGTGCCCAATGTTATTGGTGTCTCTGTATTGTATTCGTATTGAGTCTTGTGCCCAATGTTACCGGTGTCTCTGTATTGTATTCGTATTGAGTCTTGTGCCCAATGTTACCGGTGTCTCTGTATTGTATTCGTATTGAGTCTTGTGCCCAATGTTACCGGTGTCTCTGTATTGTATTCGTATTGAGTCTTGTGCCCAATGTTACCAGTGTCTCTGTATTGTATTCGTATTGAGTCTTGTGCCCAATGTTATTGGTGTCTCTGTATTGTATTCGTATTGAGTCTTGTGCCCAATGTTACCAGTGTCTCTGTATTGTATTCGTATTGAGTCTTGTACCCAATGTTATTGGTGTCTCTGTATTGTATTCGTATTGAGTCTTGTGCCCAATATTACCAGTGTCTCTGTATTGTATTCGTATTGAGTCTTGTGCCCAATGTTACCGGTGTCTCTGTATTGTATTCGTATTGAGTCTTGTGCCCAATGTTACCGGTGTCTCTGTATTGTATTCGTATTGAGTCTTGTGCCCAATGTTACCGGTGTCTCTGTATTGTATTCGTATTGAGTCTTGTACTCAATGTTACCGGTGTCTCTGTATTGTCCATTCGTATTGAGTCTTGTGCCCAATGTTACCAGTGTCTCTGTATTGTATTCGTATTGAGTCTTGTGCCCAATGTTATTGGTGTCTCTGTATTGTATTCGTATTGAGTCTTGTGCCCAATATTACCAGTGTCTCTGTATTGAATTCGTATTGAGTCTTGTACCCAATGTTACCAGTGTCTCTGTATTGTATTCGTATTGAGTCTTGTGCCCAATGTTACCGGTGTCTCTGTACTGTATTCGTATTGAGTCTTGTGCCCAATGTTATTGGTGTCTCTGTATTGTATTCGTATTGAGTCTTGTGCTCAATGTTACCGGTGTCTCTGTATTGTATTCGTATTGAGTCTTGTGCTCAATGTTACCAGTGTCTCTGTATTGTATTCGTATTGAGTCTTGTGCCCAATATTACCAGTGTCTCTGTATTGTATTCGTATTGAGTCTTGTGCCCAATATTACCAGTGTCTCTGTATTGTATTCGTATTGAGTCTTGTGCCCAATGTTACCGGTGTCTCTGTATTGTATTCGTATTGAGTCTTGTGCCCAATGTTACCGGTGTCTCTGTATTGTATTCGTATTGAGTCTTGTGCCCAATGTTACCGGTGTCTCTGTATTGTATTCGTATTGAGTCTTGTGCCCAATGTTACGGTGTCTCTGTATTGTATTCGTATTGAGTCTTGTACTCAATGTTACCGGTGTCTCTGTATTGTTCATTCGTATTGAGTCTTGTACCCAATGTTACCAGTGTCTCTGTATTGTATTCGTATTGAGTCTTGTGCCCAATGTTACCAGTGTCTCTGTATTGTATTCGTATTGAGTCTTGTGCCCAATGTTATTGGTGTCTCTGTATTGTATTCGTATTGAGTCTTGTGCCCAATATTACCAGTGTCTCTGTATTGTATTCGTATTGAGTCTTGTGCCCAATGTTACCGGTTTCTGTGTATTATTGGTATTGATTCTTGTGCCCAATGTTACCGGTGTCTCTGTATTGTATTCGTATTGAGTCTTGTGCCCAATGTTACCGGTTTCTCTGTATTATTGGTATTGATTCTTGTGCCCAATGTTACCGGTGTCTCTGTATTGTCCATTCGTATTGAGTCTTGTGCCCAATGTTACCAGTGTCTCTGTATTGTATTCGTATTGAGTCTTGTGCCCAATGTCTCTGTATTGTACTCGTATTGAGTCGTCTGCCCAATGTTACCGGTGTCTCTGTATTGTATTCGTATTGAGTCTTGTGCCCAATGTTACCAGTGTCTCTGTATTGTATTCGTATTGAGTCTTGTGCCCAATGTTACCAGTGTCTCTGTATTGTATTCGTATTGAGCCTGGTGCCCAATGTTACCAGTGTCTCTGTATTGTATTCGTATTGAGTCTTGTGCCCAACGTTACCGGTGTCTCTGTATTGTATTCGTATTGAGTCTTGTGCCCAATGTTACCGGTGTCTCTGTATTGTCCATTCGTATTGAGTCTTGTGCCCAAAGTTACCGGTGTCTCTGTATTGTATTCGTATTGAGTCTTGTGCCCAATGTTACCAGTGTCTCTGTATTGTATTCGTATTGAGTCTTGTGCCCAATGTTACCAGTGTCTCTGTATTTTTTAGAATTGAGTCTTGTGCCCAATGTTACCGGTGTCTCTGTATTGTCCATTCGTATTGAGTCTTGTGCCCAATGTTACCGGTGGCTCTGTATTGTATTCGTATTGAGTCTTGTGCCCAATGTTACCGGTGTCTCTGTATTGTATTCGTATTGAGTCTTGTGCCCAATGTTACCAGTGTCTCTGTATTGTATTCGTATTGAGTCTTGTGCCCAATGTTACCAGTGTCTCTGTATTGTATTCGTATTGAGTCTTGTGCCCAATGTTACCAGTGTCTCTGTATTGTATTCGTATTGAGTCTTGTGCCCAATGTTACCGGTGGCTCTGTATTGTATTCGTATTGAGTCTTGTGCCCAATGTTACCGGTGTCTCTGTATTGTATTCGTATTGAGTCTTGTGCCCAATGTTACCAGTGTCTCTGTATTGTATTCGTATTGAGTCTTGTGCCCAATGTTACCGGTGTCTCTGTATTGTATTCGTATTGAGTCTTGTGCCCAATGTTACCGGTGTCTCTGTATTGTATTCGTATTGAGTCTTGTGCCCAATGTTACCAGTGTCTCTGTATTGTATTCGTATTGAGTCTTGTGCCCAATGTTATTGGTGTCTCTGTATTGTATTCGTATTGAGTCTTGTGCCCAATGTTCCCAGTGTCTCTGTATTGTATTCGTATTGAGTCTTGTGCCAAATATTACCGGTGGCTCTGTATTGTATTCGTATTGAGTTTTGTGCCCAATGTTACCGGTGTCTCTGTATTGTATATGTATTGAGTCTGGTGCCCAAGGTTACCGGTGTCTCTGTATTGTATTCGTATTGAGTTTGTGCCCAATGTTACCGGTGTCTCTGTATTGTATTCGTATTGAGTCTTGTGCCCAATGTTACCGGTGTCTCTGTATTGTCCATTCGTATTGAGTCTTGTGCCCAATGCTACCAGTGTCTCTGTATTGTATTCGTATTGAGTCTTGTGCCCAATGTTACCGGTGTCTCTGTATTGTATTTGTATTGAATCTGGTGCCCAATGTTACCGGTGTCTCTGTATTGTATTCGTATTGAGTCTTGTGCCCAATGTTACCGGTGTCTCTGTATTGTATTTGTATTGAATCTGGGGCCCAATATTACCAGTGTCTCTGTATTGTATTCGTATTGAGTCTTGTGCCCAATGTTACCAGTGTCTCTGTATTGTATTCGTATTGAGTCTTGTGCCCAATGTTACCAGTGTCTCTGTATTGTATTCGTATTGAGTCTTGTGCCCAATGTTATTGGTGTCTCTGTATTGTATTCGTATTGAGTCTTGTGCCCAATATTACCAGTGTCTCTGTATTGTATTCGTATTGAGTCTTGTGCCCAATGTTACCGGTGTCTCTGTATTGTATTCGTATTGAGTCTTGTGCCCAATGTTACCGGTGTCTCTGTATTGTATTCGTATTGAGTCTTGTGCCCAATGTTACCGGTGTCTCTGTATTGTATTCGTATTGAGTCTTGTGCCCAATGTTACCAGTGTCTCTGTATTGTATTCGTATTGAGTCTTGTGCCCAATGTTATTGGTGTCTCTGTATTGTATTCGTATTGAGTCTTGTGCCCAATGTTACCAGTGTCTCTGTATTGTATTCGTATTGAGTCTTGTACCCAATGTTATTGGTGTCTCTGTATTGTATTCGTATTGAGTCTTGTGCCCAATATTACCAGTGTCTCTGTATTGTATTCGTATTGAGTCTTGTGCCCAATGTTACCGGTTTCTCTGTATTGTATTCGTATTGAGTCTTGTGCCCAATGTTACCGGTGTCTCTGTATTGTATTCGTATTGAGTCTTGTGCCCAATGTTACCGGTGTCTCTGTATTGTATTCGTATTGAGTCTTGTACTCAATGTTACCGGTATCTCTGTATTGTCCATTCGTATTGAGTCTTGTGCCCAATGTTACCAGTGTCTCTGTATTGTATTCGTATTGAGTCTTGTGCCCAATGTTATTGGTGTCTCTGTATTGTATTCGTATTGAGTCTTGTGCCCAATATTACCAGTGTCTCTGTATTGTATTCGTATTGAGTCTTGTACCCAATGTTACCAGTGTCTCTGTATTGTATTCGTATTGAGTCTTGTGCCCAATGTTACCGGTGTCTCTGTACTGTATTCGTATTGAGTCTTGTGCCCAATGTTATTGGTGTCTCTGTATTGTATTCGTATTGAGTCTTGTGCTCAATGTTACCGGTGTCTCTGTATTGTATTCGTATTGAGTCTTGTGCTCAATGTTACCGGTGTCTCTGTATTGTATTCGTATTGAGTCTTGTGCCCAATATTACCGGTGTCTCTGTATTGTATTCGTATTGAGTCTTGTGCCCAATATTACCAGTGTCTCTGTATTGTATTCGTATTGAGTCTTGTGCCCAATGTTACCGGTGTCTCTGTATTGTATTCGTATTGAGTCTTGTGCCCAATGTTACCGGTGTCTCTGTATTGTATTCGTATTGAGTCTTGTGCCCAATGTTACCGGTGTCTCTGTATTGTATTCGTATTGAGTCTTGTGCCCAATATTACCAGTGTCTCTGTATTGTATTCGTATTGAGTCTTGTGCCCAATGTTACCAGTGTCTCTGTATTGTATTCGTATTGAGTCTTGTGCCCAATGTTATTGGTGTCTCTGTATTGTATTCGTATTGAGTCTTGTGCCCAATGTTACCGGTGTCTCTGTATTGTATTCGTATTGAGTCTTGTGCCCAATGTTACCGGTGTCTCTGTATTGTATTCGTATTGAGTCTTGTGCCCAATGTTACCGGTGTCTCTGTATTGTATTCGTATTGAGTCTTGTGCCCAATGTTACCAGTGTCTCTGTAGTGTATTCGTATTGAGTCTTGTACTCAATGTTATTGGTGTCTCTGTATTGTATTCGTATTGAGTCTTGTGCCCAATGTTACCAGTGTCTCTGTATTGTATTCGTATTGAGTCTTGTACCCAATGTTATTGGTGTCTCTGTATTGTATTCGTATTGAGTCTTGTGCCCAATATTACCAGTGTCTCTGTATTGTATTCGTATTGAGTCTTGTGCCCAATGTTACCGGTGTCTCTGTATTGTATTCGTATTGAGTCTTGTGCCCAATGTTACCGGTGTCTCTGTATTGTATTCGTATTGAGTCTTGTGCCCAATGTTACCGGTGTCTCTGTATTGTATTCGTATTGAGTCTTGTACTCAATGTTACCGGTGTCTCTGTATTGTCCATTCGTATTGAGTCTTGTGCCCAATGCTACCAGTGTCTCTGTATTGTATTCGTATTGAGTCTTGTGCCCAATGTTATTGGTGTCTCTGTATTGTATTCGTATTGAGTCTTGTGCCCAATATTACCAGTGTCTCTGTATTGTATTCGTATTGAGTCTTGTACCCAATGTTACCAGTGTCTCTGTATTGTATTCGTATTGAGTCTTGTGCCCAATGTTACCGGTGTCTCTGTACTGTATTCGTATTGAGTCTTGTGCCCAATGTTATTGGTGTCTCTGTATTGTATTCGTATTGAGTCTTGTGCTCAATGTTACCGGTGTCTCTGTATTGTATTCGTATTGAGTCTTGTGCTCAATGTTACCGGTGTCTCTGTATTGTATTCGTATTGAGTCTTGTGCCCAATATTACCAGTGTCTCTGTATTGTATTCGTATTGAGTCTTGTGCCCAATATTACCAGTGTCTCTGTATTGTATTCGTATTGAGTCTTGTGCCCAATGTTACCGGTGTCTCTGTATTGTATTCGTATTGAGTCTTGTGCCCAATGTTACCGGTGTCTCTGTATTGTATTCGTATTGAGTCTTGTGCCCAATGTTACCGGTGTCTCTGTATTGTATTCGTATTGAGTCTTGTACTCAATGTTACCGGTGTCTCTGTATTGTTCATTCGTATTGAGTCTTGTACCCAATGTTACCAGTGTCTCTGTATTGTATTCGTATTGAGTCTTGTGCCCAATGTTACCAGTGTCTCTGTATTGTATTCGTATTGAGTCTTGTGCCCAATGTTATTGGTGTCTCTGTATTGTATTCGTATTGAGTCTTGTGCCCAATATTACCAGTGTCTCTGTATTGTATTCGTATTGAGTCTTGTGCCCAATGTTACCAGTTTCTGTGTATTATTGGTATTGATTCTTGTGCCCAATGTTACCGGTGTCTCTGTATTGTATTCGTATTGAGTCTTGTGCCCAATGTTACCGGTTTCTCTGTATTATTGGTATTGATTCTTGTGCCCAATGTTACCGGTGTCTCTGTATTGTCCATTCGTATTGAGTCTTATGCCCAATGTTACCAGTGTCTCTGTATTGTATTCGTATTGAGTCTTGTGCCCAATGTCTCTGTATTGTACTCGTATTGAGTCGTCTGCCCAATGTTACCGGTGTCTCTGTATTGTATTCGTATTGAGTCTTGTGCCCAATGTTACCAGTGTCTCTGTATTGTATTCGTATTGAGTCTTGTGCCCAATGTTACCAGTGTCTCTGTATTGTATTCGTATTGAGCCTGGTGCCCAATGTTACCAGTGTCTCTGTATTGTATTCGTATTGAGTCTTGTGCCCAACGTTACCGGTGTCTCTGTATTGTATTCGTATTGAGTCTTGTGCCCAATGTTACCGGTGTCTCTGTATTGTCCATTCGTATTGAGTCTTGTGCCCAAAGTTACCGGTGTCTCTGTATTGTATTCGTATTGAGTCTTGTGCCCAATGTTACCAGTGTCTCTGTATTGTATTCGTATTGAGTCTTGTGCCCAATGTTACCAGTGTCTCTGTATTTTTTAGAATTGAGTCTTGTGCCCAATGTTACCGGTGTCTCTGTATTGTCCATTCGTATTGAGTCTTGTGCCCAATGTTACCGGTGGCTCTGTATTGTATTCGTATTGAGTCTTGTGCCCAATGTTACCGGTGTCTCTGTATTGTATTCGTATTGAGTCTTGTGCCCAATGTTACCAGTGTCTCTGTATTGTATTCGTATTGAGTCTTGTGCCCAATGTTACCAGTGTCTCTGTATTGTATTCGTATTGAGTCTTGTGCCCAATGTTACCAGTGTCTCTGTATTGTATTCGTATTGAGTCTTGTGCCCAATGTTACCGGTGGCTCTGTATTGTATTCGTATTGAGTCTTGTGCCCAATGTTACCGGTGTCTCTGTATTGTATTCGTATTGAGCCTTGTGCCCAATGTTACCAGTGTCTCTGTATTGTATTCGTATTGAGTCTTGTGCCCAATGTTACCGGTGTCTCTGTATTGTATTCGTATTGAGTCTTGTGCCCAATGTTACCGGTGTCTCTGTATTGTATTCGTATTGAGTCTTGTGCCCAATGTTACCAGTGTCTCTGTATTGTATTCGTATTGAGTCTTGTGCCCAATGTTATTGGTGTCTCTGTATTGTATTCGTATTGAGTCTTGTGCCCAATGTTCCCAGTGTCTCTGTATTGTATTCGTATTGAGTCTTGTGCCCAATATTACCGGTGGCTCTGTATTGTATTCGTATTGAGTTTTGTGCCCAATATTACCGGTGTCTCTGTATTGTATATGTATTGAGTCTGGTGCCCAAGGTTACCGGTGTCTCTGTATTGTATTCGTATTGAGTTTTGTGCCCAATGTTACCGGTGTCTCTGTATTGTATTCGTATTGAGTCTTGTGCCCATTGTTACCGGTGTCTCTGTATTGTCCATTCGTATTGAGTCTTGTGCCCAATGTTACCAGTGTCTCTGTATTGTATTCGTATTGAGTCTTGTGCCCAATGTTACCGGTGTCTCTGTATTGTATTTGTATTGAATCTGGTGCCCAATGTTACCGGTGTCTCTGTATTGTATTCGTATTGAGTCTTGTGCCCAATGTTACCGGTGTCTCTGTATTGTATTCGTATTGAGTCTTGTGCCCAATGTTACCAGTGTCTCTGTATTGTATTCGTATTGAGTCTTGTGCCCAATGTTACCAGTGTCTCTGTATTGTATTCGTATTGAGTCTTGTGCCCAATGTTACCGGTGTCCCTGTATTGTATTCGTATTGAGTCTTGTGCCCAATGTTACCGGTGTCTCTGTATTGTATTCGTATTGAGTCTTGTGCCCAATGTTACCAGTGTCTCTGTATTGTATTCGTATTGAGTCTTGTGCCCAATGTTATTGGTGTCTCTGTATTGTATTCGTATTGAGTCTTGTGCCCAATGTTACCAGTGTCTCTGTATTGTATTCGTATTGAGTCTTGTACTCAATGTTATTGGTGTCTCTGTATTGTATTCGTATTGAGTCTTGTGCCCAATATTACCAGTGTCTCTGTATTGTATTCGTATTGAGTCTTGTGCCCAATGTTACCGGTGTCTCTGTATTGTATTCGTATTGAGTCTTGTGCCCAATGTTACCGGTGTCTCTGTATTGTATTCGTATTGAGTCTTGTGCCCAATGTTACCGGTGTCTCTGTATTGTATTCGTATTGAGTCTTGTACTCAATGTTACCGGTATCTCTGTATTGTCCATTCGTATTGAGTCTTGTGCCCAATGTTACCAGTGTCTCTGTATTGTATTCGTATTGAGTCTTGTGCCCAATGTTATTGGTGTCTCTGTATTGTATTCGTATTGAGTCTTGTGCCCAATATTACCAGTGTCTCTGTATTGTATTCGTATTGAGTCTTGTACCCAATGTTACCGGTGTCTCTGTATTGTATTCGTATTGAGTCTTGTGCCCAATGTTACCGGTGTCTCTGTACTGTATTCGTATTGAGTCTTGTGCCCAATGTTATTGGTGTCTCTGTATTGTATTCGTATTGAGTCTTGTGCTCAATGTTACCGGTGTCTCTGTATTGTATTCGTATTGAGTCTTGTGCTCAATGTTACCGGTGTCTCTGTATTGTATTCGTATTGAGTCTTGTGCCCAATATTACCGGTGTCTCTGTATTGTATTCGTATTGAGTCTTGTGCCCAATATTACCAGTGTCTCTGTATTGTATTCGTATTGAGTCTTGTGCCCAATGTTACCGGTGTCTCTGTATTGTATTCGTATTGAGTCTTGTGCCCAATGTTACCGGTGTCTCTGTATTGTATTCGTATTGAGTCTTGTGCCCAATGTTACCGGTGTCTCTGTATTGTATTCGTATTGAGTCTTGTGCCCAATATTACCAGTGTCTCTGTATTGTATTCGTATTGAGTCTTGTGCCCAATGTTACCAGTGTCTCTGTATTGTATTCGTATTGAGTCTTGTGCCCAATGTTATTGGTGTCTCTGTATTGTATTCGTATTGAGTCTTGTGCCCAATGTTACCGGTGTCTCTGTATTGTATTCGTATTGAGTCTTGTGCCCAATGTTACCGGTGTCTCTGTATTGTATTTGTATTGAGTCTTGTGCCCAATGTTACCGGTGTCTCTGTATTGTATTCGTATTGAGTCTTGTGCCCAATGTTACCAGTGTCTCTGTATTGTATTCGTATTGAGTCTTGTGCCCAATGTTATTGGTGTCTCTGTATTGTATTCGTATTGAGTCTTGTGCCCAATGTTACCAGTGTCTCTGTATTGTATTCGTATTGAGTCTTGTACCCAATGTTATTGGTGTCTCTGTATTGTATTCGTATTGAGTCTTGTGCCCAATATTACCAGTGTCTCTGTATTGTATTCGTATTGAGTCTTGTGCCCAATGTTACCGGTGTCTCTGTATTGTATTCGTATTGAGTCTTGTGCCCAATGTTACCGGTGTCTCTGTATTGTATTCGTATTGAGTCTTGTGCCCAATGTTACCGGTGTCTCTGTATTGTATTCGTATTGAGTCTTGTACTCAATGTTACCGGTGTCTCTGTATTGTCCATTCGTATTGAGTCTTGTGCCCAATGTTACCAGTGTCTCTGTATTGTATTCGTATTGAGTCTTGTGCCCAATGTTATTGGTGTCTCTGTATTGTATTCGTATTGAGTCTTGTGCCCAATATTACCAGTGTCTCTGTATTGTATTCGTATTGAGTCTTGTACCCAATGTTACCAGTGTCTCTGTATTGTATTCGTATTGAGTCTTGTGCCCAATGTTACCGGTGTCTCTGTACTGTATTCGTATTGAGTCTTGTGCCCAATGTTATTGGTGTCTCTGTATTGTATTCGTATTGAGTCTTGTGCTCAATGTTACCGGTGTCTCTGTATTGTATTCGTATTGAGTCTTGTGCTCAATGTTACCGGTGTCTCTGTATTGTATTCGTATTGAGTCTTGTGCCCAATATTACCAGTGTCTCTGTATTGTATTCGTATTGAGTCTTGTGCCCAATATTACCAGTGTCTCTGTATTGTATTCGTATTGAGTCTTGTGCCCAATGTTACCGGTGTCTCTGTATTGTATTCGTATTGAGTCTTGTGCCCAATGTTACCGGTGTCTCTGTATTGTATTCGTATTGAGTCTTGTGCCCAATGTTACCGGTGTCTCTGTATTGTATTCGTATTGAGTCTTGTGCCCAATGTTACGGTGTCTCTGTATTGTATTCGTATTGAGTCTTGTACTCAATGTTACCGGTGTCTCTGTATTGTTCATTCGTATTGAGTCTTGTACCCAATGTTACCAGTGTCTCTGTATTGTATTCGTATTGAGTCTTGTGCCCAATGTTACCAGTGTCTCTGTATTGTATTCGTATTGAGTCTTGTGCCCAATGTTATTGGTGTCTCTGTATTGTATTCGTATTGAGTCTTGTGCCCAATATTACCAGTGTCTCTGTATTGTATTCGTATTGAGTCTTGTGCCCAATGTTACCGGTTTCTGTGTATTATTGGTATTGATTCTTGTGCCCAATGTTACCGGTGTCTCTGTATTGTATTCGTATTGAGTCTTGTGCCCAATGTTACCGGTTTCTCTGTATTATTGGTATTGATTCTTGTGCCCAATGTTACCGGTGTCTCTGTATTGTCCATTCGTATTGAGTCTTATGCCCAATGTTACCAGTGTCTCTGTATTGTATTCGTATTGAGTCTTGTGCCCAATGTCTCTGTATTGTACTCGTATTGAGTCGTCTGCCTAATGTTACCGGTGTCTCTGTATTGTATTCGTATTGAGTCTTGTGCCCAATGTTACCAGTGTCTCTGTATTGTATTCGTATTGAGTCTTGTGCCCAATGTTACCAGTGTCTCTGTATTGTATTCGTATTGAGCCTGGTGCCCAATGTTACCAGTGTCTCTGTATTGTATTCGTATTGAGTCTTGTGCCCAACGTTACCGGTGTCTCTGTATTGTATTCGTATTGAGTCTTGTGCCCAATGTTACCGGTGTCTCTGTATTGTCCATTCGTATTGAGTCTTGTGCCCAAAGTTACCGGTGTCTCTGTATTGTATTCGTATTGAGTCTTGTGCCCAATGTTACCAGTGTCTCTGTATTGTATTCGTATTGAGTCTTGTGCCCAATGTTACCAGTGTCTCTGTATTTTTTAGAATTGAGTCTTGTGCCCAATGTTACCGGTGTCTCTGTATTGTCCATTCGTATTGAGTCTTGTGCCCAATGTTACCGGTGGCTCTGTATTGTATTCGTATTGAGTCTTGTGCCCAATGTTACCGGTGTCTCTGTATTGTATTCGTATTGAGTCTTGTGCCCAATGTTACCAGTGTCTCTGTATTGTATTCGTATTGAGTCTTGTGCCCAATGTTACCAGTGTCTCTGTATTGTATTCGTATTGAGTCTTGTGCCCAATGTTACCAGTGTCTCTGTATTGTATTCGTATTGAGTCTTGTGCCCAATGTTACCGGTGGCTCTGTATTGTATTCGTATTGAGTCTTGTGCCCAATGTTACCGGTGTCTCTGTATTGTATTCGTATTGAGTCTTGTGCCCAATGTTACCAGTGTCTCTGTATTGTATTCGTATTGAGTCTTGTGCCCAATGTTACCGGTGTCTCTGTATTGTATTCGTATTGAGTCTTGTGCCCAATGTTACCGGTGTCTCTGTATTGTATTCGTATTGAGTCTTGTGCCCAATGTTACCAGTGTCTCTGTATTGTATTCGTATTGAGTCTTGTACCCAATGTTATTGGTGTCTCTGTATTGTATTCGTATTGAGTCTTGTGCCCAATGTTCCCAGTGTCTCTGTATTGTATTCGTATTGAGTCTTGTGCCCAATATTACCGGTGGCTCTGTATTGTATTCGTATTGAGTTTTGTGCCCAATATTACCGGTGTCTCTGTATTGTATATGTATTGAGTCTGGTGCCCAAGGTTACCGGTGTCTCTGTATTGTATTCGTATTGAGTTTTGTGCCCAATGTTACCGGTGTCTCTGTATTGTATTCGTATTGAGTCTTGTGCCCAATGTTACCGGTGTCTCTGTATTGTCCATTCGTATTGAGTCTTGTGCCCAATGTTACCGGTGTCTCTGTATTGTATTCGTATTGAGTCTTGTGCCCAATGTTACCGGTGTCTCTGTATTGTATTTGTATTGAATCTGGTGTCCAATGTTACCGGTGTCTCTGTATTGTATTCGTATTGAGTCTTGTGCCCAATGTTACCGGTGTCTCTGTATTGTATTTGTATTGAATCTGGTGCCCAATATTACCAGTGTCTCTGTATTGTATTCGTATTGAGTCTTGTGCCCAATGTTACCAGTGTCTCTGTATTGTATTCGTATTGAGTCTTGTGCCCAATGTTACCAGTGTCTCTGTATTGTATTCGTATTGAGTCTTGTGCCCAATGTTACCGGTGTCTCTGTATTGTATTCGTATTGAGTCTTGTGCCCAATGTTACCAGTGTCTCTGTATTGTATTCGTATTGAGTCTTGTGCCCAATGTTACCAGTGTCTCTGTATTGTATTTGTATTGAATCTGGTGCCCAATGTTACCGGTGTCTCTGTATTGTATTCGTATTGAGTCTTGTGCCCAATGTTACCGGTGTCTCTGTATTGTCCATTCGTATTGAGTCTTGTGCCCAATGTTACCGGTGGCTCTGTATTGTATTCGTATTGAGTCTTGTGCCCAATGTTACCGGTGTCTCTGTATTGTATTCGTATTGAGTCTTGTGCCCAATGTTACCGGTGTCTCTGTATTGTATTCGTATTGAGTCTTGTGCCCAATGTTACCGGTGTCTCTGTATTGTATTCGTATTGAGTCTTGTGCCCAATGTTACGGTGTCTCTGTATTGTATTCGTATTGAGTCTTGTACTCAATGTTACCGGTGTCTCTGTATTGTTCATTCGTATTGAGTCTTGTACCCAATGTTACCAGTGTCTCTGTATTGTATTCGTATTGAGTCTTGTGCCCAATGTTACCAGTGTCTCTGTATTGTATTCGTATTGAGTCTTGTGCCCAATGTTATTGGTGTCTCTGTATTGTATTCGTATTGAGTCTTGTGCCCAATATTACCAGTGTCTCTGTATTGTATTCGTATTGAGTCTTGTGCCCAATGTTACCGGTTTCTGTGTATTATTGGTATTGATTCTTGTGCCCAATGTTACCGGTGTCTCTGTATTGTATTCGTATTGAGTCTTGTGCCCAATGTTACCGGTTTCTCTGTATTATTGGTATTGATTCTTGTGCCCAATGTTACCGGTGTCTCTGTATTGTCCATTCGTATTGAGTCTTATGCCCAATGTTACCAGTGTCTCTGTATTGTATTCGTATTGAGTCTTGTGCCCAATGTCTCTGTATTGTACTCGTATTGAGTCGTCTGCCCAATGTTACCGGTGTCTCTGTATTGTATTCGTATTGAGTCTTGTGCCCAATGTTACCAGTGTCTCTGTATTGTATTCGTATTGAGTCTTGTGCCCAATGTTACCAGTGTCTCTGTATTGTATTCGTATTGAGCCTGGTGCCCAATGTTACCAGTGTCTCTGTATTGTATTCGTATTGAGTCTTGTGCCCAACGTTACCGGTGTCTCTGTATTGTATTCGTATTGAGTCTTGTGCCCAATGTTACCGGTGTCTCTGTATTGTCCATTCGTATTGAGTCTTGTGCCCAAAGTTACCGGTGTCTCTGTATTGTATTCGTATTGAGTCTTGTGCCCAGTGTTACCAGTGTCTCTGTATTGTATTCGTATTGAGTCTTGTGCCCAATGTTACCAGTGTCTCTGTATTTTTTAGAATTGAGTCTTGTGCCCAATGTTACCGGTGTCTCTGTATTGTCCATTCGTATTGAGTCTTGTGCCCAATGTTACCGGTGGCTCTGTATTGTATTCGTATTGAGTCTTGTGCCCAATGTTACCGGTGTCTCTGTATTGTATTCGTATTGAGTCTTGTGCCCAATGTTACCAGTGTCTCTGTATTGTATTCGTATTGAGTCTTGTGCCCAATGTTACCAGTGTCTCTGTATTGTATTCGTATTGAGTCTTGTGCCCAATGTTACCAGTGTCTCTGTATTGTATTCGTATTGAGTCTTGTGCCCAATGTTACCGGTGGCTCTGTATTGTATTCGTATTGAGTCTTGTGCCCAATGTTACCGGTGTCTCTGTATTGTATTCGTATTGAGTCTTGTGCCCAATGTTACCAGTGTCTCTGTATTGTATTCGTATTGAGTCTTGTGCCCAATGTTACCAGTGTCTCTGTATTGTATTCGTATTGAGTCTTGTGCCCAATGTTACCGGTGTCTCTGTATTGTATTCGTATTGAGTCTTGTGCCCAATGTTACCAGTGTCTCTGTATTGTATTCGTATTGAGTCTTGTACCCAATGTTATTGGTGTCTCTGTATTGTATTCGTATTGAGTCTTGTGCCCAATGTTCCCAGTGTCTCTGTATTGTATTCGTATTGAGTCTTGTGCCCAATATTACCGGTGGCTCTGTATTGTATTCGTATTGAGTTTTGTGCCCAATATTACCGGTGTCTCTGTATTGTATATGTATTGAGTCTGGTGCCCAAGGTTACCGGTGTCTCTGTATTGTATTCGTATTGAGTTTTGTGCCCAATGTTACCGGTGTCTCTGTATTGTATTCGTATTGAGTCTTGTGCCCAATGTTACCGGTGTCTCTGTATTGTCCATTCGTATTGAGTCTTGTGCCCAATGTTACCGGTGTCTCTGTATTGTATTCGTATTGAGTCTTGTGCCCAATGTTACCGGTGTCTCTGTATTGTATTTGTATTGAATCTGGTGCCCAATGTTACCGGTGTCTCTGTATTGTATTCGTATTGAGTCTTGTGCCCAATGTTACCGGTGTCTCTGTATTGTATTTGTATTGAATCTGGTGCCCAATATTACCAGTGTCTCTGTATTGTATTCGTATTGAGTCTTGTGCCCAATGTTACCAGTGTCTCTGTATTGTATTCGTATTGAGTCTTGTGCCCAATGTTACCAGTGTCTCTGTATTGTATTCGTATTGAGTCTTGTGCCCAATGTTACCGGTGTCTCTGTATTGTATTCGTATTGAGTCTTGTGCCCAATGTTACCAGTGTCTCTGTATTGTATTCGTATTGAGTCTTGTGCCCAATGTTACCAGTGTCTCTGTATTGTATTTGTATTGAATCTGGTGCCCAATGTTACCGGTGTCTCTGTATTGTATTCGTATTGAGTCTTGTGCCCAATGTTACCGGTGTCTCTGTATTGTCCATTCGTATTGAGTCTTGTGCCCAATGTTACCGGTGGCTCTGTATTGTATTCGTATTGAGTCTTGTGCTCAATGTTACCGGTGTCTCTGTATTGTATTCGTATTGAGTCTTGTGCCCAATGTTACCAGTGTCTCTCTATTGTATTCGTATTGAGTCTTGTGCCCAATGTTACCGGTGTCTCTGTATTGTATTCGTATTGAGTCTTGTGCCCAATATTACCAGTGTCTCTGTATTGTATTCGTATTGAGTATTGTGCCCAATGTTACCAGTGTCTCTGTATTGTATTCGTATTGAGTCTTGTGCCCAATGTTACCGGTGTCCCTGTATTGTCCATTCGTATTGAGTCTTGTGCCCAATATTACCAGTGTCTCTGTATTGTATTCGTATTGAGTCTTGTGCCCAATGTTATTGGTGTCTCTGTATTGTATTCTTATTGAGTCTTGTGCCCAATGTTACCAGTGTCTCTGTATTGTATTCGTATTGAGTCTTGTGCCCAACGTTACCGGTGGCTCTGTATTGTATTCGTATTGAGTTTTGTGCCCAATGTTACCGGTGTCTCTGTATTGTATATGTATTGAGTCTGGTGCCCAAGGTTACCGGTGTCTCTGTATTGTATTCGTATTGAGTGTTGTGCCCAATGTTACCGGTGTCTCTGTATTGTATTCGTATTGAGTCTTGTGCCCAATGTTACCGGTGTCTCTGTATTGTCCATTCGTATTGAGTCTTGTGCCCAATGTTACCAGTGTCTCTGTATTGTATTCGTATTGAGTCTTGTGCCCAATGTTACCGGTGTCTCTGTATTGTATTCGTATTGAGTCTTGTGCCCAATGTTACCAGTGTCTCTGTATTGTATTCGTATTGAGTCTTGTGCCCAATGTTACCGGTGTCTCTGTATAGTATTCGTATTGAGTCTCGTGCCCAATATTACCAGTGTCTCTGTATTGTATTCGTATTGAGTCTTGTGCCCAATGTTATTGGTGTCTCTGTATTGTATTCGTATTGAGTCTTGTGCCCAATATTACCAGTGTCTCTGTATTGTATTCGTATTGAGTCTTGTGCCCAATGTTATTGGTGTCTCTGTATTGTATTCGTATTGAGTCTTGTGCCCAATGTTACCGGTGTCTCTGTATTGTATTTGTATTGAATCTGGTGCCCAATGTTACCGGTGTCTCTGTATTGTATTCGTATTGAGTCTTGTGCCCAATGTTACCGGTGTCTCTGTATTGTATTTGTATTGAATCTGGTGCCCAATATTACCAGTGTCTCTGTATTGTATTCGTATTGAGTCTTGTGCCCAATGTTACCAGTGTCTCTGTATTGTATTCGTATTGAGTCTTGTGCCCAATGTTACCAGTGTCTCTGTATTGTATTCGTATTGAATCTTGTGCCCAATGTTACCGGTGTCTCTGTATTGTATTCGTATTGAGTCTTGTGCCCAATGTTACCAGTGTCTCTGTATTGTATTCGTATTGAGTCTTGTGCCCAATGTTACCAGTGTCTCTGTATTGTATTTGTATTGAATCTGGTGCCCAATGTTACCGGTGTCTCTGTATTGTATTCGTATTGAGTCTTGTGCCCAATGTTACCGGTGTCTCTGTATTGTCCATTCGTATTGAGTCTTGTGCCCAATGTTACCGGTGGCTCTGTATTGTATTCGTATTGAGTCTTGTGCCCAATGTTACCGGTGTCTCTGTATTGTATTCGTATTGAGTCTTGTGTCAATGTTACCGGTGTCTCTGTATTGTATTCGTATTGAGTCTTGTGCCCAATGTTACCGGTGTCTCTGTATTGTATTCGTATTGAGTCTTGTGCCCAATATTACCAGTGTCTCTGTATTGTATTCGTATTGAGTCTTGTGCCAATGTTATTGGTGTCTCTGTATTGTATTCTTATTGAGTCTTGTTCCCAATGTTACCAGTGTCTCTGTATTGTATTCGTATTGAGTCTTGTGCCCAACGTTACCGGTGGCTCTGTATTGTATTCGTATTGAGTTTTGTGCCCAATGTTACCGGTGTCTCTGTATTGTATATGTATTGAGTGTGGTGCCCAAGGTTACCGGTGTCTCTGTATTGTATTCGTATTGAGTGTTGTGCCCAATGTTACCGGTGTCTCTGTATTGTATTCGTATTGAGTCTTGTGCCCAATGTTACCGGTGTCTCTGTATTGTCCATTCGTATTGAGTCTTGTGCCCAATGTTACCAGTGTCTCTGTATTGTATTCGTATTGAGTCTTGTGCCCAATGTTACCGGTGTCTCTGTATTGTATTCGTATTGAGTCTTGTGCCCAATGTTACCAGTGTCTCTGTATTGTATTCGTATTGAGTCTTGTGCCCAATGTTACCGGTGTCTCTGTATAGTATTCGTATTGAGTCTCGTGCCCAATATTACCAGTGTCTCTGTATTGTATTCGTATTGAGTCTTGTGCCCAATGTTATTGGTGTCTCTGTATTGTATTCGTATTGAGTCTTGTGCCCAATATTACCAGTGTCTCTGTATTGTATTCGTATTGAGTCTTGTGCCCAATGTTATTGGTGTCTCTGTATTGTATTCGTATTGAGTCTTGTGCCCAATATTACCAGTGTCTCTGTATAGTATTCGTATTGAGTCTTGTGCCCAATGTTACCGGTGTCTCTGTATTGTATTCGTATTGAGTCTTGTGCCCAATGTTACCGGTGTCTCTGTATTGTATTCGTATTGAGTCTTGTGCCCAATGTTACCGGTGTCTCTGTATTGTATTCGTATTGAGTCTTGTACCCAATGTTATTGGTGTCTCTGTATTGTATTCGTATTGAGTCTTGTGCCCAATATTACCAGTGTCTCTGTATTGTATTCGTATTGAGTCTTGTGCCCAATGTTACCGGTGTCTCTGTATTGTATTCGTATTGAGTCTTGTGCCCAATGTTACCGGTGTCTCTGTATTGTATTCGTATTGAGTCTTGTGCCCAATGTTACCGGTGTCTCTGTATTGTATTCGTATTGAGTCTTGTACTCAATGTTACCGGTTTCTCTGTATTGTCCATTCGTATTGAGTCTTGTGCCCAATGTTACCAGTGTCTCTGTATTGTATTCGTATTGAGTCTTGTGCCCAATGTTATTGGTGTCTCTGTATTGTATTCGTATTGAGTCTTGTGCCCAATATTACCAGTGTCTCTGTATTGTATTCGTATTGAGTCTTGTACCCAATGTTACCGGTGTCTCTGTATTGTATTCGTATTGAGTCTTGTGCCCAATGTTACCAGTGTCTCTGTATTGTATTCGTATTGAGTCTTGTGCTCAATGTTACCGGTGTCTCTGTATTGTATTCGTATTGAGTCTTGTGCTCAATGTTACCGGTGTCTCTGTATTGTATTCGTATTGAGTCTTGTGCTCAATCTTACCGGTGTCTCTGTATTGTATTCGTATTGAGTCTTGTGCTCAATATTACCGGTGTCTCTGTATTGTATTCGTATTGAGTCTTGTGCCCAATGTTATTGGTGTCTCTGTATTGTATTCGTATTGAGTCTTGTGCCCAATATTACCAGTGTCTCTGTATTGTATTCGTATTGAGTCTTGTGCCCAATGTTACCGGTGTCTCTGTATTGTATTCGTATTGAGTCTTGTGCCCAATGTTACTGGTGTCTCTGTATTGTATTCGTATTGAGTCTTGTGCCCAATGTTACCGGTGTCTCTGTATTGTATTCGTATTGAGTCTTGTACTCAATGTTACCGGTGTCTCTGTATTGTTCATTCGTATTGAGTCTTGTGCCCAATGTTACCAGTGTCTCTGTATTGTATTCGTATTGAGTCTTGTGCCCAATGTTACCAGTGTCTCTGTATTGTATTCGTATTGAGTCTTGTACCCAATGTTACCGGTGTCTCTGTATTGTATTCGTATTGAGTCTTGTGCCCAATATTACCAGTGTCTCTGTATTGTATTCGTATTGAGTCTTGTGCCCAATGTTACCGGTTTCTGTGTATTATTGGTATTGAGTCTTGTGCCCAATGTTACCGGTTTCTCTGTATTGTATTCGTATTGAGTCTTGTGCCCAATGTTACCGGTGTCTCTGTATTGTATTCGTATTGAGTCTTGTGCCCAATGTTACCGGTTTCTGTGTATTATTGGTATTGAGTCTTGTGCCCAATGTTACCGGTTTCTCTGTATTGTATTCGTATTGAGTCTTGTGCCCAATGTTACCGGTTTCTCTGTATTATTGGTATTGATTCTTGTGCCCAATGTTACCGGTGTCTCTGTATTGTCCATTCGTATTGAGTCTTGTGCCCAATGTTACCAGTGTCTCTGTATTGTATTCGTATTGAGTCTTGTGCCCAATGTCTCTGTATTGTACTCGTATTGAGTCGTATGCCCAATGTTACCGGTGTCTCTGTATTGTATTCGTATTGAGTCTTGTGCCCAATATTACCAGTGTCTCTGTATTGTATTCGTATTGAGTCTTGTGCCCAATGTTACCAGTGTCTCTGTATTGTATTCGTATTGAGCCTGGTGCCCAATGTTACCAGTGTCTCTGTATTGTATTCGTATTGAGTCTTGTGCCCAACGTTACCGGTGTCTCTGTATTGTATTCGTATTGAGTCTTGTGCCCAATGTTACCAGTGTCTCTGTATTGTATTCGTATTGAGTCTTGTGCCCAATGTTACCAGTGTCTCTGTATTTTTTAGTATTGAGTCTTGTGCCCAATGTTACCGGTGTCTCTGTATTGTCCATTCGTATTGAGTCTTGTGCCCAATGTTACCGGTGGCTCTGTATTGTATTCGTATTGAGTCTTGTGCCCAATGTTACCGGTGTCTCTGTATTGTATTCGTATTGAGTCTTGTGCCCAATGTTACCAGTGTCTCTGTATTGTATTCGTATTGAGTCTTGTGCCCAATGTTACCAGTGTCTATGTATTGTATTCGTATTGAGTCTTGTGCCCAATGTTATTGGTGTCTCTGTATTGTATTCGTATTGAGTCTTGTGCCCAATGTTCCCAGTGTCTCTGTATTGTATTCGTATTGAGTCTTGTGCCCAATATTACCGGTGGCTCTGTATTGTATTCGTATTGAGTTTTGTGCCCAATGTTACCGGTGTCTCTGTATTGTATATGTATTGAGTCTGGTGCCCAAGGTTACCGGTGTCTCTGTATTGTATTCGTATTGAGTTTTGTGCCCAATGTTATTGGTGTCTCTGTATTGTATTCGGATTGAGTCTTGTACCCAATGTTACCGGTGTCTCTGTATTGTCCATTCGTATTGAGTCTTGTGCCCATTGTTACCAGTGTCTCTGTATTGTATTCGTATTGAGTCTTGTGCCCAATGTCTCTGTATTGTACTCGTATTGAGTCGTATGCCCAATGTTACCGGTGTCTCTGTATTGTATTCGTATTGAGTCTTGTGCCCAATATTACCAGTGTCTCTGTATTGTATTCGTATTGAGTCTTGTGCCCAATGTTACCAGTGTCTCTGTATTGTATTCGTATTGAGCCTGGTGCCCAATGTTACCAGTGTCTCTGTATTGTATTCGTATTGAGTCTTGTGCCCAACGTTACCGGTGTCTCTGTATTGTATTCGTATTGAGTCTTGTGCCCAATGTTACCAGTGTCTCTGTATTGTATTCGTATTGAGTCTTGTGCCCAATGTTACCAGTGTCTCTGTATTTTTTAGTATTGAGTCTTGTGCCCAATGTTACCGGTGTCTCTGTATTGTCCATTCGTATTGAGTCTTGTGCCCAATGTTACCGGTGGCTCTGTATTGTATTCGTATTGAGTCTTGTGCCCAATGTTACCGGTGTCTCTGTATTGTATTCGTATTGAGTCTTGTGCCCAATGTTACCAGTGTCTCTGTATTGTATTCGTATTGAGTCTTGTGCCCAATGTTACCAGTGTCTATGTATTGTATTCGTATTGAGTCTTGTGCCCAATGTTATTGGTGTCTCTGTATTGTATTCGTATTGAGTCTTGTGCCCAATGTTCCCAGTGTCTCTGTATTGTATTCGTATTGAGTCTTGTGCCCAATATTACCGGTGGCTCTGTATTGTATTCGTATTGAGTTTTGTGCCCAATGTTACCGGTGTCTCTGTATTGTATATGTATTGAGTCTGGTGCCCAAGGTTACCGGTGTCTCTGTATTGTATTCGTATTGAGTCTTGTGCCCAATGTTACCGGTGTCTCTGTATTGACCATTCGTATTGAGTCTTGTGCCCATTGTTACCAGTGTCTCTGTATTGTATTCGTATTGAGTCTTGTGCCCAATGTTACCGATTTCTGTGTATTATTGGTATTGAGTCTGGTGCCCAATATTACCGGTGTCTCTGTATTGTATTCGTATTGAGTCTTGTGCCCAATGTTACCGGTGTCTCTGTATTGTATTCGTATTGAGTCTTGTGCCCAATGTTACCAGTGTCTCTGTATTGTATTTGTATTGAATCTGGTGCCCAATGTTACCGGTGTCTCTGTATTGTATTCGTATTGAGTCTTGTGCCCAATTTTACCAGTGTCTCTGTATTGTATTCGTATTGAGTCTTGTGCCCAATGTTACCAGTGTCTCTGTATTGTATTTGTATTGAATCTGGTGCCCAATGTTACCGGTGTCTCTGTATTGTATTTGTATTGAGTCTTGTGCCCAATGTTACCAGTGTCTCTGTATTGTATTCGTATTGAGTCTTGTGCCCAACGTTACCGGTGTTTCTGTATTGTCCATTCGTATTGAGTCTTGTGCTCAATGTTACCGGTGTCTCTGTATTGTCCATTCGTATTGAGTCTTGTGCCCAATGTTACCGGTGTCTCTGTATTGTATTCGTATTGAGTATTGTGCCCAATATTACCGGTGTCTCTGTATTGTATTCGTATTGAGTATTGTGCCCAATGTTACCAGTGTCTCTGTATTGTATTCGTATTGAGTCTTGTGCCCAACGTTACCGGTGTTTCTGTATTGTCCATTCGTATTGAGTCTTGTGCTCAATGTTACCGGTGTCTCTGTATTGTCCATTTGTATTGAGTCTTGTGCCCAATGTTACCAGTGTCTCTGTATTGTATTCGTATTGAGTCGTGTGCCCAATGTTACCGGTGTCTCTGTATTGTATTCGTATTGAGTCTTGTGCCCAATATTACCGGTGTCTCTGTATTGTATTCGTATTGAGTCTTGTGCCCAATGTTACCGGTGTCTCTGTATTGTATTCGTATTGAGTCTTGTGCCCCATGTTACCGGTGTTTCTGTATTGTATTCGTATTGAGTCTTGTACCCAATGTTATTGGTGTCTCTGTATTGTACTCGTATTGAGTCTTGTACCCAATGTTACCAGTGTCTCTGTATTGTATTCGTATTGAGTCTGGTGCCCAATGTTACCAGTGTCTCTGTATTGTATTCGTATTGAGTCTTGTGCCCAATATTACCGGTGTCTCTGTATTGTATTCGTATTGAGTCTTGTGCCCAATGTTACCAGTGTCTCTGTATTGTATTCGTATTGAGTCTTGTGCCCAACGTTACCGGTGTTTCTGTATTGTCCATTCGTATTGAGTCTTGTGCCCAATGTTACCAGTGTTTCTGTATTGTCCATTCGTATTGAGTCTTGTGCCCAACGTTACCGGTGTTTCTGTATTGTCTATTCGTATTGAGTCTTGTGCCCAATGTTACCAGTGTCTCTGTATTGTCCATTCGTATTGAGTCCTGTGCCCAACGTTACCGGTGTTTCTGTATTGTCCATTCGTATTGAGTCTTGTGCTCAATGTTACCGGTGTCTCTGTATTGTCCATTCGTATTGAGTCTTGTGCCCAATGTTACCGGTGTCTCTGTATTGTATTCGTATTGAGTCTGGTGCCCAATATTACCGGTGTCTCTGTATTGTATTCGTATTGAGTCTTGTGCCCAATGTTACCAGTGTCTCTGTATTGTATTCGTATTGAGTCTTGTGCCCAACGTTACCGGTGTTTCTGTATTTTCCATTCGTATTGAGTCTTGTGCTCAATGTTACCGGTGTCTCTGTATTGTCCATTCGTATTGAGTCTTGTGCCCAATGTTACCAGTGTCTCTGTATTGTATTCGTATTGAGTCTTGTGCTCAATGTTACCGGTGTCTCTGTATTGTCCATTCGTATTGAGTCTTGTGCCCAATGTTACCAGTGTCTCTGTATTGTATTCGTATTGAGTCTTGTGCCCAATGTTACCGGTGTCTCTGTATTGTATTCGTATTGAGTCTTGTGCCCAATATTACCGGTGTCTCTGTATTGTATTCGTATTGAGTCTTGTGCCCAATGTTACCAGTGTCTCTATATTGTCCATTCGTATTGAGTCTTGTGCCCAATGTTACCGGTGTCTCTGTATTGTATTCGTATTGAGTCTTGTACTCAATGTTACCGGTGTCTCTGTATTGTATTCGTATTGAGTCTTGTGCCCAATGTTATTGGTGTCTCTGTATTGTATTCGTATTGAGTCTTGTGCCCAATGTTATTGGTGTCTCTGTATTGTATTCGTATTGAGTCTTGTGCCCAATGTTACCAGTGTCTCTGTATTGTATTCGTATTGAGTATTGTGCCCAATGTTACCGGTGTCTCTGTATTGTATTCGTATTGATTCTTGTGCTCAATGTTACGTGTCTCTGTATTGTCCATTCGTATTGAGTCTTGTGCCCAATGTTACCAGTGTCTCTGTATTGTATTCGTATTGAGTCTTGTGCCCAATGTTACCAGTGTCTCTGTATTGTATTCGTTTGAGTCTTGTGCCCAATGTTACCAGTGTCTCTGTATTGTATTTGTATTGAGTCTTGTGCCCAATGTTACCGGTGTCTCTGTATTGTATTCGTATTGAGTCTTGTGCCCAATGTTATTGGTATCTCTGTATTGTATTCGTATTGAGTCTTGTGCCCAATGTTACCAGTGTCTCTGTATTGTATTCGTATTGAGTATTGTGCCCAATGTTACCGGTGTCTCTGTATTGTATTCGTATTGATTCTTGTGCTCAATGTTACCGGTGTCTCTGTATTGTTCATTCGTATTGAGTCTTGTGCCCACTGTTACCAGTGTCTCTGTATTGTATTCGTATTGAGTCTTGTGCCCAATGTTACCAGTGTCTCTGTATTGTATTCGTATTGAGTCTTGTGCCCAATGTTACCAGTGTCTCTGTATTGTATTCGTATTGAATCTGGTGCCCAATGTTACCGGTGTCTCTGTATTGTATTCGTATTGAGTCTTGTGCCCAATGTTACCGGTGTCTCTGTATTGTATTCGTATTGAGTCTTGTGCCCAATGTTACCAGTGTCTCTGTATTGTATTCGTATTGAGTCTTGTGCCCAATGTTACCAGTGTCTCTGTATTGTATTCGTATTGAGTCTTGTGCCCAATGTTACCGGTGTCTCTGTATTGTATTTGTATTGAGTCTTGTGCCCAATGTTACCAGTGTCTCTGTATTGTATTCGTATTGAGTCTTGTGCCCAATGTTACCGGTGTCTCTGTATTGTATTCGTATTGATTCTTGTGCTCAATGTTACCGGTGTCTCTGTATTGTCCATTCGTATTGAGTCTTGTGCCCAATGTTACCGGTGTCTCTGTATTGTATTCGTATTGAGTCTTGTGCCCAATGTTATTGGTGTCTCTGTATTGTATTCGTATTGAGTCTTGTGCCCAATGTTACCAGTGTCTCTGTATTGTATTCGTATTGAGTCTTGTGCCCAACGTTACGGTGTCTCTGTATTGTCCATTCGTATTGAGTCTTGTGCCCAATGTTACCGGTGTCTCTGTATTGTATTCGTATTGAGTCTTGTGCCCAATGTTACCGGTGTCTCTGTATTGTATTCGTATTGAGTCTTGTGCCCAATGTTACCGGTGTCTCTGTATTGTATTCGTATTGAGTATTGTGCCCAATGTTACCGGTGTGTCTGTATTGTCCATTCGTATTGAGTCTTGTGCCCAATGTTACCGGTGTCTCTGTATTGTATTCGTATTGAGTCTTGTGCCCAACGTTACCGGTGTCTCTGTATTGTATTCGTATTGAGTCTTGTGCCCAATGTTACCAGTGTCTCTGTATTGTATTCGTATTGAGTCTTGTGCCCAATGTTACCGGTGTCTCTGTATTGTCCATTCGTATTGAGTCTTGTGCCCAATGTTACCGGTGTCTCTGTATTGTATTCGTATTGAGTCTTGTGCCCAATGTTACCGGTGTCTCTGTATTGTATTCGTATTGAGTCTTATGCCCAACGTTACCGGTGTCTCTGTATTGTCCATTCGTATTGAGTCTTGTGCCCAATATTACCAGTGTCTTTGTATTGTATTCGTATTGAGTCTTGTGCTCAACGTTACCGGTGTCTCTGTATTGTATTCGTATTGAGTCTTGTACCCAATGTTATTGGTGTCTCTGTATTGTATTCGTATTGAGTCTTGTGCCCAACGTTACCAGTGTCTCTGTATTGTCCATTCGTATTGAGTCTTGTGCCCAATGTTACCGGTGTCTCTGTATTGTATTCGTATTGAGTCTTGTGCCCAATGTTACCGGTGTCTCTGTATTGTATTCGTATTGAGTCTTGTACCCAATATTATTGGTGTCTCTGTATTGTATTCGTATTGAGTCTTGTGCCCAACGTTACCGGTGTCTCTGTATTGTATTCGTATTGAGTCTTGTGCCCAATGTTACCGGTGTCTCTGTATTGTATTCGTATTGAGTCTTGTGCCCAACGTTACCGGTGTCTCTGTATTGTATTCGTATTGAGTCTTGTGCCCAATGTTACCGGTGTCTCTGTATTGTATTCGTATTGAGTCTTGTGCTCAACGTTACCGGTGTCTCTGTATTGTATTCGTATTGAGTCTTGTACCCAATGTTATTGGTGTCTCTGTATTGTATTCGTATTGAGTTTTGTACCCAATGTTACCGGTGTCTCTGTATTGTATTCGTATTGAGTCTTGTACCCAATGTTACCGGTGTCTCTGTATTGTATTCGTATTGAGTCTTGTGCCCAATGTTACCGGTGGCTCTGTATTGTATTCGTATTGAGTCTTGTGCCCAACGTTACCGGTGTCTCTGTATTGTATTCGTATTGAGTCTTGTGCCCAATGTTACCGGTGTCTCTGTATTGTATTTGTATTGAGTCTTGTGCCCAATGTTACCGGTATCTCTGTATTGTATTCGTATTGAGTCTTGTGCCCAACGTTACCGGTGTCTCTGTATTGTCCATTCGTATTGAGTCTTGTGCCCAATATTACCAGTGTCTCTGTATTGTATTCGTATTGAGTCTTGTGCCCAACGTTACCGGTGTCTCTGTATTGTATTCGTATTGAGTCTTGTGCCCAATGTTACCAGTGTCTCTGTATTGTATTCGTATTGAGTCTTGTGCCCAATGTTACCAGTGTCTCTGTATTGTATTCGTATTGAGTCTTGTACCCAATGTTATTGGTGTCTCTGTATTGTATTCGTATTGAGTCTTGTGCCCAATGTTACCAGTGTCTCTGTATTGTATTCGTATTGAGTCTTGTACCCAATGTTATTGGTGTCTCTGTATTGTATTCGTATTGAGTCTTGTACCCAATGTTACCAGTGTCTCTGTATTGTATTCGTATTGAGTCTTGTGCCCAATGTTTCCGGTGTCTCTGTATTGTATTCGTATTGAGTCTTGTACCAAATGTTACCAGTGTCTCTTAATTGTATTCGTATTGAGTCTTGTGCCCAATGTTACCGGTGTCTCTGTATTGTATTCGTATTGAGTCTTGTGCCCAATGTTACCGGTGTCTCTGTATTGTATTCGTATTGAGTCTTGTGCCCAATGTTACCAGTGTCTCTGTATTGTATTCGTATTGAGTCTTGTGCCCAATGTTACCGGTGTTTCTGTATTGTCCATTCGTATTGAGTCTTGTGCCCAATGTTACCAGTGTCTCTGTATTGTATTCGTATTGAGTCTTGTGCCCAACGTTACCGGTGTCTCTGTATTGTATTCGTATTGAGTCTTGTGCCCAATGTTACCGGTGTCTCTGTATTGTATTCGTATTGAGTCTTGTGCCCAATGTTACCGGTGTCTCTGTATTGTATTCGTATTGAGTCTTGTGCCCAACGTTACCGGTGTCTCTGTATTGTATTCGTATTGAGTCTTGTGCCCAATGTTACCGGTGTCTCTGTATTGTATTCGTATTGAGTCTTGTGCCCAATGTTACCAGTGTCTCTGTATTGTATTCGTATTGAGTCTTGTGCCCAATGTTACCAGTGTCTCTGTATTGTATTCGTATTGAGTCTTGTGCCCAATGTTACCGGTGTCTCTGTATTGTATTCGTATTGAGTCTTGTGCCCAAAGTTACCAGTGTCTCTGTATTGTATTCGTATTGAGTCTTGTGCCCAATGTTACCGGTGTCTCTGTATTGTATTCGTATTGAGTCTTGTACCCAATGTTACCGGTGTCTCTGTATTGTCCATTCGTATGATGTCTTGTGCCCAATGTTACCGGTGTCTCTGTGTTGACCATTCGCATTGAGTTTTGTGCCCAATGTTACCAGGGTCTCTGTATTGTATTCGTATTGAGTCTTGTGCCCAATGTTACCGGTGTCTCTGTATTGTATTCGTATTGAGTCTTGTGCCCAATGTTACCGGTGTCTCTGTATTGTATTCGTATTGAGTCTTGTACCCAATGTTACCGGTGTCTCTGTATTGTCCATTCGTATGATGTCTTGTGCCCAATGTTACCGGTGTCTCTGTGTTGACCATTCGCATTGAGTTTTGTGCCCAATGTTACCAGGGTCTCTGTATTGTATTCGTATTGAGTCTTGTGCCCAATGTTACCGGTGTCTCTGTATTGTCCATTCTTGATTGTCTCTCGTTTTTTTTATGTATTATATATTTTTTTTCCTTTTGTTTGGCTCCAAATTTACATTCATTGATGAGAGACACTTCTGATCACAATCTGTATTAATAAATACTAATAATAAAAGCGTAGATATCAGTGCGCACGCCCCGTTTCTGGTACAACCTTCCCCAGGTACGCTCAATATCAAGGTCACGATACACCTATGCCCGAGGTAGGAGTACCTTAGTTTTGATAATAATTAAAAATAAAATATGTTTATGCTATTTGTTAAGACCAAAATAAAAATATATTATGCAAATTTATATTTATGATGCTTTTTGATTGCTATAAAATTTATGTCGTTATTAATTATGTCTAAATTTAATCATATAGAGACAAAACTTCATAGTTTGAGCAGGTCTGGTCTTAGGAGGTGCGGGCACAATGCTGTTCTCTGTGAAACCTGCTGTGTGTTGTTGTGTGTATTTGAACAGCCGTGAGTTGATACCTCCAGCGCGGAGCCTAATTGCGAACAATTGGCTCAATTGGTTTAAGGACGGTCCTGGTGTGGACATACATGTAGGTTTGCTTCATATCTTGAGCTAAAGCTAGAAATTGACAGTTAGGGCAGGTTAAGAACAAAATTTTACGACATAAGATATGATTTATTTTTCCATTTCAACAACATCAACTCACAGTAAAGAAAGATATAAAAGAAAATGTTTTGGCGCTGACATGGCTTATTAGACATATTTATTACTTAAATTTACAGTTCTTAAATAATGTAAATATTAATAAACCTAAGGTGCTCTTTCTTCAGGAATGAGGGACCTTAGCCGTTTTGGATCTGTCTCAGACAATTCCATATGAATTAAACCTCTATTATGAGGTCACCTGTCTTAAAAGACCATTTTTTCTCTGTCACAAAGTTGACCTCTTAATACAGGTTTGAGTGTAGTTCAATATTGTAATGCTGTGTTGTACTAATAATAAAATATGTTTAAACTAATTTAATACATTAACAGAGAAGACACATCCAAAATAAATTAAATTTTGAATTTAAAAAAAGCAATGGATCTATGAATATGATTTCGTTTTGGCTTGGTCCATGGTGTTTAACGCCACTTCCAACTATATATCAATTATATCATGGCGGTCAGTGGAGGAAACCAGAGTACCCAAATAAAACCACCGACCTGTCTCCAGTCACTGACAAACCTTATCACATAATGTTGTATCGAGTATACCTCACCATGAGCAGGTTTCGAACTCACAACTCTAGTGGTGATAGGCACTTATTGCACAGGTTGTTGTAAATCCAACTACCATACGATCTATATAATTGAATTGAAATATTAGTAAGAAAAAACAAGATTCTGTTTGATTTATCATGGATATCACTTTTTGATCAATTAAAGATATCACAAACAATACAATACATTCACAAAAAAGACACGATACATCTACATGTACAATAAACTGAATTGAAATTGAAAAAAAAGTAATAATTTCATAATAATACCAATAAAAGTTTTGAAGAAAAAAAATTAATTTGACAACCTGAAATTTAATCTGATAATAATCGAATTGAAATATTTCAAGGTCTTCAAGAAAAAATATATCTTAGTGAGAATAGGTAGACTATCTTGTTTGTCCTAATGAACAAAACGTGACTTTATTTTTATAGTTTACAAAAATGTAAATAGTATAACTGTATATAGAAAGTTATAATCATTGCAGTTCAGACTGAGTACGGAATATTTTGAAGCCAGTGTAATTATATAGTAAACAATAATGATAATATCGTACAGCCGTGAAGGCTAATTAGACACATCAGGATTATTTCAAAAATTTATTTTGAAGTTTTGCTTAGGTGCTTTTAATTTGATAGATTAGACATGAAAAATATCTTTTTTAAGGTTATAAATTGAAAACAAATTCTTATTTTATGTAGATTTGCTGTGAAAAAACGACACAGATCGAAGACAAACGAAACACAGCACAGAAGACTACAAAGATTGAACCACACTGACCCCAAAGCCGTCTTAGCGCATGTATATATGCTAAGCAGATACCCGTGGTCCCCACGAGCATAGGGGTCTCATGCTAATCTATGTATGTTGTATACACCATGCTTTTTTTCTTAATGTTTAACTACTCATATATGTTTAATTTGATCGACATTACAGTTTTATTCCCGCGAGTGGTTGCGCAGGTATGGGCCTCATTGCATTGCTTTGTCTGGGCCTCATTGCATTGCTTTGTCTGGGGACCTATAATGATGTTAAGGCGGCCCTGACAGAATTAAACAAATAACTAGAGGCTCAGTGGGCTGAGCCTGTGTCGCTCACCTTTCATTCTGCTTTGAGGAAACTTAATACAGAACCGTCCATAGGTGCTTCCCACCAAATTTCTTCTGTTCATTTTGGCATTGCAGTTTCAGAGAAGAAGATTTTTAGAAATTTACCAATCTAAAACAAGAATTGCCTGTGGCAGCCATGTTTGTTAATGGATCAAAACATTTGACCAAGTGGCTTCAGAGGAAAAGCTGTTTTAGAAATCGACCAATAAGAAACAAGAATTGCCTATGATGGCCATGTTTGTTAACGGATCAAAACGGAATGAGCAATTCCCATAGAGGACCTTCCATAGATGCTTCCTACCATGTTTCAGAGTAGAAGATTTTTAGAAATTGACCAATCAGAAACAATAATTGCCTGTGGCGGCCATGTTTGTTAATGATCGGGACAAAATGAGCAATCCTTATAGAGAACCTTCCATAGATGCTTCCTACCAAGTTTCTGTTCATTTGGCAAAGCGGTTTCAAAGAAGAAGATTTTTAGAAATCGACCAATTAGAAACAAGAATTGCCTGTGGCAGCCATATTTGTTAGTGGATCGGGACGAAATGAGCAATCTTTATAGAGGACCTCCCATAGATGCATCCTACCAAGTTTCGGTTCATTTGGCAAAGCGGTTTCAGAGGAGAAGATTTTTTAGAAATCATCCAATTAGAAACAAGAATTGTCTATGGTGGCCATATTTGTTAACGGATCGGGACGAAATGAGCAATCACAACAGAGGACTTTCCATAGATGCTTCCTACCAAGTTTCGGTTCATTTGGCCAAACGGTTTCAGAGGAGAAGAATCTAATTTTTTCAATAGTTTTCTATTTTTTACTGATTTTTTTCACTAATTTTCAAGTTTGAGAAGCAGCAACGGCCATGTTTGATGGCAGTCGGGGTCATCATTCATGGTCTGAAAGAGAATTATATATGCATTTTTCCTTTATAGTTTGGTAGCAACATTGGCTCTTTACAATATTTAAAGAATTTTAAAAAAAATCTATTTTTGTAACGATAGCAGCCATTTTTCATAAGCGACCAGGGTTGGCAACCATAAGTCTGAAAGTGGATCATATATGCATCATTTCCATAAAGTTTGGTGGCAACTGGCTTTTTACCAGATTTTAACATATGTTTTTTGACAATAATTTTCTATTGTTTGACGGCCACGTTGGATGACAGCCGGAGGTCTTCAATCAAAATTTTGAAAGAAGACCACATATGCATTCTTTCCATATGGTTTGATTGCATTTGATTCTTTACAGGATTTTAAAATAATTTTTTAATAAATTTGTTCACTAATTTTCTATTTATAGTAACGATGGTGGCCATGTTTGATGGGGGATGGGGTCCTCAACCATAATTCTGAAAGAATATTACATATATGTATCAAATTTAATTGCAATATACTCTAAAGGATTTTTCTGGATTTTTTTAATGGATTTTTTGGCTGATTTTACCCCTATGTTCTATTTATAGACATGGCGGCCATGATGGTTGGTCGGCATGGTCATCGGACATAACTTTCAAAGGGAACCCCCTAAGGATGATTCGGGCCAAGCTTGGTTTAAATTGGCCCAGTGGTTTCAGAAGAGAAGATTTTTGAAAAAGTTTACAGACGGACGAGGGACGACGAACGCCAAGTGATGGCAATAGCTCATACAGGTGAGCTAAAAATTGCAGTGTAGGTAGATCTTGACATCTATCTCTTATAGTTTTTGAAATAAAGGACGAAAAGTATTAAAATTTTTAAATGTTGATGAAAAATGGACAATAACTCCAAAATGGGTAATGGGATTTACTTAAAAATTGCAGGGTAGGTAGATCTCGACATGCTGCATACTTTTGTAATTTAAACTTAACATCTATCTCTTATTAAACAACCTTATTAATAAAAAAAACTGCTGGGATGTGCTAATCTGGGTCACGGGTCGCTGTAATCGGGCGACTGTATCGAGAAACAGATACGGTGTTGAAAAAACTGTTGATACTCATAAAATATTGATAAATGCTATAAAATTTTATGTTTGTCTTCAAGAAATATGATAGACAAAACCATGTGTGAAGTTTTATGACGAAATATCTCCGATTTCTATGTAAATTTACGAGTTGAAGTTGCGGCTGTATCGAGAAACAGATACGATGTTGAAAAAACTGTTGATACTCATACAATATTGATAAATGCAATAAAATTTTATGTTTGTCTTCAAGAAATATGATAGACAAAACCATGTGTGAAGTTTTATGACGAAATATCTCCGATTTCTATGTAAATTTAAAGTTGAAGTGGGGAAATTTTATGTTCGATTTCTAAAAATCTTCTACTCTGAAACCACAGGTAAATTTACTTTAGCGATGTATTTTTATCTTGGACAAGAATAATGAGCGTCCTGATTGGATGACCGATTTAAAACACACTGACTCTGCATGGTTGAAAGATGCATGTAAAAGAAATCTGTTATATTTATTCATTTGTTTGATTCTGGAATATTGTTGATCATTGATTTAAACAGGGAAAAAGGGGGGGGGGGGTGAATTTTATTTGTGAATTTTACAGTTAAATAAATGTTATGTTTCGACAGTTTAAAGAGAAAAATAAAAATTTGTTGCGACTAAAGCTTAAATCAGCGTTAAAAATTGAACAAATATCCGTGGTTTTGTAAATGAGATTTATTTTAAATAGAAAATCTGAATTTATTATTTATTAATTTATTATTAATGATACAATTTTATATCCCTTGGGAGGGGGAGGGGGGCTATGATGAAAATTTGAAATAAAAACACAGGACCGGATTTTAAGCAAAAATAATAATCCAGGATTAGTTTTTTATTAAAAAAAATCCAGGACCCTGTGTCCATGAATTTTTTTTTTAAAGTTAATAATATGAAATATTGACATCCACACTTGCCTTTTGGACAGCACATCTCTGTGTCCACACTTGTAGTTTTTGAAATATAAGACGAAAAGTATTAAAAAATTTAAAATGTGATGAAAAAAGGGCAATAACTGAAAGATGGGTAATCAGATTTACTTCAAAATTGCAGGGTATGTAGATCTTGACATGCTGAACATGTTAGCAGTTTAAACTTAATATCTATCTCTTATAGTTTTTGAAATAAAGGACGAAAAGTATTAAAATGTTGAAAATTTGATGAAAAAAGGGACATAACTCCAAAATGTGTAATGGGATTTACTTAAAAATTGCAGGGTAGGTAGATCTTGACATGCTGCACATTTTTGCATTAATCTTAACATCTATCTCTTATAGTTTTTGAAATATAAGACGAAAAGTATTAAAATTTAAAAAATTTGATGAAAAAAGGGCAATAACTCCAAGATGGGTATTCAGATTTACTTCAAAATTGCAGGGTACGTAGATCTTGCTGTGCTGATCATTTTTACCCCATGTCAGATTTCTGTTTTTATTAACGGTTTTTGAGTTATTACCCAAAAACTGCAATTTTACCCCTATGTTCTATTTATAGACATGGCGGCCATGATGGTTGGTCGGCAGGGTCATCGGACATAAATTTTAAAGGGAACCTCCTAAGGATGATTCAGGCCAAGCTTGGTTTAAATTGGCCCAGTGGTTTCAGAGGAGAAGATTTTTGAAAAAGTTTACGGACGGACGAGGGACGACGGACGCCAAGTGATGGCAATAGCTCATACAGGTGAGCTAAAAATTGCAGTGTAGGTAGATCTTGACATATATCTCTTATAGTTTTTGAAATAAAGAACAAAAAGTATTGAAAATTTTAAAATGTGATGAAAAAAGGGCAATAACTCAAAGATGGATAATCAGATTTACTTCAAAATTGCAGGGTAAGTAGATCTTGCTGTGCTGATCATTTTTACCCCATGTCAGATTTCTGTTTTTATTAACGGTTTTTGAGTTATTACCCAAAAACTGCAATTTTACCCCTATGCTCTATTTATAGACATGGCGGCCATGATGGTTGGTCGGCAGGGTCATCGGACATACATTTTAAAGGGAACCCCCTAAGGATGATTCAGGCCAAGTTTGGTTTAAATTGGCCCAGTGGTTTCAGAGGAGAAACTTTTTTAAAAAGTTTACAGACGGACGACGGACGACGGACGCCAAGTGATGGCAATAGCTCACACAGGTGAGCTAAAAACCGGGATGAGCCACACTGACCCCCACCAAAAAATATATAATTAAAAAAAAATTAAAACGGGGATAAAACTAAGTTCTCGCAAAGGGTAAGACATTTCTGTCTCATATAAGACACCACCGCGTGGCTCATAAGCGTCAAGTCCGGTCTTATCGGTTATAGAGAAGAAAAAGAAAAACTGCATAAAAGGGAAAAGATCCGTTGCCATTTGAGAAATATAGATTCTCCTTCAGTTGCCTGTGAGTTACGATATTTCTCCACTCAAGAGAGTTAAATTTAAAATTTTAACCACAAGCCGAATTTTAAATTTAACTCTCAAGAGTGGAGAAATATCGTAATCCACATGGGCAACTGAAGGAGAATTTGTTTCTCCCATTATTTAACACGAACTTTATTTCAAAATCTTTCAAAATTACCGATTTGACAACATGCGGGGAAAGGCACGAGACATTTTATTCCTCTAGAGGATTACAGATTTTTCCACCACTGGTTCAGCGGGGTTAAAACGCCGTAACAATGGGAGAAATGGATTTTCGTAACGCTCGAGACTAATCCTTATCACGACTGATGAATGTTTGTAGCGCTAAGCTCAACCTACGACCAACGTAGCCTTGCTTGAGTAGCTTTTGTGTCCGCAGCGGAGCTCTGTCAAGAAAATCACTGTGCTGTGGACGAGCCCTCGAATAACGTATGGGTTGTGAAATGTAAACTCCATGGAGATTTTATTTTGTGAGCGATAAAATAACATTGAAGACATTGAAGACATTGAAGACATTTTATTTCACTAAAGCCCCCCAATGGGGTATGTTAGTACAACATTTTAACAAACAATAAAAGTGTGAACATATTTACATTCGAACAACATGGTGCACAAAGGTACAATAATAGTATATATAATGAACACTGATATGTGGCAGGAAGTACAAACTAATAATATGATTAAGCACATGTACATGTATTAAAAGGTCTTAATAACAATTTTGCAAAATTTCACTATGCCAGTAAGTGTAAATAAATCTGATGTATTCATCAGTTCTTTAAACTTTAAAACATTTGGGTTATTACATATATTTCTAGGTAAAAATTTAGCTCTAACATCGTTGAAAAAGGTACATTTCAGGGGCGGATCCAGGATTTCAAGTTAGGGGGGGCGCACTTAAAAATATTGCGCCGAGCGGAGGGAGGCGCGAAAATGTTTGGGGTATTTCGTGTGAAAAATCACGATTTTACGCCAAAAAATCTTATTTTTTCCAATTTTAGGGGGGCGGGCGCCGCTGGATCCGCCCCTGCATTTGAATAAGTTACATAATATCGGATTGGTTTACTACATTCATTACTACTCTCATGTTTATAATATATCTACCACAGTAAACCGCATCTGTGGTGTAATGGTTAGTATTTTCACATCGAATGCAGTAGAAATTTGTTGAAAGTGGCGTTGAATACCATAACTCTAACCCCTAATGCTGTGTATTTCAATAATATTTATATACTCTAAGACTAGGTGGTAGACCCGACAAGGCACTCTAAATAACAAATTCCAGAGAGAGTTATATAGTTTTTATTTACTTCATAATATATACATAACGAAATTATGTCTTGTAACTATCAGAATTCCTCTTCATTTTATATCATATAGAATTAAAGGTTTTTAATGAGGTAACTGCCAGGAAATATTGACCAGGTAAAAGTGTATCGACCGAGGGCAGAGTCCAAGGTTTGATATATATTCATCTGGTCAATAAATACAGGCACTTAAACATAACTTTGTTGATTTTGGAAAGATGAGGTGATCATGATGGCACAATTTGCCTAATATTGACAATGAACTAAAACAATTGTGTCCTTCTTTTAGAAAAATTATCTAAATGTATGTAAAAGTTATGGCATAATATATATACATGTTAAACAAATGTTAGAGGGGAATATCGTCTGATATACATTGAATGTACTAGTATATTTGATCTACTTAGACTGAGCCTGTGTCGCTCACTTTTCATTCTGCTTTGAGGAAACTTAATACAGAACCTTCCATACATGTAGATGCTTCCTCCCAAGCTTCGGTTCATTTGGCTAAGCAGTTTCAGAGGAGAAGATTTTTTAGATATCGACCAATCAGAAACAAGAATGGCCTGTGGTTGCCATGTTTGTTAACCGATCGGGATGAAATGAGCAATTTTCATAGAGGACATTCCATAGATGCTTCCTACCAAATTTCTGTTAATTTGGCCAAATGGTTTCAAAGGAGGAGATGTTTAACTAGAGGCTCAGGTGAGCCTGTATCGCTCACCTGACATAAATAAGCCCTCTTAAGAATGTCTGCATGCCGAATACATCTAAGTTTTACTATTCAAATCCCATAGGGTTTTACAATGTATATTAAAACTATGTCTGCTCATGGCAGCCATCTTGGATGGAGGTCGTGGTCACCGGACACAATTTTGCAAGTATACTACCCAAGAACCATCCATACCATGTTTGCTTTAAATTGGCTGACTGGTTTCAGAGGAGAAGGCTTTTAAACAATTTTCCCAAAGGTCCTATGTTAAAACTATGTCCGCTCACGGCGGCCATTTTGGACCGTGATCGGGGTCACTGAACACAATTTTGGCAGTTGACCACCTAAGGACCATCGATGACATGTTTGTTATATTGGCTGACTGGTTTCAGAGGAGAAGATTTTAAAACATTTTTTCCCCATAGGGTCCTATGTTAAAACTATGTCTGCTGAAGGCGGCCATCTTGGATGGAGGTCAGAGTCACCGGACACAATTTTGAAAATTGACCACTTAAGGACCACCCATGCCATGTTTGCTTTAAATTGGCTTACTGGTTTCAGAGGAGAAGATTCTTAAACATATTTCCCATAGGGTCCTATGTTAAAACTATGTCCGCTGATGGCTGCCATCTTGGATGGAGGTCTGGGTCACTCGATATAATTTTGAAAGTTGACCATTTAAGGACCATTCATGCCATGTTTGCTTTAAATTGGCCTACTGGTTTCAGAGGAAATTTTTATTTTTTTATTTTCCCATAGGGTCCTATGTTAAAACTATGTCCGCTAACGGCGGCCATCTTGGATGGAGGTCGGGGTCACAGGACATAATTTTGAAAGTTGACTACCTAAGGACCATTCATGCCATGTTTGCTTTAAATTGACTTACTGGTTTCAGAGGAGAAGACTTTTAAACATTTTTTCCATAGGGTCCTATATTAAATCTAAGTCGAGTCATGGAGGCCATCTTGAATTTCCGATCGGCAAACGATTCACAAGTTTAGTACAGGACCACCCAATGATCATTCCTGCAAAGTCACAATTCAATTGGCTTGGTGGTTTCTGACAAGAAAATTTTTAAACTTTCAGCCAATGAGAACACATTATGGACCCTGGCAGCCATGTTGGATTTCAAATCAGATTCCGATGAATATTTCTGGCAAGTTTGGTTGAAATCTGTTCAGCGGTTTCAGAGAAGAAAAGTTAAATGTGAAAAGCTAACGGACGGCCTGTCGGTCGGACGGACAGACGCTTACCCATGACAAAAGCTAAAAATTTGCCAATCAGAAACAAGAATTGCCTGTGGTGGCTATGTTTGGTAATGGATCATAACAAAATGTGCATTCTTTAGAGAGGACCTTCCATAGATGCTTCCTACTAAGTTTCAGTTCATTTGGCTGATGGGTTTCAGAGGAGAAGATTAAAATGTGAAAAGTTAACAAATGACAGACAACAAACGACGGACGCCAAGTGATGCCAAAAGCTCACATTGCCTTTGGCAAGGTGAGCTAAAAAGATTATTAAAATGTGAATACCTACATGCAATATATAGTATAAACATGTTACACTATATCAGCATTGGTTAATTTCTAAGGCAGATAATGGCAAGAGTTATCTTTCTTTTAACAGTTTAATGGCAAGAGTTATCTCTCTTTTGCACAGTATAGGAACCTGTGCGCCTGAAATCTCTTATTGACGTGCTCATCTGTAAACTGCATTACGGTTTCGGTGGAATTCGACATCTCACGCTTTCACGGCGGGTAAGTTTTTCTATGTTTTCATTAAATTCTAATAACTTGTATGTCCAAAAACTTGACAGAATGCGTATGATTCATTGATGCAAGGACTGCATCTTAAAATGTATTAGCCCTATGGCGTCATATTTATCAGTTTAACAGGTTCTTTGTCCCGTTTAACCCTTTATCCTTGAATAATATTCCCGATACTTGTGTTGGTAATGTCAATAGATATGAACACAGTTTATGCAAAATTACAGATATGATTACCTCAGCATTGCCAAATAAATAGACATTTTAAAATTTTAAAATTCAATGTAATAAGCTGTTTGACGTCGTCCAATTTGACAACTGTAAGTCTGTTTACAGTGTCGTCTGAAGACTGTTTGGCGTGCCAAAAGGTACTGTTTAGAAGTATTTGGTGCTTTATTCATACTTTTATGATCCACTAATGAAGACAATGAACTATATAAGAAATTATTTTCAGATCGTGGAATATAAGTAACGCTAGCTACCTGGGATCGAATTATATATTAAATGCTCAGTAAATTGCAAAGGAAGTCAAATAGCTTGATCATGTTGGCTTTGGGTAATCTTGCTAAAAAGCAGAAATCCAAACTTTAAAGCATTAAAAATGACAGATTATGCTACAGCAGTTTCAGATGTCGTATAACTGCTAATTTTCATTTACTGCAAATACCAAGTATATCACATTCAAGGCAGGCATTGCTTCCTTGTGCCGTAGTATACCTGATGAATCTAAGAATTCCGCCTAAACCGGCGATAAAGGCCATCTTGAAACTGAAATTGGTTCGAGCGTATGCTCCATGTTAAAGCCTGGCTTTAGCTTAAAATGAAGTCGTTTCTTTTCATTAATTTGATTAAAAATAGTTCATTTCCTTACCTGAATTTATCTCATTTATTTTCCACCTAATGCAGCTGTAATGAGTAGACCATTCGGGGAAGGGGGTTAGCTTGGGAGATCTAGAGATCAAATTATCTTTTTAACTCGTTCGCCACTATTTTTAACCGCCAAAGCCGAGGAAATTTAACCTTTTTCATACAATTCATAATATGAGCGTGGATTGATGAAATCTAAGGCTTCTATATAGTGCTAGAATAAAAATTGTGTATTTATTTTCACAAATATTAAGATAATCCCCCCAAAAAAAATCATTGATAGTTTCCGTATCCAAAGAATTATGTGTTGGTAGTTTACGAAATGCCAGTGTTGTCTACATTATGGTAAACAGGTTACATGCAGCATCCTAGTGTATGGAAACTTATTGAGACCCTTCAACAGGAATGTGAACGTGTAACAACCATCTTGCTACAGAATGAAAGAGGTATTCGTCTAACAAAAAGGTACAAGAAAGTGTATACAGAACTTCAAAAACGTCTCTGTAACCTTGGTGAAGACAGAACATCTGGTAACAAGACCATTGCAGAGTTCTTAAGAGGTGTGAGCTACAACATTTGTGGTGGTCAACCGAATATGTAGACATTTTGCAACTAACTAGTGATTTATGTTATTGTGTAATGTGCTCATTTTAAATACAAGTCAGCTTTCATCTAATACACACTTTTTAGTGCTTTGAATGAACAAGTTTCCTCTGTTATTATGAGAACTGTAATTGTGTTATGTGCTCACTTTATCTATAGTGCTTGAATAAACAAATGTATCTTCTGTTACGAAAACTGTTATCTTATGAAATATGCTGTGCTTAATGATGAAATAAGTCAAATAAAAATATCTCTTATTACTTTTATTTAAAATAAATCTTGAAACAAATAATACAAACGTGGCCCTCATGGACCCTCTCTTCCCACCCCACTCCCACTCCCAAAGAAAGAAAAACCCCAAAAAACCACAACAATATATAAAATATTAGCAATCAGACTACAACTTCCAAATGGGAATGGTCAAATAGTAGACAAAATGGGAATAGACCAAATGGGAAGCTACCATTGAAAGTAGCGCTAAACACCATCAAACAAACATATATCGAAATGATAGTCTGTTTAAAGCATGACCAACATACAACATACTTTTTTATGGAGATAATATAGTCCTATATGGTATACAATGTATCTATTTCAGCAATCAACACTAATTTTGCAAAATGAAACAAGAATTGCTATGTACATGTACAACCTTATTCTTACAGTTATTAATAATAAATGTGTGTCTTTCATTTTAAAGCAAGTCATATAAATATTCTTTGGCAAACTATTTTTGTGATTAAAGTGACAGTGAAACAAATATGTACATTTTCTTACTTTGTTTGTTCTTTCAAGGACTTGTAAAATGATATGTAGGCCATACATCATTTAAAAGTCCGTTTTTATAGAAACAGATTGAAATTATTTCAGGAAAGTGATAGTTAATTCACCAAAAGTTTAAGAAAGAACAACAATGTCGAACAGGGTGCTAATGTACACAAATGAATATCCCTGTCCTTTCACTTATATAAAATTATTATGGAGGAAATTCCTCTAAAACTGAAATTCATTTGAGTTTAACACTAATAAAATGACATTTCAATATTAATATAACAAAAGATGTGCTTAAATACTGTTATTTCCCTGTGAAGTAAAATTCAAGATTGTTTTTTAATATATAAATGAACAATAAATTAACTTGAAAATCATTTTCATAATACAAATTAATTATATGCCTGTTAATTCATATTAAAGCTACGTACATGAATTGTATGAAGTTATTTGGGCAAGAAAAATTGCATTCAAATTATGTTGTAACAAATGGTAAATTAAATTTATGGCATATATCCATATCATCTTCTACCAATTTATTTGTGAAATAATCTACTGAATAAACACAACATATTCGAAAAACACAAACTACAATAATTACATAGAAAAAAAACTTACAAAATTAAAAACACTTAAATGGCTTTACAGATTAAGCAATATTTCAAGTCATAAAACGTCATTAACACACAATGGTATTAAAATCATTCTCGATTTGATTCTAAAATTATACATTGAACATAAAACTGTTGAACAGATCATGGGAAAAAATATATGTTTTTTTCATTCAACTTTGCATGAAAGAGGACTTTAAAGGGAAATAACTCATGCAATACATATAATTTTAGAATCAAAGTCAGAAATGTGAAAATGGTCTATTCAACGCATGAATATTACTTGTAGAAGAACACAGAACGTTGCAACCAGAATAAAACAGAAAATGAAGAAATTTTTCTGTGATTTTTGTTCTTTAAAACCAAGTGGTCTGGTCTTGAGTGAGTCCAAAGTCCGGCCCCACTGTGTCATTATGGCCTTTCTTGCTCCGTCCCACTTTCCTGGTCCATTTAATCTGTATTGATAAGGTGTGCAGGGTCCAAAGAAACATGTTATGGCAAGCATTGGGTCCGACCACATCAGAGATTCTACAAAGGTGTACCAAAAGGTTTTTAGGTGCAAGAAGTCCATTGAAACAACATGACAGACAGACATCAAAATAACTAATGGCAAATCAGCATCAACTGAATGTTTAAAAAACTAGTTTCTTAACATACTTGGATACCAAGTAATACGCTATTCCATATCATGTTCTTTTTATGGGGGCCGTCGTGGTTGTGAGCGTATAGAAGTTGGATTTCCAACTATCTGTGCAATCAGTGCCTATCACCACTAAAGGTGTGAGTTCGAATATCGCTCATGGCTAGTTGTACTCGATACAATATTATGTGATAAAGTTTGTCAGCAACTTGCAACAGGTCGGTGAGTTTCTTCGGTTACTCCAGTTTCCTCCACTGACTGCCACGATAGAACTGAAATATTGTTGAAAGTTACGTTAAACACTATGACCCTCACCCGAACCCTGTTCTTTTTATTAGTAATATTTGAACAAGGGGTGGTCATCTTGGCTTGAAAATTAATCCATCAGGAATACAGGAAGCATCGCTTTAGAATTCAGTGACAACCATCATGTAATTTCAGTGTCTCGTGTTTCTTATGCGACTGTAAGATCTCTGTATACCAAACTGGCTTGGAGAACAAGAACTTTATTAATGATGCAGTACCATTCCAGAGCATCTGTTCTCAACCCTGTTATTGTTTTGTGTGTTCCGTATTGTCTCAGCTTTTGTTCTTTCTTAATATTTGTACTGTTTTTATTTTTTCGTATACTGATTGTGTCTTCCAACATCTGTAATCTCCATTCATCTGAAATCTACTCATGACTAAATTTGATCAGTTTTGATTATATACTAAAGTACTTCTCATTGGTTAACTTGAATAGCTAACATTACCCGGTAATTAGATAGTATTTGTTGATATGAAATTATGTACATCTGTTGCATTAACCACTCGGCAGTTCCTGTTATTGCTACCTAACATCATTGGTGTGTAATGCCATTTTCAACAATATTTCAGTTACAATCGTGACAGTTTCATTCCTGAAGGAAGCCAGAGTATTCATAACAGCCGTATTGTGGAACACTAAATGAAAGAAAATATCTACCGTTAAACAACTATATTAGAATATTATTACTTACTTAAGTCTGGCAAGGTTCCATTTAGCGTAGCCAATTCATCCATATAATCAATATAGTCGACTTGTATGGTATGTCTCTGTGTCTGAACATATCTCTGTTTCATTGCTGCCTGCTTAAATCTAATGTCAGCCATCATCTCGTCGTGGCTTGGAAGGTGTATTTTTCCCTGAAATATTTTTAAGGGAAAACTCCAGTCAGTTGAACAATTGTTATAATTCAATACATTATAACTTTTTATTCATAAATAACTAATTATTAAACAAAAAACATCTTTATTAACATTAATCTACCCGATTAGAAATATGAATATTTTGAATTTCCTGTCGTAGTGTAAGCGGCCATGACACCTCTTCATGTGATGTCACAAAGTCGATATAATGTTTCGGTTTTACATGATTGGCCGTAGGTTATATAACTGTCGTTTTATGCATACACATGCTTTTTTCTTTTTTGTCTCCAATGCTGTCATACTTTCCAGTGTTTTCGGTGGTCATTGGTCGATGTGTTGACAAGGTTACATAGGATTGGTAATTACAAAAGTAACTTCTTCTCCCACTTTCCCTTTTCATTAGTGCAATAAAATGCTTGACATGAAGTCTTATTTGATTTTGTAAATACCCAAAGATAAATATATGACGTTATTTTACGATTTACATAATTTTTAATGATAAAATTGCAACTGATGTTGATATACGATACCGACTATGTGACATCACTGCTCTTTCGGAAGAGCTTTAATTGTAGGTATAATCCGAGAATGGATTATGTCTTTTGTCCCCTCACATTGAAGAGCTCTAAAAAATGGTGATCCCCATTATTTGGTGCTACATGCAACTTCAATCACCAAATTCTACCTTATGGTATAGGTTACTATTTTTAACATTCATTAATACAAATGTCTTTTATTTACTGCCATTTAAATTTTCATGCTAACTTGTCAAGACTATGGCGTTTTCCTTTAAATACTGAAAATCACAAATTGTTCTCGATTGGACAATGTGACCTTTCTTAAGTAATAGATATCACACATATAGACTACTATACATTGCATATCTGTATTTTATCATCTTAATGGTTATCTAGCTAGGTCATTTTCCGTTTTGCCATTTGAACCCAATTGGTAAATAAATGTTAGAGAAAACAGAAGGAGCAATCAAGAATGGACAACCCAGAAACACTGCCAACATTGGGCACACAAGACACATGACAAAGACAAGCTAAGCACAAAAGGGCAAACAAGAATGGACAACCCAGAAACACTGCCAACATTGGGCACACAAGACACATGACAAAGACAAGCTAAGCACAAAAGGGCAATCAAGAATGGACAACCCAGAAACACTGCCAACATTGGGCACACAAGACACATGACAAAGACAAGCTAAGCACAAAAGGGCAATCAAGAATGGACAACCCAGAAACACTGCCAACATTGGGCACACAAGACACATGACAAAGACAAGCTAAGCACAAAAACACAACATAACACAGAAAACTAAAAACATGAGCTACACGGACCCCACCAAAAAACAGGGGTAAACCTTAAGTGATGTTGTTGCTCTTCTTCCAGCCCTCGGTTGTACTATGAAATGTTATCTACACCTAACATTTCTTCCTCTCTTAAATTTATAAAAGATAATAATATGTAACTTGGCACACTAAATTTGATATGTATTTTTTTTTTATAAATCAGTCATACTTAAATAATACACATTTATTACATTAAAATTCCAGTATATCATATTTTGTACTTGGGCGCATCAATATTGAAATTATTTAAATTACCCCCAACACTGAAAATTTCTGATAGTAGTTACAATGGCAGCTCTCGTATTAAGGACGATATGAGATGGAGGAACAGTATCAGACGTCTTGTGAAAAGTAATTTGAAATATAATATGGTACAATTTGTTTCAAACCTCTGTAAATTGCACCTATACCACCCGACTTTTCACAGAAAATTTGGAAATCAATATGGCTGTATCAATAGCAGTGAGGGAATAATATTGATTATATGATGATACAACAAATGTTTATAAATAGAAATCATGTACAAGGAATAAAATGTGAAATATTATGACAGCAGACGCCACCTGCTGGCAAATGTTCACGCTGTCAAATTATGTCTTCACGTTTTTAGTTCCGTATTGTGATGTCCGCTGTGACTTCCGAGTAAAAACGATATTCCGATTCGTCTGGACTTCGGTTAGTTTTGTAGGGGCTTCATGTTTTATTTATGTTATTTGTGTTTATTTACGCATACTGGTGTCCAACACGATTTCTATATCAGATGATGTTCGTGTTGTGTAACAGTAACAAGATGGGTGTCACAAGTGGAGCAGGAACTGCTTACCCTTCCGGAGAACCTGAGTTCGACCCCCTCCCACGTTCTTATTGGGGTTCGTGTTGCTCGATCTTTTGTTTTCTGTGTAGTGATCTGTAGATCATTGTTTGTCCTTTCGTATTTTTTCTTTGTCTTTTGGCCATTGTATTGTCTGTCTTTTGGCAATTGTATTGTCTGTCTTTTGGCCATTGTATTGTCTGTCCTTCTTTGATAAACCGCTTCTGGTTACTGCTTTAATATCTTCAAACTTTACTTTTTTCACTTGATCTTTGGACAGGAAAGCTAATAATAAGATGCATACATTTTAAATTACCTACAACCAGAAAGCTTACTTTTCATACTAAATTAGATATCTACGTTTTTATTTTTAGCTACATAACTACATCCTTTTAGTTTAAGGATTCCACAAATCCATTTTGGAACAATACAACAACAGCATTAAATTGCATACACTTTCATCAATTCATTTGCATTAATTCTTACCTGAAAAACACGTGTAGCCAATCGACACTGCAGTTCAGCTATTGGCATAATCGCTCCAAGTGGTTGTATAAAACCGACCACACACAACGTCTGCTTTTCAAGTTGTGGCAGGAACATATATTTGAAAAGGTCCACGTGATTTTCTTTGACCTCAATCACAGACTTGTCAAGAAAGGGGAATCCAAATATATATCCTGTTGCCAAGACAACAATGTCGATATTCTCCTCTTTGGTACCATCATCAAATATGATGCCATTTTCTGTAAAGGTCTTAATATCCGGTCTGACATTCAAAGTCCCAGATGCCAACCTGTTCGGCATTTCGTCGTTTACCATTGGATGTTGGGCAAATACAGCATGCTTAGGTTTAAGAGAGTAGGCAGCGTGGTCGAATCTAGAGTTTAGTTCTTTCTCAACAAGATTCTCTATCAAACCTTTAGGTAAAATATCTCTCAACTTCATCATTATTCTTTTTGTTCTCAGCATGTCAACAGGCATACCATGTTCTGATATTCTGTTTATAACCCAACTTCCACGCCTTGTACTAATGAACACCTTAAAGTGAAAAAATATATATAAAAAAATGTAAAACTAGAGGCTCAGTGGGCTGAGCCTGTGTCGTTCACCTTTCATTCTGCTTTGAGGAAACTTAATACAGAACCTTCCATACATGTAGATGTTTCCTACCAAGTTTCGGTTCATAGACATATGGCTAAACAGTTTCAAAGGTGAAGATTTTTTAGAAATCGACCAATCAGAAACAAGAATTGCATGGGGTCGCCATGTTTGCTAACCGATCGGGACGAAATGAGCAATCTTCATAGAGGACATTCCATAGATGATTCCTACCAAGTTTTGGTGGTAGCCATGTTTGTTAACCGATCGGGATGAAATGAGCAATCTTCATAGAGGATTTTCCATAGATGTTTCCTACCAAGTTTCGGTTCATTTGGCCAAGCAGTTTCAGAGAAGATTTTAAAAAATCGGCCAATCAGAAACAAGAATTGCCTGTGGCGGCCATGTTTGGTAATGGATCATAACAAAATGGGCACTCTTTAGAGAGGACCCTCCATAGATGATTCCTACTAAGTTTCAGTTCATTTGGCTGAGGGTTTTCAGAGAGGAGAAGATTAAAATGTGAAAAGTAAACGGATGACAGACGACGGACAACAAGTGATGGCAAAAGCTCATATTGCCTTTGGCAAGGTTTGCTAAAAAGAAAATTAAAATGTGAATACCTACTTGTAATGTACATGTATAGAATAAACATGTTACACTATATCAGCATTAGTTAATTTCTAAGGAAGATAATATCAAGAGTTATCTTTCTTTTAACAGTTTAGGCAAGAGTTATCTTTCTTTTAACAGAGGAACAGATTTTTTAGAAATCAACCAATCAGAAACAAGAATTGCCTGTGGCGGCCATGTTTGTTAACGGATCGGGACGAAATGAGCAATCTTTATAGAGGACCTTCCATAGATGCTCCCTACCAAGTTTCGGTTCATTTGGCCAAGTGGTTTCAGAGGAGAAGATTTTTTTAAATCGGCCAATCAGAAACAAGAATTGCCTGTGGCGGCCATGTTTGTTAATGGATCAGGACGAAATGAGCAATCTTTATAGAGAACTTTCATAGATGTTTCCTACCAAATTTCAGATCAATTGGCATTGCGGTTTCAGAGGAGAAGATTAAAAGTGAAAAGTTAACGGACGACAGACGACGGACGCCAAGTGATGGCAAAAACTCACATTGCCTTTGGCAAGGTGAGCTAAAAAAGTACTCATATTGGAATATTGATGTTTAAATACAAACATTATTTCGGGGTCGTCGTGGTGGTGATTGTATGGTAGTAGGATTTACAACTACCTGCAAATTTATGCACATACATATCACCACTAACGTTGTGAGGTCGAATCCCGATCATGGTGTATAAAGTTTGTCAGTGACTTGCGGCTGGTAGGTGGTTTTCTCTGGTTTCTTCCACCAATAAAGCTGACCGCCACAATATAACTGGAATATTGTTGAAAGTGGCATTAAACATCATAACCCTCTCACACAAACATTATTTCATTTATATAGTTGCAGTTAGTTTTACTGGTGGAGGGACTATTGAACCGGACAAAAATCAACGACAAAATTAGCACTTAAGTTATATAGAGAAGTTGTATCCAGTACACCTTGCCACGAGTTGGAATTGGACACACAAAACTTTAGTGATGATAGCTGCTGATTGCATATGTAGATGTAAATCTAACTACCATATTATGACCTTCCCTTACTCGTTCATTAGAATATTTACTTAACAAGATGACATTATAGAAGAAATGCGAATAAAGATGGTTGGGGAAAAAAAGCCTGCAAAAAAGTTCAAGTGGACATAAAAATACTCAAAATTATTATTGCAAATGAGGATATTTACAGTTAACATCTTTTTGATTTGGACCAGTAAATTCAAATTTTCATTTCGAGGACTGCAATACAGGTATAAACAAACCACAAAACCATGCACAGATTCCATACTATCAAAACTGGTAACATTTTCTATGTGCATTTCTATTGTGTACCTTTGATGCAACTCTGCTGAGTTCAACAGCCATATCACCACCAGAATTCCCTATACCAATGATCAACACTTTTTTGTCTTCAAATCCAGCTGGGTGTCTATAGTCATGACTATGAAGTACTTTCCCTTTAAAGGTTGATAGTCCAGGAAAATCCGGAACGTGTTTCTCAGCATGATGGCCTGTACAAACCAACACAGCGTCATATACCAGATCCTCAATTTTACCAGACTTGAGATCTTTAATCTTGATATTCCATTGACCAGTTTTGGAAAAATCTGCAGTTTTGTTGATGTGAAGTATCTGTAATGAAACAGTATACATAGCAATTGATTTTGATACATACAGTCAAAAGGCCACTCAATGGAACCTGAAAATGTGGCCTTTATGAGAATTAATCCTTTATATACAAGTTAAAATTATATGCACTATTCATTAATGGGGAAAATGAGACTGTCCTTTATAGACAGTGATTTGTTATATAGAGGTGCCCTTTAAGGAAGGTTTCACGGTACATGTATTCCGTTTTTGTATTTTTTTTTATTCTAAGACAGGGGTCTGTAAGTCTTCGCCTTAAATTTTTTTTATCTGATCTTGAATTTTAACACTTCGAAACAAAAGGACCAGATACATTATGAAGAACAGACATTACTTTAACAAATTATGAAAATAACAGCCTTGGTATAGTACATTACAAAAAAAATGTCTGAGTCATTGCATCTAGATATGTTATTTCTGAAAGATATACTTTTGTATTGATCTATGATAAAATCAAGTATTTTCAAATTTAAATAGATACAGGTAATGGCATTGTGCATACCTCCGTTTCAAATTGTATATATTTCTTCAAGTTGAATCTGTCACTATACAACTTAAAGTATTTCTGTACGCTTGTGTTGTGCATAAATATGGGAAACTCTGCAGGTATTGGATAATCACTGTAGCACATCATTTCTTTACTTGTATTGATGATGGTAGACTTCATTACGCATGACTGACCTTCCGTAATCTTATCTGAATATCTCCATAAACCACCTAATAGACAAAATAAATGCATAGTGATTGGTCGGGTTATGTTTTAATCTGGTTAAAAAAAGCTGTTATAATACACTACGTTCTCCTAAAATAAGGCATAACCTAATCAGAGGTGATGTCCAGATGAACTCATGATCAGCCAATGAAAGAGTTTCTGACAAAATCTTAACAGCTTTTTTTTATCATTACATCGCAAACGTGAAGCTATCTGATTTGAAGATTTATAAAATAGGTATTCATATACAAAAGTTCTGGGTATGACCTCTAATCGGGTTCTGTCAGGTTAGTGGTGGGGGGCATATACATGTAACATACAACAAAATCATGCAGTTTGTATTTGTGATTCATGATTGATACCAGTGATATAAATTCGTTCTGAAAACAAACACTAGTAGTTTTATTTTGGTACTAGTAAATAATTTAATTTGATGCGAATACTGTATTCTGCTTGGCTGATATGCCTGGAGCAATACTGGTTATACTTGATAACCTTGGTTTGCATTGTGACGTCGCCAACATATTCATTCGCCAACGACAAATTCAAATAGTCCCATGAAATAATCCCAATTAAAACTGATGAACCATTGCATTTTGTTGTAAAAATTAAACTATAAGTAATATGTTCAATTTTTGAACAGGTTAGTCTTGTATAACCTGGTTTGGAACAGGTTACACTTTTTATAAACTGCTTTGCGGTTTATTAAGCGCAAGCTGTTCCAAACCAGGTTATATCGTATAATGTGTTCAAAATTGAACATATTCCTTAAATAAATGCCATCTGGCTGGATAAAAGCAATCTAATTAAAAACTTATCTCTCACTTTCTCCTCTTTACTGTTATGTCGTTACATATCGCTAAAGGGGAACAAGTGAAAGATCTGATTTTAATCAGATTGGGATCATATCATTTAGTCAATCAGAAAATTCAACATAGAATAAGAAATTCTTGAGAGAAAATCCAACTGGACATTTGTATAGGTATGTAGTCTTAGACACAAATGTCCCATGTTTTAGGGGCTGTTGTGGTCGTGATCGTGATGTACAACTACCTGTGCAATCTGTGTCTATCACCACTAAAGTTGTGAGTTCAATTCCAGCTAATGGTGAGGTGTACTCGATACAACAATATGCGACAATGTTTGTCAGTGACTTCCAACAGTCAACAGATCTATGGTTTTCTCTGGGTAAAATTGACCGACACAGTATAATTGAAATAATGTTGAAAGTGGCATTAATCACCATAACAACCCCATGTAGTATTTCAGTCATGTATCAGCGATATCAATTATAATATATAATTACAGCATTAGGGTTCGGTTATAGTTGTTTAACGTCAGTTTGATCAGCATTTCAGCTATATCGCGGACATCGATGTAATTTATGGAGTGAACCAGAATTCAGGGAAACTCGACCGACCCACTACAAGTATAGGTTAAAGTGTTTATAGCGACTTTCAACAATATTTCAGTTATATCGTGGCGGCCAGTTTTATTGGTGTTGGAAACCGGAGTACCCGGAGAAAACTCCTGACCTGCCATGAGTGGAATTCGAACTCACAACTTTAGTGGTGATAGGCACTGATGGCATAAGTAGTTGTAAATACAAAAGCCATAAGATCACGGCCACGACCCACTACAAGTAACTAACAAACTTTACCACATAAATCTTATCAAGTACACATCGCTACGGTTAGTAATCGAACAAATAACATAAGTGTTAATCAACGCTAAAGCAATAGTTTTCAGATTTCCTCCATCATTACAATTGGCTAGCATCATATATCGCTGACTTTAAACACCCATAAAACAAATTATACGTCAGTGTTCGATTAAAAAGTCTGTCAGATACTTCACAATATATCTGCTTTACCGATAACTGTACCGACAAATAGATGAAGTAGTAATGCACAAATATTTATGAAATCTTTCCTTTTAAGAAAGTTTGAAGATATCAAAAGGGTAATCAGAAGCAGTAAATCGAAGAAGGACAGACAACACAATGACCAAGCGAAAAAGGACAAACAACGATCTACAAAACATTACACAGAAAGCTAAATATCGAGCAGTACGAACCCCACTAAAAACCGGGGATGAACTCGTATGCTCTTCTTCTTCTTCTTCCAAATACAGGACTAGACTCAAAGGTTTGAGTGTGTAACGTCCCGGAACAGTACATGGACAATTTAAAGGTATAATAACAAAAATAACCAAACAAAAATAACTAAATATATATATATGTACAGTGGTTTGTAATATGTTTTTAAAGGTTGGGAATCCTTCAAATGTTAATGTGGAGATACCACTTTTGAAGGATTCTACATGTAGGTTAGGTGAAAGAGTTATTGACTGAGGTAAACTGTTCCAGGCTGATATTGTATTAGGGATGAAAGAAAACTTATAAAAATCTTTACTTGACTGAATTTGTCTGAATTTATGTGCCCCATGAGTACGCCTGTCAGATTGGGATAGCATGGTTGTTGGTACCTCTACTAAACCCCCATTTATTTTATATTGTATAGCAGTATCAGACTTGCTTTAGTTCGTCTACAAGCAAGACCGTCCCACTGTAAGGTGTCAACCATATTGGTGACTGCACCAGGTGACCTGTCACGGTAGTCATTAAAGACATACCGAGCTGCTTTCCTTTGTATTTGCTCAACCTGAGATATTTGCTGTCTTTTAGATGGATTCCAAACTGGTGAAGAGTATTCGACAACCGGACGAACAAGTGATGTGTAAGTAAGGTTTTTAACCTTACGTGTACAGTTTTTCATATTTCTGCATAGAACGCCTAAGCTTTTATTAGCTTTTGTGGTAATGTTATTAATATGTGGGCCCCAATCTAGATCATTGCTAATAGTTACACCTAAATATTTGCTATTGCCAACTGGTTGTAATGTGTGGTTATGTAATTTATAATTAAGTTCAAGGGGAATTTTCTTCTTGGTAACATGGATGACATAACATTTTTCTGGGTTGAACTTCATCTGCCATGTCTTTTCCCAATTCTCTAGATTTGTCAAATCTTTTTGTAGCAATTCTGAATCAGATTGATTATTAACATTTCTGTACAACAAGCAATCATCTGCAAAGAGTCTAACATTACATTGCAGTTTACGTGTTCGAGCAAATCGTTTATAAACAATAAGAATAAGGTTGGGCCTAAAACTGTCCTCTGTGCTCCGGGGTAGTAAACAGTTCCTGCTCCACATGTGGCACCTGTCGTGTTACTCTTGCTACAAACCAGGTGACAAGTCATGAATGAGGAAAGGGTCTGATTGTGATAACGACAGATGGAACATATCTGTGGTCATTTGTGACATAGATACATTAACAAAACTGTCCAATTGTTTCAACACTATATACCTATATCATTCGACCTTTCATAACAGACTGGTTCAAGTCCCTCATCTATACAACATTTGATGGCAGTTAATCCACTAGCTCCTGCTCCTATGATTGCTACCTTCATGGTTGATTACTACAAAATAAATTTAGAAAAGCAACATTCAAGTGTTGATAAAAATGTAGATACATGTATATAAATCAGTGTGGTCGACACATTTCAACCACCCAGTCGTCAGTGCTTCGCGACACTGACATGGTTTATTCGATATATTTATTGTCGAAATCTACAGTTGCTAAATTGTTGAATTATTATTAAAACTAAGGCTCTCTTCTCTTGGGCATAGGTGACCTTAGTCGATTTTGACTATCCTGTTTAGGCCCTTTGGTTTTCATGCTCCCAAATACTTTAAAATTATTTGGCTTTCTAATTTTTTGACATTGAGCGCATTTGATGAAGCATAGGTGCTTGTGTATAGTCAAAAATATACACGCTATGTACCTAAAATACCACAAGGCCGGACTCACTTCTACTACCCGTCACTTCAACCGTTATTTCCCCTGTCAAAATGTCGATAGGACGCAAATCGCTTACTAATTTACGTAGTGAAATGATTTTTCTTCAAGGTAAACCCGTTTTTTATATCTTCCTACCATCTACACCCCCATACTGACAGATAATCTTCCGATTTTGTTGACAATGGACAATTCCGTGGCTGCAAAAGCGAAAGTAGGTCCGCCTTTCGGTCGTTCTCGGGTTTTATCATATATAATTACTAATCACTAGAAACATTCCAAATTCAAATTACAAGGCGCCAAAATATGAACTTCTCATATTTGTTTCGTAAGGCAGTGATAAAACCCGAGATCGCCCTATTTTCACTTTTACGGCCATGGAGTTGTCCATTGTCAACAAAATTGGATGATCATCTGTCAGTATGGGGGTGTAGATGGTAGGAAGATATAAAAAACGGGTTTTTCTTGAAGAAAAATCATTTCACTACGCAAATTAGTCAGTGATTTGCATTCTATCGATATTTTGACAGGGGAAATAGCGGTTGAAGTGACAGGGGTAGTAGGAGGAGTGACTGAGTCCGGCCTTGTAGTATTTTAGGTACATAGCGAGCATATTTTTGACTCTACACAAGCGCCTGTGGATGAAGGTTATTCCAGAAACGCGTCGTGCCCACTAAATTTGATATCTATTTTATTCAGGAATAACCTTCATCAGGTACGTTCATAGTCAAAAGATTGGAAAGCCAAATAATTTAGAAGTCTTTGGGAGCAACAAAAACAAATGGCCTAAACAGGATAGACAAAATCGGCTACGGTCACCTACCTATGCCTGAGGGCAGGGCCGGATTAAAGCCAATTTATGCCCTAAGCACATGCCAACTATAGTGCTCCCGCATCTTCCACTCAGTGTCGGATTTACCTATAGGTTGTTTAAATCTTTCTTAATAATAGCTACATTTACTATTTTACGTTTGCTATTTTATAGGTAACAGGACAAATCGGCCCCAAACAAGGTCGGTCCCCGGACAACTCGGCCTTATTCAATCCCGACCCCAAGACAAGTCGGCCCCATACTTATTATCGAGAGTAGGAGTTGGTGAGTTTTAAATTAACGATTTTAATGGTCGATGAGTATAAACAGTTTTTAATTGACTTCGTATAGAAAGGTGCGTCCCGAAAGCGTGTATTCAGCCCATTTCTTATTAATACATAATCAGTTTCAATTATTAATTATTTTTTGTTGGACTCATCCGAAAGCGTGTGTCTTATGACTACATATATTGTAAGCAGGGGTCGACTTAAGAAAAAAAATTAACTGGCCCATAGGGCCAGTAAAATTTTTGAACAACTGGCCCCTTCAAAATTCCACTGGCCCGAGAAATATCGGTCCACGAAGCGGACCGATATAAAAGGGGGGATTTGCCCCCCCCTCTCCCAAGAAACAGGAAACTCAAGATCGAGCAATATGAACCCCATTAAAACCTTGGGTGAACTCATTTTCTCCGGAAGGATAAGCAGTTCCTGCTCCACTAGTGGCATCCGCAAATAATTACATTGACTGTCAGTGATTTAAACATGTACATATAGTTTTTGTATTCTATGAATGAATGTTGTACTTGCTTTAAACAAGGGTAAAGTTCATGACATTTTCCCATACATGCAGTGTTTTTAATGCATTACAATTAACAGGTATGGTTAGAAGATAATCAAACAATCTACATATAGATAGTCAAACTTGTTATCAAAAGTATATAGTTTTAACCTTTGATTCATTGTTTATTGTATATATGTTAACTTATGTATTAACTAAATTTAATACGGCGCTCGGCCAATAATCTTCAGTAGTGAAGGACGGCCAGAAATATAAAGAAAAAGAAGAAGTCTCAGCGACCCCCTCTGTATAACGGATTCCTTTTTTAGCCAGTCTTATTTATTCCTCCCCAGCGTTTTCACGTGCATTCGACCTTTATATAACGACCCACTGTCCAAAGCGACTAACGACCATGTTCTTTGGGTAAAAATCCTTCATATAACGACTATTAGAAGATTATTATCAGACCGGAAGTTAGATAATAAATAAACAAACACAGTCCCGACTTTGGAAAATTTTCCGTTTTGCCCAGCTGATGCAGCGATTGTTGCCAATATCCCTCTTGCTGATATCGGCATGATCTACTGACTGAGTCCATACCTGTTACTAGTTCATAATAATAGATTTTTCATATTAAATGAAGTCACGATTACCGTTATTGTGTATCCGCCATTTTTTTTACAGGTAAGATGTTCACGTGATGATTTATTATTGTTGTTTGGTTTATTTGGGTTTATTTCTTATTTATATTAAATATTTAAAATTGCTTACTATAGAAAATACCGTTTTAATCTTTCAGTTTTATAAATAAATAATCGTGATTTTGAAAATTATTGAATTATGAAGTACTGGTTCCCAGCATATATTTCTGTCAATATTCGTTTAACGTGCAGTAACAGATCAAGGTAAACACATGCTGATTGTGTGATTAGGCTATTTATAGCTTTCGGCGAGTGATCGAAGTTGAATTTTAACGTTTTATCTTGAAATTTCATTAGTCTGTTATCAGTCGATATTGAATGACACGGAAGAAACGAAAGTTGCTGGCCCAAGTGGCCCGAGAATATCAACTGGCCCAGCGGGCCGATCTTTGTTCAGTTTGACTGGCCCGACCGTAAATATACTGGCCACGGGCCAGCGGTTACGTCGACCCCTGGTAAGGTGTTAAATTAATTACCGACAATTAATAAACTAATTACGAAGATAAAAGGAAGTGTGAAAGTGATTAATTGGATTAATTGAACGGTGTATAAACAAGGATATAAGCCGATATGGCTTGAGTAATTTTTCCAGCTTGGTACAAATATTATAAAGCACAGCGAAAATTTAGTCATGCATTCACAATGTCTACGTTTTATCTGTGTGTGGTTTGTAACGTCCATGTTCGACCAAGACAAGAAGCCTTGCAGTGTGACCAGTGTGACAGATGACAGATGGTTCCAAAACCATGCACAACTTCCATTCTACGTCTTGGTTCCAAAACCGTTGAAAGAGGCTAAACTACTACCAATCCAGTGTAAGATGGTGTCAGAAGAGAAGCTACAAAGAGTCCAACGTAAACACACCAGACAGCTCCAGTGTCAACTATTCCAGCTGTGGGACAAGTATGTTTTCGCCGAAATCACTGCCAGCCAGCTCCTGAGGAAGTGTTCAAAGAGCCCAACGTAAACACACCAGACAGCTCCAGTGTCAACTATTCCAGCTGTGGGACAAGTATGTTGCCGCCGAAATCACTGCCAGCCAGCTCCTGAGGAAGTGTTCAAAGAGCCCAACGTAAACACACCAGACAGCTTCAGCGTCAACTATTCCAGCTGTGGGACAAGTATGTTTTCGCCGAAATCACTGCCAGCCAGCTCCTGAGGAAGTGTTCAAACATCTACTCACCTCTAACCATCTCTGTGTTAGATAAGGACCTCAGTGCTTAGTGACTTTGATATTGACTTTCATGTTAAGTTGACTTTTTAAACTTTTTGCAAAATGTCATGACTGTTGGGTTAACAACTTTTGTATTGAAGTCTATTGCTTTGTTTCACGATATGATCAGTAACATTTCATGCATAAAGTATTACATGTATTTATTTAGTGCTCAGATGTCTATGACATTACTTGTTAAATATTGTTGATAACGTAATAAAGAATAAAATTTCCACTAGTATTTTTTTTATTATTTCACAGCCATATCTTTATTCTCAAACAACCAATGCATTACATTGCTATATACAGAAAACAATTCAACACAATATCAATTTGCAAAATATATACAAGTATAACAAACAAATAATGGTAAATAGAAAACAAAGTATAGAAATTACAAGCAAGGACGAAAAACACAAGTATTAAGATAATTATTCTTTAAGATTCTGTGCAAGTTTACTGAACATAAATAACTTCTTGACATTTGATACTGCTTGTTTGCGTCCTTTTATTCACACACACACACCAATGACCATGCGTTCAAAACTTTCATTTTTGGTGGGGCCGAGTTGTCCATAATTAAAACATATTTAAATTGCTACCTACAAAAGGGGGCCGAGTTGTCTTTCAAATGAGGACCGACTTGTCTATTTTTGGGGGCCGACTTGTCCAAAGTTGGGGCCGAGTGGTCTTAGGGCCGATACAAGTCGATAATCTTTAAGACTGCTCCAGTTCAAGTGTTGTAACATGTCACCAACAGCAGAGGAATTGATGGTCTTTTTCATAACTGTTCCGCAGTTAACATATAAAATTGCAATATTTTATGGACCCGTCAAAGGTGCAAGTTAGACCACAGGCGTTTGTGTAGTCAAAAATATGCTCGCTATGTACCTAAAATCACAGGGACTCGCAGTTATATTTTCACATCACCAGGTATGTATTAAAAAGAAGAAGGGAGGACACTTTTTGGGGGGCCAAAAGTGAAAGTAGATCTTTTTTGTGTTTTTATCCATCTCGGATTGAGTTTTTTGGTAATGTTTATAATGAAAACGTCCCACAAACGTGATGAATTAAAAAAAATTAAAAAAAGGGGGGGGGTCCACAAATCGGGTACCTATGGGTGGACCCACAGGGGCTCGCAGTTATATTTTCACATCACCAGGTATGTATTAAAAAGAAGAAGGGAGAACACTTTTTGGGGGACCAAAAGTGAAAGTAGAGTTTCGGCACCTTTTTTCGCTTCAAAAACGGTTTAGTCTTTGTTCTTCCCATAAAATTAATGCAAATATCGATGTTTTTTGCTGATTGACTGGTTTACTGTGGAATAACACTCGTTTTTAAATTCCAAGCGGTTTGGACAACTTCTTAGCATACTCAATTCCGGTTTATATGGACTAAATATCAAGGTGAGTTTTCATTGGTCGAAGGATTTAAACTGGCATTTTTGCGGGAAATTATTTACTCATCTTGTCAAAAGATATTCTTAAAATGCTGTTTTCCTATATTTCCAGATTGATTGAGACAAGGAAAAAATATATTTTAATGCAAGAGATTTAAGTTGTATTTTTTCCTACTTTTTAAAATTATATTTCGATTTTTTTATTTCTATCAATATTATTAAGTCCGTATAAACCGGAAATGAGTATGATAAGAAGTTGTCCAGACCGCTTGGAATTTAAAAACGAGTGTTATTTCACTGTAAACCAGTCAATCAGCAAAAAACAACGATATTTGCATTGATATTATGGTAAGAACAAAGACTAAACCGTTTTTGAAGCGAAAAAAGGTGCCGAAATTCTACTTTCACTTTGGGCAGCAAAAAAAGTGTCCTCCCTTCTCTTTTAACATATACCTGGCGATGTGAAAATATAACTGCGAGCCCCTGTGGGGTGGACCTAGTTATTTTCTGTTGAAAATAGACAACAGACAATATTTTATTTGCACGAACACATTTACAATAAATGGTTATGGCATAAACTGAAACAATACAGAATAACAGACTGATGAGTGACATACTGGTTAGGATCAATGGCCACAACATTGTTGGTTATTTTATAAAACATCGTGACTCATACGTCTTTGTCCGAGAGTCTCCCAATTCAGGTTGCTTATCATGTCGGATACACTGCTTGTGTTATGGTATCGACCAGATACAAAGCGTGCAGCCCTCCTCTGTACTCTTTCCAATTCATCTTTGTTCTTTTTGGTATGTGGTGACCATACTGTAGAGCAGTATTCTAAATTTGATCTTACTATCGTTGTGTATGCGTTCTCCTTTGTTGTTTCATTTCTGACCTTCAGGTTTCTTCGTAGAAATCACAGTAATTTGTTGGCTTTCCCAGTGATGTTACAGATGTGGGTGTTCCAAGTGAGATTGCTGGAGAGTGTAACTCCTAAATACTTGGCTTCTTTGACGTCTTCAAGAATATGTCCTTTCAAAGAATATCTGTTTTCTATTGATGTCCTTGATGGACATGGAGTTACATTTCCCTGGATGGAATTACATACCCCATGTAAGTTCCCATAGTTCTAGATGATGTAGGTCCTGCTGTAATATGTCACGGTCTTGTGTGTATATGGTCCTATACAGAATACAGTCATCCACAAATAATCTTGTTTTTGAAGCCACTGAGTGACTCTGGAAGGTCATTTATAAAGATGATGAAGAGCAGTGGACCAAGCACAGATCCTTGCGGAACTCCACTGACTACTGGTAGCTGGCTTGAGATTTCTCCATCTAACAATACCTGTTGATTTCTATTACTTAGAAATGATTCTACCCATCTCCAGGTATTGCCTCTAATCCCATAATTGTCCATTTTCATCAGGAGCTTTCTGTGTGGTACATTGTCGAAAGCTTTCGAGGAATCTAATATCACTAAGTCTGTCTGGATGCCATTGTATAAGTTATCTGCCAGTTCGTGTGCGAGAGTAAGACGTTGTGTCTCACAGCTCCGCTTTGCCCGGAATCCATGTTGGCAGTCAACCAGTATGTTTTACTCATCTAGGTGTTTTAGGATGTTGGACACTACTATATGTTCCAGGATCTTGCAGCATATGCATGTTAGTGACACTGGTCTGTAATTTTACTAGCTAAATATTTCTCTCCTTTCTTGAACACTGGAATAACATTTGCCTGTTTCCAGTCTTTTGGTACTTCACACTGTTTGATGGATTTGTTGAAAATATCTGTTAATACTGAGCCAAATTCAGTTGCAAATTCTTTCAATAGCCTGGAAGAGATTTCATCAGGACCAGTAGCTTTGCTTGCATCAAGATTCCTTAGCAATTTCACTACTCCATTGTTAGTAATGGTAATCTCTGGCATTGATGGATAGTTGCTGTTTAATGTTGCTTAAATTGGTCATTTTCTGGTGTAAATACAGAGTGGTACTGAATGTTGAATATTTCTGCTTTTTGTTGTGTGTTGTTTACCAAAATTCCGTTGTCACGTAGAGGAGCTACTCCAGAGTTGTCTTTTCTCAGTCCCTTTATATAATTCCAAAAAAAAATCTGCTTTTGGGATCTTTCAGAGTTAGGGTCGCTCTTAGACCTATAACATATGACTTCACATTCCATATTCATATTTTACATTTTCATTGGGATTTGTTCAGCAAATAGAAAACAAATAGTAAACATCGCCACCCGAGGTACTATGTGATAGGACTAGGGTCGCTCTCATCACAGTCACTTGAAGTTTCAAAAATAAAAAAAAATAAGAAAAACTTCGAAAAATTTATTGAAGTATATTACCCCCTCTAAGTATTTCCAATATTCTTCCCCGATCTTAGATTCTTCAATATCATCCTGAAAAAATGGAAGCCAAAACTATGTAAACGTGTACTAACCTGCTGATTTTTATATAAAATTCATAAAAATGCTATATTTCCATGTTATACTCAATCTCGTATGGACACCCACCGATTGTTTGTTTTGTTTGATTTGCTGATAAAATATCCAGGTCAATATCTAGGACGACGAGTGTGTAATTTAAAATCGATGACGTGACATGTTTTCCTTCAAGCGATAATATTTTTTACCTGTAAGATAACCTCAATTCTAATATGACGTCCTTCTTTCGCTTTGTAAACAACCGAACGAATCTCAGATTTATTTAGATGCCGAAAAGCAACAACCGAACGAATCTCAGATTTATTTAGATGCCAAAAAGCTCACTTAATTAGCATATATATATATATACGTCTGAAAATTAAACCAAACAGTGTTAGAATTAGATTTTAGAGCTGTTAAATTGTTGTTCTTCCCTCGACGGGATTTGAACTCACACCATTGATACACTGCAGCACCATTCGCTTAGCCTTACGTCCAGCGTCCCAGACCACTCGACCACATCCACTCCCTAAAAAAAGGAGCTTCAATAGATCGTAGTGTTACCTTTTCTCGTAAGGCAAATCTAGGGATAGACGTATAAGCGTGTGTAGATGATACATATATACTTAATATTATAATTTGACAGCAATCTAACTCAGCAATTTTTAATACATGTATATTGTATAGGATAATGAAGAATTCATTATACATTCACAGGAAATAAAGTATATTATACAAACGTCTAGAAGCAAGTGACAACCATACAATATATCTGTCCCACTGGATCTCAAAGTTACTAAGGATACTAGGTTAATACTAAATATTATATACGTCTGAAAATTAAATCAAACAGTGTTAGAATTAGAGCTGTCAAATTTTTGTTCTTCCCTCGACGGGATTTGAATTCACACCATTGATACACTGCAGCACCATTCGCTTTGCCTTACGTCCAGCGCCCTAGACCACTCGACCACATCCACTCCCTAAAAAAGGAGCTTCAATAATCGTAGTGTTACCTTTTCTCGTAAGACAAATCTAGGGATAGAGATGTAAGACATGTGTATAAGCGTGTGTAGATGGTACATATATACTTAATATTATAATTTGACAGCAATCTAACTCAGCAATTTTTAATATATTGTATAGGATAATGAAGAATTCATTATACAGTCACAGGAAATGAAGTATATTATACAAACGTCTAGAAGCAAGTGACAACCATACAATATATCTGTCCCACTGGATCTCAAAGTTACTAAGGATACTAGGTTAATACTAAATATTATATACGTCTGAAAATTAAACCAAACCGTGTTAGAATTAGATTTTGAGCTGTCAAATTTTGTTCTTCCCTCGACGGGATTTGAACGCACACCATTGATACACTGCAGCACCATTCGCTTAGCCTTACGTCCAGCGCCCTAGACCACTCGACCACATCCACTCCCTATATATATATGCGCAGGTGTCGGCAAACTAATAATATTGTTTCAAAGATTTCATCAAAGCTTGGTTTGATGTGTCGTTTGAAAACATACTTACCTACTCAGGCGCGCCCCCCCTAAAATTGGAAAAAATATTATTTTTTTGGCGTAAAATCGATTTTTCACACGAAATACCCCCAAAATTTTCGCGCCTCCCTCCGCTCGGCGCAATTTTTTTGAGTGCGCCCCCCCTCCTAACTTGAAATCCTGGATCCGCCCCTGCGTACTGAAGGCTTAATCATGTACTATAATGGATATATTCTACTACTGATTGTTGTACTGTATGGGGAGAAACCACAAATTTGAATCTTGAAACACTATATGTAGATTACAAAAACGTGCAGCAAGAATTATTCTTAATGCAAAATATGATATACCATCTCTTCAATTATTTAAAAAACTTGGTTGGCTGTCTATTCAAAATAGATTAGAATATCATAAAAGTGCTTTAATGTATAAATGTATAAATAATTCTGCTCCTGATTATTTGTGTAATTTATTTGATATGAATACAAATTCTAATGTTTATTCATTACGAAATCTTCCACATTCTACTAACTATGCCAATAGGATTCGTACCATGTGAACGATCTGTATCTGCTTTGAGGCGTCTAAAGCAATAGAACAGAACTACAATGGCCGAGGACAAAGGCTAAGCGGACTAGAGCATTATTGCACATTCACAGAGACGTAAATGTCGACAAGGTCAAAATACTAGACAAATTCGATACGGGTAATAAAAGAATTGGCGCCTGTACAGACATAAACGTTTCAAATATGGTTTTATTAGTGTATTTGTTAGATCTTTGCTCGATATTGTGCCACTAGTGGAGCAGGGACTGTGTACCCTTCCGGAGCACCTGAGTTCACCCCGGGTTTTTAGTGGGTTCGTGTTACTCGATCTTTAGTTTTATGGGTATGTTTTGTAGATCGTTGTTTGTCCTTTTGTACTTTTTCTTTTGGCCATTGTGTTGTCTGTCCTTCTTCGATTTACGGATTCTGATTACCTCCCTTTAGTATCTTCAAACTCTTCTTGAAGTTTAATATTTTTGTTTATGTGAAGAAATTGCAAGTAAATGTTTTGTTTTAAAGTTTGTTTTCTTTTTCCATTAACAGGTTTTGAGATAATGAATACTCGTCTGTACATCCGTCGTAGTTTCTATTCATTCTGCTATCCAATAGCACTCACATTGGTCCGTCGGTCGTCAAAGTAACCGGCTCTCTCTATCTACTATCAATCTATCTAAATAAGGGTTATGTTTGAGCCATATATCTTATAAATATGATTGAAGACCCCTTGGTGTGTCAATCAACTCTTAAATCATGTAGGAGTGTAAGGAGCGTAATGAACATTTTACGGGGATGAACGCATAGCATCGTGTATTCTAATGTCAATAATTTAAAAAAAAAAAAAAATACTTGTGGTTAATTTGCCAAATTAGAGTAATAACTATTATCAAAACGTCAAAATGTTAACAAAAAACAAAAAAAGTCGATAGCTTCTGACCCCCTGCCTCGGTAAAATTCCAACCCAAGCTACGCCCATGCGGTTGGAAAACCCAGAAAAAAAAACCAGGTAAGTCGATTGTTTATTTTCCTCTCTTCTGCCACAAAGCAAACCACAAACGAATTTGAAGAAAAGAAACATCAAGAGAAAGGATGCAGAAATTTTTGGAAACATGTTAGATAAGAAAATATCAATATTGTTGTTCCTTGTCCACAGGCGTAGTAGCATGGGGTCAAATATTACCGAGGCAGGTGGGTCTGGGAAGCCATCGACATTTTAAGTAATGAAACACTTTTTTTTCCTTTTAAAACGAGCAGTTATGGCATACTAGTATTTGAATTAAATTATAGAACAAATTTGGATCTTACATTATAAGAAAACAAATGAAATGCCTAATTTTTGTCTTCTTTTTTTTTTAACTGAGGAAACTGCCTCTGTTGTCTCAGTTGAAGCTACGTCACAAAAATAGATTGTTTCAATTGTGATAATGCCTTGATTGATCTAAAACCGGCATAATCTTAAAATCCGCCACTGATTAATCAGAAAAATAAATTGTTTCGATTGTGACAATGCCAATATTAGATCGTGGGTTCGAGCCCCGGTCGGGTTAAACCAAAGACCATAAAACTGGTATCTGTTGCTTCTCCGCTAAGCACGCGGCATTAAGGAGTAAGAGCAAAGACTGGTTGGCTCGGAATCAGAATAATGTGTCCGAGTGGGGCGAAATGTCTATTCCGCGGACTGTTGTTTCAGTGAGCTAGCACTATAGAAATCCAGCTCAGCGTGTTGGTCCAGAACAAAGCGGATCTCATCATCATTTCATTGAAAATTAGCTTGTTCTCGCCATGATATAGCTGAATGATTGCTGAGTGGGCGTTAAACAACAATCACTCACTCACTCAACCCTTTCTCCCTGTCCCCCTAACTCTTCCCCTTTCACCCTAAACCTTCCCCCTGACCTTTTCGCCCTACCCCTACCCTTTTCGCCCTACCCCTCCCCCTTAGCCTTACCTCTACCTCCATTAACCCATTCCCCTCCTCTCCCTTAATCCTACCCCTTTTACCCTACTCCTCCCCACCTTTACCCTACCTCCCTTATCACTACCCCTCCTCTCCCTTAATCCTACCCCTCCCTTAACCCTACCCGTTTTACCCTACTCCTCCCCACCTTTACCCTACCTCCCTTATCCCTAACCCTCCTCTCCCTTAATCCTACCCCTCCCTTAACTCTACCCCTTTCCCCCTTTTTACCCTACCCCTCCCCCTCCCCTCCCTCTACCCCTGATATTTGTTTCTTCTCCACTAAGCATCCAGCATTAAGGAGCAAAGACTGGTTGGCCCGGAATCAGAACAATGTGTCCGAGTGGAGCGACATGTCTACCCGCGTGTTTCAGCGAGCTAGTACTATAAAAATCCAACTTAGCGTGTTGGTCTAGTACAAGGCGGACCTCATCATCATCTCACTGAAAATTAACTTGTTCTCGCCATGTTATAACTGAAAAAAGAATTGCTGAATTGGTGTTAAGTAGCAATCACTTACTCACTATTTTACTGCAACATTTTTTTTATTGTAGAAATCCTAGTAGATATTTATAGTCTAGTGTTATAATTACTGCACAGACAATGTTGTTTACTACAAATTATTACTTGGCAGTAGACATATTTCAGATGCATTCCAATAAAGGGGAAATATTCAAGTCAACTACAATAAAAAAAAATGTGTTCTTACAATTTATGATTGATTAATATGATAAAATATCTTTCCTAAAAGTAAACAAAATATTTTTGAGAGAGAGAGAGAGAGAGAGAGAGAGAGAGAGAGCTGATGTTCTTAAATAATGAATTATTTTATTATTATTATTATATTTTGGCACATTTAGGTGCATTTTGTTTTCCAATTGCTCTAATTATCTAAAGTAACAATTCATGTAAATAATTCATTCAACTTCATATTAATTTATTGGGGTGGTGGGATGGGTAGATTTTTCTTAGTAAATGATTAATTTCACCATCAACAAACAAAAGTAAATAAACATCTATAAATTGATCATACTCTGAAAATAAAATAATTTTGTCTTTGTGTTTACTGAAAAATAATATCTTTGTAGATCTTTTCCAGATTGTGTCAATTATATTTTCAGTTGTCATTAAAATAAGTAATGGAGAATACACTCCAACTGTAGATTCTAAAAAATGATCAACGAGACCCATAATATAATAATAACATTATACTTATAGATTACTGTATTATATTTTACGATAGCAATTAACAAAAAAAATATCGGGTTTATTGGGATATAGGGATAAATGTCTCTGGGTTCAAGAATTGTAAGGATGTTCAACAATAGTTTGAAAAATATTATACACCTTGGTCGTAGGTCTCTAAATTTTGAGGTCCTATCCTGTCAAGCCTATAGGTTGTGTTTCATACATTTGCTGTGTCGGATCGCACTGCACTCTCTAAACAACAGTTCGGTGATTTTCCTTGCACAGTTGCACTCCATTTTAAAATATTGCAGAATTTTAAACACCCGTCATCATCCTCGCCTTATTCAAATTGGTTTTTAAACACTCTTCAATCTTCCTCTAGTCGTAAGGGTAATGGATATTGGAGGGGGAAGGTCCAGCGAAATAGCCTAGGGTCTCTCTAATATAGAGTGGGTTGTGGTCGATATACATGATACAGTGTGAAGACAATTGAAGCAAGCCCATGACATTTAAAAATAACATTTAGACAAAATTTGAGGATAACATTATGCTATCAATATTTTATACCAAGAAATGTGATGTCTAAAATGTAAAATCTCAGTAATTAGAAGTGCATTTCTCGTTAATGCTGAATAAATAAGTTTGAATGACACCAATGTTTTTATGTGATGAATGCATTGTTGTTTAACGCCATATGAGCGATGTCTTCTTCTTCTTCTTCTTCCAAATACAGGATAGACTCGAAGGATCGAGTGAAATTATCCCGGCGTGGAGACTATAAATTTTGAATTTATAGATTGATAAAAATATATTAACATAATGTCAACCATATCATGGCGAGAACAAGTTGCATTCGATGGGATGATAATGATGTCTACTTTGTATCAGATCACACGTTTCGCTGGATTTTTGTGCTAGCTCACTGAAGCAACAATCCGCGGGGGACAGTTTGCTCCACTTCGACACATTATATCGATTCCAATGCAACCAGTTTTTGCTTTTTCTCCTTAATACTGCGTTCCTAGCGGAGAAAAAACAAATACCAATTTAATAGTCTTTGGTTTGACCCGACCGGGGGATCGAACCCACCATCTACGTACTCGAAGCGAGTACCCTTACCTTAAAAGCGAGTACGCTTACCTTACTCCGTCGATGCGGTCTCAATGTTTTGAAGGACATGGGTCCATAAAACATGAAATATAAGAATGAAAGCATACAAAATAAACAGTTAGTTGTAAACATAGTGTTGATTGAACGGCCATCAATCACATGAAAATTAAGTGTTTTTATTTTTATTTTGTAGAGATCAATCTATACACCATTCCTGCAGCTTGGTTCCTATTGATTATGGTTAAGATTCTTGGGTGTTTATTGTCATGTTCAGCATATATCAGTTGGAGGAATAGCCTGTAATGCTATACAGAGCCGAGATGTCTGGAAACTTCAACAATTGAGGTGGGTATTGGGTCACAAACCCATGTTAGTGGTGCTATGCGTGTAGTAAGACCATGGCCAATTGGAACCAAGACGCTCGGTGACAATTGGCCAAGTAGTTCCAAAAAAAAAATTGTTTTTTTGTAATGGACTATTCAGAAATGTGAATTTCCACTGACAGACATATTGTTTGATGTTCAGACCAAAATAATGTATTTTTGTATTTGACCAATCAGAAACTGGATATATTCTCTGCAGTGATATTGTTTGACAGATCAGACAAAATGATGCATTGTTGTAGAGGACCTTCCATACACCATTCCCACAGAGTTTGGGTTCTAATGGGCAAAAACGTTTCAGAGGAAAAAAACTTTTTTTGTATTTTCACTGATTATTAGTCAGAAACAAACTGATTTTTTCTTTTCTAAATATTTAAATATAGTCTACAAGACCCTACTGTTCTTGTAAAATGTAGAACAGCAGTAAAAGAGCTGTTCCTTTACGTTTAATTGGTTTCTAAATGCTGAATTGTTGCTCATGTTCATTTACATAAATATCCTTATATTATTATACTTGTTCAAGTTGAAGGCTTATGAAAATTAGAGTTATCTTTCTTTGTTTAATTGACTAATCATGTATGAATGTAAATGAATCGCCGGATGAATTTATGGTTTATCCAATGTGTCAATACAGCTGAAACGAGATTTTCTCCATGGATCCTCTAAAAAAGATTCTGGAATGTGTGGGGACAAGAATGCATATTTTTTTGGAAAAGAAGTCAAAAGTCAATGGCCAAGGTGGCCATCTTCAATTTCAAATCACCCCAAAAAGTAACAACACTTCGTCAGAACCTCTGGAGGACCATTTATGACAAGTCTGGTAACTTCAAATTAAATAGTTTTGGGGAAAACAGTCTGAATATCTCAGCCAATCAGAGGCTGGGTCTGCCAAGTTGGATATGTTGTATGTTGTTTTAACCATGCCGACTCTAAATAAAGCTTATTTATTATTTATTTATTTATTTATTTGAATTCAGGGGAACATTTCTGGCAGGTCTGGTGACTTCACATATAATAGTCCTGTGGAAGAAGGTGTAAATATCTTGTCCAATCAGAGGCAAGGACATCCATCTTGGATTTCTAATTGCTTCAAAAAGATACCACACTTCTTCAGAACAATTGTGGTAAGTGTGGTGGCTTGGCATTTAGTGGTTCTGAGGATGTTGAAAATGTAGGAAGTTTATAATATACCGACATTGAACACTTTCCGATCTAAAAGACTTCCCTGAAGTGAGTTTTTTCTTAAAGCACCATCTTCTCACTGTTACCAAAGCATGGTAGTAATAAAATTGACCATCACGAACTAAAATATTGTTGTAAGTGGCATTAAACACCATAAACCTAAACCACATTAGCAACAGTTACTTTCATTGGCAAAATGTTTTATCTCAGCCAATCAGAAATTAGCTTTCATATCATCGTTACGGAATTTAATTTTGGAGTTGGAACCAGTGAAACTATTTGTTTTGCTGAAAACAGTTTCTTTACCAGTTTTGAACAGAAAAAAATAATCACTGTGTTCTTATTAGCCATGAATTTCCAGAGAATATTTTTCTTTGTATTTGATCAATCAGAATCTTGAATTGCCTCTGGTGGCCATATTGTTTGACCCTTATGAACAAAATGAGGTTGTTTAAAAAGTTTGACTCCAACTGGTCATCTAGTTTCAGAGGAGATCATAATGAATGAGTGATTGTTGTTTAAAGCCAATTGAGCCATTTTTTAGCTATATCATGGCAAGAACAGATTAAATTTGATATGAAAATATGTTAATAATGTCCGATTTGTACTAGACCAACACGCCAAGTTTGATTTTTATATGTTGCTCCACTCTGGCACATTATCCCGAATACGAGCCAACCAGTCTTTGCTCTTTCTTCCCTAATGCTACGTGCTTAGCAGAGAGGCAACAAATACCAATCTTATAATCTGGCTTGACTCAACCAGAGCTCGAACCCATAATCTACCGCACTCTAAGCAAGCACATTTGAGATTTGAAAATGTGAAATGTACACAACAGAAGGCAATAGGTCACACCAGTCTGAATATACTATACTGATCAGAATCAAATTCTCAAATTTATTTTCATATGTATAGTTTTAAATAAAAACTGAAAAATTTACTGGTTCAAACAATGTTTTACTGGTCTTGGGCTGGAGGACTGATGGTAAACGTGAGAACTGCACGTGACCCTTTGGGTCAGGTGAGCTAAAAATAATCTGCTCAGGCTGTTGGAGAAACAAATATTAACAAGTTATTTCAGTATTGCCATCTTTATTCGGCTGTACATAATTACGTAACAAAAATATCAACTTCATGCTTTGTGGAAGAAAAAAGAATGATATGGAAGTCTCACTGTATTTACTGGCTGACCGTGAATAATTCACCGTTACACAAGTTTCTAAAATTGTATAAGCCTGACAAAATGCATACAAGTACAAACAAATACTGCTAAGACAAAACCAACCCCAATTACATTTTTTTTTCAGCCATATAAAATGGGCTCAAAGCTTCACTATGCCATACACAGTAATCCAACTTTCTTTTTTCAGCCATAAAATGGGCTCAAAGCTGCAGTATGCCATACACGATGTCATAAGGGAGTCCCTCGGTGAATTAATTTGTAAACCAGTAAGTACAGTGTACTACAAATAAAACAAAATAATGTAAAAACTCATTTTTATGCATCTTCAACACACAATAATTTATATGTACTGGTAATTTACGAGTTTGTATTCAATGATCATCGATGACATGAGAACAGAATGATTAACAAATGATTAAATATACTACATCATACATAAACTATATATTTTTAAAAAAAGAATTTTTGCCATTTTTTTTCTTTTCATTTTGTTAATTCTGAAAATGTTCAATTATTTTAATATACATGTACAACAATTTGAGGTTCTAATCAAAACAGGAAAACCACTCGTAGCTATTGGCTGTCGGCAAACCTCGTTAAATAAATAAAAGAATTAAATTAACCACGCTCTGTGGTCATAAAACTTTTGAGTACGAATTTCATACTTTGTTCTCCCAAATCATCCAATCAGAATGCTGTATTTATTGGATATGACGTTCTGATTAGATATTTCTCGAGCACGAGTACAAAACTCGGTTTTACGACCGCGAGGTCAAGCATTAGTTAAATTAATACACGTCTTACGATCTGACAGAGCATAGAGGTGCAATTTTCAGTATATTTAACAAAAGCTATTCTTGCATAATTTTAATATTATGGATAATTTTCAAAATGATCAATAACACCAGGTCGAAGCAAAAAATTTTCCTTCAGAGGTGAAAAGTGGGAGATCTCCCTCACTTGTATGTCATCAACGCTTGGGCACGTATGGATAATGAGATCCTCTTTAAATAGCAAAATATCTGGTAAATTATTAAAGATTGAATGATTGATTGGTTGGTGTTTAACACCAACACTAGCAGTATTTCAGTTATATCGTGAGATACTTGTTAAAGACAATTAACCACTTTTATTGATCAACTAATAAATAAATAGTATCTTGCTATATTTGAAAAAGAACATGACAAATTCCACACACCTAACATACATTTATTTATACACCAACACACAAAACTTTCAACTTCGATTTAAGAAATCAAAAACTTGTTTTGAAAAATGAGGTCAATGTAAATATTTTGATACACTAATGGTATGAATATATACTAGTCCTGCTTTCATTGAACTAAACAAACACAAAATAAACAAAAAGACGAACCGTGAAAAACAATATAAAAAATATGATGATAGACCACTAATTTATACAGCTTTGGTGTGTAAATGTACAAGTTGATGTGATAAATGTTTCAAAAGAATAGAATGTGCATCCATACATTCATAACAAATCATAGCACCCTGTCATTTTGTATGAAGAAGATATATAACAATGATGTATTTCAACTCGTACTGTGAAACATATGTTTACCCCATGTTGACTAGTGTTGATCGCTATCATTTTCAACATTTTTATTTTATTGCAATTCAAGGAATAATATTGACTGAAGTGTTACTTCCCACAATTGTTCAGCTATTGTAGCAACCAGTTTCAGTGGCTGAAGAAAGCCAGACCTATTAGAAATAAAAACTCTACACAACATTCAGGGATGATTCTGGGTAGAAAATAAAATAACTGAAAATCAATGAAAAATAGTTGAAACCATCTACACCACCTTTTGAATGGTCCATTTTTTCTCTCCATAGGAAAATGTCTGAAATCAGTTAAATAACTGGGGGAAAAAATCATCCCTGAACATTAAGCATCTGTTAAACATTCTCTCTCTTTTGTTACAAAGTCAATCATGGCTCACCATGGTCCAACAATGATCATGGGCCTAATGCTAAACAACAGATTATTAAAAAAAAACTCAACTAGACGTATTAATGTATCCTTATATATAAAATATCTTAAAAGAATAAATACAAATCAAATGCCTTACAAGAAATATTAATTCAGATCCCTACAATATATTTTAAACAGCAATTCCTACAAGAAAAATGATCCTTGTTATTCGCTAGAAATCTGAAAATATTAAAAAAAAAAGACTGTCATTGTCATATCTCTCTGTTTTCACTTATAATTTTAGACATGGAATAATTATTCCATTTTGTTCTTACAAAACATGTCTCGACATTATGCAGAATTTCTTTCTACCTCTTTGTATTGTCTAAAAGATATTCTCTATTCAGAAATTAGAACAAGTAAGAAAGGTACCTCCCAAGGGAGACAACTTACTAATGCTTCTCAATAAATATGAAAACTAGAGGCTCCCAGGAGCCTGTATAGCTCACCTGGGTATAATAATAACATCAGTCAATAAAACTTGATAACTTCGGTAAAAAAAATTAACAATTGTAGCCTTCGTCATTTTTATAAATTTGATGAAAAAAGGGCAAGAACTCCAAGATGGGTAATCGGATTTACTTCAAAATTGCAGGTAAATAAAAATTGATCGAAGGGTCGAACCGCCAGACACATTTTTGGAAGAGAACCATTCAATGACTATTTCATCAAAATTTTGTTCTTATTGAGCAAATGGTTTCAGACAAAAAGATTTTTATGGGAATTTCCCATAGGGTCCTATGTTAAATTAAGTTCGGCTGTGGCGGCCATCTTGGTCGGTGTTCTGAAATGCTGGACACAATTTTGGAAGAGGACCACCCAAGAATCATTTCAGCAAAGTTTGGTTGAGATTGGCTCTGTAGTTTCAGAGAAGAAGATTTTTTTAATTTCATCCCCCCTTTTTTCTAATTTGCATAATCGGTCAAACTCGGTAAAAGTTCAAAGTTCATAAAAAATCCCGTAATATATGTTAAAAAGCTCATCATTATGCTTATACAGTTCAAATTTGGGCACTTTCTGGCTTAAAATAGAGCAGTTTTGGCCATTTGAAGAAATTTCTATTTTTAGTAATGGTGGCCATCTTGGATACAGGACGGCGCTGACGGACACAATTTTGAAAGGGGACCACCTAAGGATCATTTCAGCAAAGTTTGGTTGAGATTGACTCAGTAGTTTCAGAGGAGAAGATTTTTTTTTAATTCCATCCCCCCTTTTTCTAATTTGCATAATCGGTCAAAATCAGTAAAAGTTCAAAGTTCATAAAAAATCCGTAATATATGTTAAAAAGATCATCATTATGCTTATACAGTTCAAATTTGAGCACTTTCTGGCTTAAAATAGAGCAGTTTTGGCCATTTGAAGAAATTTCTATTTTTAATAATGGTGGCCATCTTGGATATAGGACGGCGCTGATGGACACAATTTTAAAAGGGGACCACCTAAGGATCATCTCAGCAAAGTTTGGTTGAAATTGGCTCAGTAGTTTCAGAGGAGAAGATTTTTTTTTAATTTCATCCCCCCTTTTTTTAAATTTCATAATCGGTCAAAATCGGTAAAAGTTCAAAGTTCATAAAAAATCCGTAATATATGTTAAAAAGCTCATCATTATGCTTATACAGTTCAAATTTGGGCACTTTCTGGCTTAAAATAGAACAGTTTTGGCCATTTGAAGAAATTTCTATTTTTAGTAATGGTGGCCATCTTGGATACAGGACGGTGCTGACGGACACAATTTTGAAAGGGGACCACCTAAGGATCATCTCAGCAAAGTTTGGTTGAGATTGGCTCAGCAGTTTCAGAGGAGAAGATTTTTTTTTTAATTTCATCCCCCCTTTTTTTAAATTTCATAATCGGTCAAAATCGGTAAAAGTTCAAAGTTCATAAAAAAATCCCGTAATATATGTTAAAAAGTTCATCATTATGCTTATACAGTTCAAATTTGGGCACTTTCTGGCTTAAAATAGAGCAGTTTTGACCATTTGAAGAAATTTCTATTTTTAGTAATGGCGGCCATCTTGGATACAGGACGGGGCTAATGGACACAATTTTGAAAGGGGACCACCTAAGGATCATTTCAGCAAAGTTTGGTTGAGATTGGTTCAGTAGTTTCAGAGGAGAAGATTTTTTTTTAATTTCATCCCCCCTTTTTTCTAATTTGCATAATCGGTCAAAATGGGTAATGGGATTTACTTCAAAATTGCAGGGTAGGTAGATCTTGATATGCTGCACATTTTTGCAATAAACTTAACATCTATCTCTAAATAGTTTTTGAAATATAAGACGAAAAGTATTAAAAGGAAAAAAAAAAATTGATGAAAAAGGGGCAATAACTCCAAGATGGGTAATCAAATTTACTTCAAAATTGCAGGGTAGGTAGATCTTGACATGCTGAGCATGTTTGCAGTTTCAACTTACCATCTGTCTGTTATAGTTTTTGAAATAAAGGACGAAAAGTATTAAAATTTTGAAAATTTGATGAAAAAAGGGAAATAACTCCAAAATGAGTAATGGGATTTACTTCAAAATTGCAGGGTAGGTAGATCTTAATATGCCGCACATTTTTGCAATTTAAAGTTAACCTTTATCTCTTATAGTTTTTGAAATATAAGACGAAAAGCATTAAAATTTTACAAATTTGATGAAAAAAGGGCAATAACTCCAAGATGGGTAATCAGATTTACTTCAAAATTGCAGGGTAGGTAGATCTTGATGTGCTGATCATTTTTACCCCATGTCAGATTTTTGATATTACTAACGGTTTTTGAGATATTACCAAAAACCTGCAATTTTACCATATGTTCTATTTTTAGTAACAGCGGCCATGTTGGTTGGTGCACGGCATCACCGGACACAATTTTGAAACTAGATACCCTAGTAATGATTCAGACCAAGTTTGGTTTCCATTGGTCTAGTACTTTCAGAGGAGAAGATTTTTGAAAAAGTTTACGACGTACGACGGACGCCAAGTGATGAGAATAGCTCACATGACCCTTTGGGTCAGGTGAGCTAAAAAGCCAGAAAGTTATCTCCCTTATCTACTTCAGTCAAGGGAAACAACTTTACTAATATCATGAAGATAGCTCTTCAACAGTAATCAACACAGGTCTCAACTATATCTCAAATTTCCACTACAGCACAATTAGATATAGAAATGTACAACGCTCATCCTATTCTCACAGTAATGGGGCAAATTAGGCAAAAAACATCCACCCTACGATCTCACATCTCCAAAGATTTCTTTGACAGAAAATTGCACCAAAATACTTTTTCTCAGAACAATACAAGGCAAATTGTATCTCACAACACAAAATATACATGGATTATTAATATAATCTAACATTTAACTCCTCATGCAAAAAAAACCCTTTGCATTTCAAATAGTCATTCTTCTGCAGTGAAATCATCCGGAACGCCTCGTGCCTTTCCCCAAGTGAAAAAACAAGCTCGGATATGAATGTATTGATATGCGTTAAAATACTGGTTATTCGGCCAGGGTTGTGAAGAAGAGAAAATAATCCTTTCCCCAAAAAAATAAAAAGTATTTTATAAAATAATTTCATATTAAATTTTATCTATATTATTGCCAAGCATTAAAAATATAAAACCGATAAATAAAACTAATAATTATCTAAAATTTGACATTGATCTTGTCCTCTAATACTAATATGTAAACAAACAAGCATGGAGTCCTCGTTAATAACAGCATTGATGAAATATGGAAGTGATATCCATTTTTTTCTTAATACTTGCATGCTTAGACTGTTAGCAGATAAATATCAACATGTAATTACCTAATTTCTCCTATACGAATCCTTGATGACTGAATTCCACGTTTCTTGGATGATGGTCCTCCATTGTTAGATCATGTGATTTCATAAGCCACGCGGTACAAAGAATACTATTCATATCCGAGCTTGTATTTTCACTTGGGGAAAGGTGCGAGGAGTTCCAGATGCAGTGAAATAAGATCCAAAATGAATAGTTATCTCCCTTTGTTTAACCACAAAAAAAAAGGAGGGGGGGGGGGAATAAGTAAAATATTGAACAACCAATCTTAACTCTCACCACATACTAAATGAAAGTTATGTATATTTTCATATTTAAAGTATCAATTCATTCTAAAATGGTCTTACAAAATATTTGCACCTAAAATCTTTTGTCAAGAACAAACACTATTTCGTCTGTCCTGACAAAATATTATGCAAGACTACAGTATCTACAGTCAACCTTGGTAATAAATTAAGTGTCTATATCATATACTCTCTCTTCCATGGATGGAATTTTATGTACAATTAATTGGCAACATCAATACAAATACACCTACATAGATCCATAGGACCAAACATTAATAAAAATCTTACCACACTATTATTTCTATAGTTTCTGTTACCTTTAACATTTACACATGGAATCAATATCCTTATCATTTTTATCATAATTGTCATCTAAATGGAAGTCTTTCTCTCTCAATTTAAAAAAAAAAACAAAAACAAAACAATTGCAAGTCTTGCGAGTTTATCTAGTATGAAAAAAAAAGCTGGCAGAGCCTCGACGTGAAATTTTGACATAAACTAGACGAGACCAAAACTACTGAGAAAATTTAATTGCTATGTTTTATATTGTTCTCTTGATTGCACTGGTGAAAAATTAAGAGAAGGAGAAAAAAGACCAATTGGATTCAGGCTGCCGCTATAAATTAATTTGTTAAGACAACATACAATATTGCCTTCATACAAGTTGTCAACCCGAGGTTGGTTGTTTTCCAGTGGTGAAAAATTAAAAGAGGGAAATAAAACAATTGGATTCAGGCTGCTGCTATAAATAAATTTGTCAAGACAATAAAATTTACAGAGGGACTCAGAAAAAAGTTTTCTTTGAATAAATAGTCAAACCTGTATTAAGAGGTCACATTTGGAACAAAGTAAAAGTGGTCTTATAAGAGGTTCAATTCATATGAAATTTTCTATGATAAAACAAGTAAAGGGTGACCTTCTAATATAGGTTACTGCTTAATAGAGGTGACCCTATGAGCAGGTTCTGTTACTCTGCATTCTCAACATGTCATGAATGCAATACTCCCTGAATATCAAACACTGGAATTAAAAAACTTCAAATTGAATAGAACAATTATAAGATTTGGTCCAGTTCTACACGTATGTTAATTTACAGGTAAATAACTATACAATGGTGTCATTATTGAACAATATACATACATGTATTAGTTGCTTGCAGTCAAATATTCATTATTTTGACAGTGCTATAAATATAGTGAACAACAGAGATATATATATATTTACCAAACATAACAAATAAACACTCAAGATAACAACAAAAAAGTACAGAGATCTTGACATTCCTTCCAATCCCAAAACTTAATGGGAGACAACGGTCTTTATACTCATAGTGTCGTAATAATGCAAGGTAGTGACAAAAAGGTTCACTAAAGACACTCGGGAAAGGTATCCACTAATACCCAAACTTTATAAACAATAGCATTTTGAACAATTTTTTTAAAACTGTACTAGTATATGTAGTTGAATCAATAATTGTGCAGTTTAAAAAAAAAAGCTATAAAATGAGAAAAATTTGATGATTTACGAAGTAATTGCATATCTGGGTATATATTGAAAAAAAATATATAATAAAACTTGATTACAAATCTGTGTTAAATTCTGACAATTTTCTGCTTTTTTTGTGTCCAAAGCCTATGCGTTTTTGCTGTTGGAACTACAAATTCTATATGTATCTAATTCATGAATTAATGAATTTTCTTACTTCTTTATCTGACAAAGTGAAAAAGAAAGTAGAAAGTGCTAATTGTTGAACTTATACTGACCTAAAAGATGATATTGATTACAACATAACATGATAAACCACATTAACATCTTGATCTTCAAACAAAGTCACAAATAATTTGGGTCTTTTTGTTGTAAGAAAAGCAATATTAATTATGCTAAAGATCAAATTAAAATTTAGCTTGAGATTTTGCTTCTATTTTTAATTTTGTCCCAACTTACTTAATGGAGCCAATAGAACAAAATAAATAGTCAATATTGAAAAATTAATATACATTTTTTTGTACTTGATTTTCTTCATTGAAAAAAGTATGACTTTTCTCCAACCATAAAACAAAACCTTATTGCTTCAGTCAAAATAATTATCTTACCCCCATTTACATGCAATTTAAAACAAATATTTTCCTTTCATACACAATTAATTCTAAATGACAAGTTTTCAACAAAAATGTACTCTAAATAAAAATATTTTCTTGAATGATGGTCTTTATATGAACACAAGTTTTTTGTAAGAACAATTTGTACGTTTATTTTTTTTTCAATGAGGAAATGTGACCAGCCTCATTTCCACAACAATACAGGCTTATATCAATCTCCATTCCCTGATGTGCAACGCCAATGTTTACCTTGATCTGACCTGATATGGAATGAACAATTCGACATAACATGAACATATATATAATAATTCATCGGTTGAATTCCCTTGTTTTAACCAAAGCATTACAACTGATTGAAAACAATATAAAATATCTTAACATGACCCTAATGTCTGTCTGTCAGCACACAATTTACAGCCTTCCTACAGAGACTTGTCATTACATCATTTCTTCGAATGAAGCCATCAAATCACTCTGAGCATTTATGTCAATCCTGTTAGCCATCTGAAAATAAAACAAAAATGTAGTGAAATGTGAATAGATCACTAATCGTCCATATAATTAAATTAAATGTTAATATAATTCATTACTAAATTAGAGTAAGTACTCTCTATATATTTGAAACTTTCATTATCGATAAATCTAATTTTTGAAATCGATCTCATGTCCAATATAGTGGTAATCTTTTCATTAATCACACCCGACTCCACTGATGCAATAAACACATTTCAGTCCAGTATGCAGCATTTTTCAGATATCAAATGCACAATCAAATTGTAACATAACGTGTATGTAATTTGATAAAACTAAAGAGAAACATGGAGGAAAACAACTTACTGCTTCTCGTCGTCGACGCTCCTGCTCTTTCCTACGTTCTATTTCTTTAGCCTTCCTGTCTGCGTCTCTTTGACGCGCTCCATCATCTTGGTGAGAAGAAGTTGATCTTCTGGCCATATCTAACGCTTCTTCCTCTTCTTGCTCCCTAAAATAAATATAACAATAATCAATGTGAATTGGAACTCCTATCAACACCAGACAGTATTTCTTCATCATTCCAAGATTGCAGATTTGGTTTAGTTTATGGTGTTTAATGCCACTTTCAACAATATTTCAGTTATATCGTGGCGGTCAGTTTTATTGGTGGAGGAAACCGGAGTGCCTGGAGAAAACCACTGAAATGTTGCAAGTCACTGACAAACTTTATCACATATGTTGTTTCGAGTACACCTAGCCACGAGTGGGATTTGATCCCACAACGTTAGTGGTGATAAGCACTGATTGCATAGGTAGTTGTAAATCCAACAACCATACGATCACAACCGCCCCTAAAATTAAAGGTAATTTTAATATAGGCTTACAACACACTGTCATATAGTATGATATACAGTGAAAGCTGTCTAAACTGAACCCTGAATAAACTGGAATCCTGTATAAACAAAACTTTAAATAAAGTCCCAATGTCGGAAATCTTTGTTAATTTAACCTGTTTAAACCGAACACCTGTCTATTCCAAACACAAAAATTTGATGCATGGAGGTTCAGCTTAGACAGGTTTCACTGTATTATGAAATGTGCAAAATAAAAGAATTTTTTATTATTCCAATGTTACTTTTTTGGGTCAAATATTAAATATACTATGACAAAATAGAGCATACAGGCGACTCGAATATCCTTATAACATTGAAAATGTCATTTTGGACAACATACCTGTGAAAAATACATTCAAGAGGTTAAAATACAAAATCAACAAACCTCATCCGTTCAAGTTCAGAACGCTGTCTATTCTTTTCTTCCATTTCTTTATGCATTCTTCGTTTTTCTTCATGCTCTTTCAGGATTTTTTCCTAAATACAAATTATGCAACATTAAAAGAAACAAATATAATTGCTTCCAATTGAAAATTGGACATTGAAAATATATATCTGAATTACCAAACATTATACTGATATCGATCCAACTATTAATATCCGACCTCGTATTTCCTGTATATAAAATAGATAGCGAACAAACTTTTCTAAGGAACGTTTCAAGATACCAAATAGGCTTCGGGCTTACATATTTTTTTTACGACAAAGGCAGGGTTCGACGTAACTGCTGGCCTGTGGCCAGTATATTTACAGTCGGGCCAGTCAAACAGAACAAAGATCGGCCCACTGGGCCAGTTGATATTCTCTGGCCACTTGGACCAGCAACTTTCGCTTCTTCCAACCGGTAGATTTTTTTGTACTTCCGTGTCATTCAATAACGACTGATAACAAGGACTAATGAAATTTCCTGACAAAACGTTAAAATTCAACTTCAATCACTCGCCGAAAGCTATAAATAGCCTAATCACACGTGTTTACCTTGATCTGTTACCGCACATTAAACGAATATTGACAGAAATATCTGCTGGGAACCAGTACTTCATAATTCAATAATTTTCAAAATTACGATTATTTATTTATAAAACTGAAAGATTAAAACGGTATTTTCTATAGTAAGCAATTCTAAATATTTAATATAAATAAGAAATAAACCCAAATAAACCAAAACAACAATAATAAATCATCATGTGAACATCTTATCTGTAAAAAAAATGGCGGATACACAATAACGCTAATCGTGACTTCATTTAATATGAAAAATCTTTTATTATGAACTAGTAACAGGTATGGACTTTGGGAGTGAGATGTTGTCAGTAGATCATGCCGATAAGCAAGAGGGATATTGGCAACAATCAGCTGGGCAAAACAGAAATTTTTCCAAAGTCGGGACTGTGTTTGTTTATTTATTATCTAACTTCTGGTTTGATAATAATCTTCTAATAGTCGTTATATGAAGGATTTTTATCCAAAGAACATGGTCGTTAGTCGCGTTAGACAGTGGGTCGTTATATAAAGGTCGAATGCACGGGAAAACGCTGGGGAGGATTAAATAAGGTTGGCTAACAAAGGAAGCCGTTATACAGAGGGGGTCGCTGAGACAAATTTGACTATATGTAGATTGTTTTATTATCTTCTAACCATACCTGTTAATTGTAATGCATTAAAAACACTGCATTGTTTGGAGCAAGTACAACATTCATTCACAGAATACAAAAGCTATATGTACATGTTTAAATCACTGACAGTCATTTTAATTATCTGTGGATGCCACTAGTAAAAATGAGTCCACCCAAGGTTTTAATGGGGTTCATATTGCTCGATCTTTAGTTTCCTGTTTCTTGGGGGGGGGGGGGGGGGGCAAATTCCCCCTTTCATATCGATCGGTCCACTTCATGGATCGATATTTCTCAGGCCAGTGGAATTTTGAAGGGGCCAGTTGTTAATTTTTTTTACTCAAACTGGTGGCTCAAACTTCCAATAACTCAAACATATTTTGACAGTCCCTTTGAGTTCGAGCCAGCGAAATTCTATGGTAGATACAAATAAACTCTGAAATCTTACCCTTTCTTCTTTCTGTTTTGCCTGTTTTTTAAACTGTTCAAAACTTTGCATTGCAGTGGGTTTTTTCAGTGATGATGGAGTCGACATATTGGCCAAGCTAGACCAGGAACCTGCATTCTTAACTTTGTATGGGTCCTGTAAAAATAATGCAATATTTTAGCCACTTCCTGTTGAAATATTTTTTTGTTTTGTGTCTTTGTCATGTGGTGTCTTGTGTACCCAATGTTGTCAGTGTCTCTGGATTGTCCATTCTTCATTTCTTGATTGCCCCATCGGTTTTCTCTAACGTTTATTCAATCTTACACTACATGTAGTAACCACATACACATGGAAAATATGTGATGTTACCTACATAGAAACTGTTTACTTTACACAACTATCAAATATTGGAATTTTAGAAGGAAAAGCTGGGAAAGATAATCTATACTTCAAACTTATTTGACAAAATGAATGCTGTACCAGTAAAATGTTTACCAATTAAATAAGACCACATGACAATGATTTTCTATAAAAGTTGTTAAGACTCCTACATTCTCTCAATTAGAGATGCTCTTTTTAAAACAGATTTTAGACCCACGAATAGATGTCCTATGATTATACAGTTGTCTCTATTTTTTTTTAATTTACACACTTTATTATTATATAAACTGTTTGGTTTAGGTTTATGGTGTTTAATGCCACTTTCAACAATATTTCAGTTATATCGTGGCAGTCAGTTTTATTGGTGGAGAAAATCAGAGTACCTGTGGCAAGTCCAGCATGCCCACAGGTTTTTTCATCTGGGGGTACATGTACCCTTTACCTTCATTTTTGGGGGTGCAATCTCTAACTCTTCATTTGGTGGTACAAAGAAAATGAACTGCATTTTCTCCACGCAAGGTCGTGCATTCTGTATTCTTCGTGTCATAGACACTGGATTGTC